>CM053784.1:453136375-453538875 GCA_028749045.1 Cupressus sempervirens | reverse complement strand
TGATAACATCAATTAGTGATGTTCGTGACTCCTTTAGAGAAGGTCACTCTTTAGGAAAGATCAAGGAGTGATAAGGTCTAGATGATATTTATGTTAAAACCCTCCAACAAGGTCACACTAAAAATGTGCTTGCAACCTTTAACAAGTTTTTCTCCTAACAAAGCTCACTTCAAAAGAATGAAATCATTTGGGTTACTAGTCCTAGGTGGTTTTTCCCTTTACAGGGTTTCCACATTAAATCATGGTGTCAAATTTGTAATTATTTTTGTGTTGCATGTTGATTTTCATGGTATCTACTTAATGCTACAATTTGGTAGTAGTAAGGTAAAAGCTAAGTTATATTTTTGATACTCAGTAAATAATAGAAATAGTGAGATAACATTTTGAAGTAAATTTATTACAAGATTGAATTTTGTTGGAAACTACAATTGGAGCCATTGTTATGTTATCATTGATGTCAAACCTATTGGTGAGATAGAGTGTCAAACCTACTAGATAGATATTTTACTGACAGTACAAAGTGCCATATCATTTGATTGAGGAAGTGGAATTTAAAAGAAGAGATCATGAGATGACCTAGTGAAAGGTTGAGTTGTGATGTGTTAAGTATTATGGAAATACAATGGGCACTTGATAAGTTAGTCCTTGACAAGATAATGTGTTGATCAATCAATACATGAAGTAAATAAGATAGTTAGATAAATCTTAGAGTGAAAACAAGTCAAAAGGATAAGCTTAGTTGAGTATCAATATTAGTTGGTCAATGAAGGAGCTAAAACAAAAAATTAAGGAACTTAAGTAGAAGTCAAACAAAATAGTTCAAGCTGAGTGATAGTTATTGTCAAGAAAACATATGGAGAAGTGTTGGTAGTGATCAAGCATAGTAATGGTCAAACAAACATGTTGATTTTGAGTGAGAAAGTATAGCGTGTGTCAAGCTACATAATTATTAATGACCATAAGAACACAATGATTATTGAGTGAAACAAAAGTTACTGTTTGAGAAAGAATTGATTTTGACGCCGACACAATGGAACTTTAAATTTATCAAAGCGTGTAGAAGATAAGGATTGATGAGTTGGTGTATTTAATGCATGAGGAGAGTTTTTTAAGTGATCAAAGGAAAAGATTTGTTCAAAAGTTTCTAGAAGAAGAAGGAGAACAAAAATATGGAAAGATTCAATGAACCTGACCTAACCCTAAGATCAATGGTGATGTTTAAGCAAAAAATATTGAAATTACCTATTTAAAGAGGGATAAGAGATATTTTCTAAGGTTGGTCCATTGTTGATTGTCGATCTTAAGGAGAATTTATGAAGAGGAGAGCACTGAAGGTGAAGTGTGAAGAGTGATTTCTTGAGGAGATGCCAAGTAGATCAATGATGGAGATGTCAATGGAGGCCAGTCAATGAACTAGCATATGAGTGAATGGAGATCTAAATTTTCAAAGTGAGTTATACTTTATGTATTGTTACATTCTATCCATTGTATCAATAAAAATTGTTTAATTTGGTTAACCTAATAGTAATTTTATAAATCCTTTAATCAAGGTGACATTCTAATAGAATGATCCAAAATCCTCTAAGAAGGCCACTCCTAACAGGGTGATTAAATCCTTTAACAAGGTTACAATTAATAGTGTGTTTTATAATCTTTAACAGGGTTTTCTCTTAACTGAGCTCACTTTTAGAAGAGTGAAAAATTGGTAGCATGTTACTTGGTGGTTTTTCCTAAATTGGGTTTCCACATTAAATCCTAGTGTCAAAGTGTTATTTTCATGTGTGGATGTTATTGTTATGCATGCTATAGTTTACAGTAGTTTATTTACTGGAAATCAACGCATATAGAGATAGAGAATTAAGTAATTTCTTGAAATGTTAAAATCTTGATGATATGCTATATAGACCGAGTGGGTATCTGAGATTTATTAATTTGTTTAAAGTTAGTAAAAATTGAATTAGAACATCTAGATGTGAGGATACCTAATTCACACACCCCCCTCCCCCCCACTCTTAATTATTCTAAATTATTATAAAATTGTGAAGTTTAATGAGATCATTGAGTTATTGTTAGTGATTTTTATGAATTTTAAATTGGCACTAAAGTGTTTGGAAGGCTTGTAGAATAACTGGACATAATAGATTCACCCCCTACCCTTAGTTATCTAACAATTGGTATTAAAGCACAGCGCTTAGAGGAAGAAGTTTGAAGGAACTTGAGATAAAGATCTAAAGATGAATAAGAGAGAGGTACCAAAGATGTATAAGGAGAATTTCTCCTAATGAAAAAATAGAATGAAGTTATATCTGTTTGGAATTGGTGACAATGCTACATACTAGCTAGATAATGAATACATTGCACCACCTCTTCCTATGATCTTGGAACAAATAGCTGAAAATAAAAATCATAATAGTTTGATGATTGAAATTGCATCTGCCTCAAATGACTTCAAGTTTGATGATGTTAAGAACTGTGCTAATGCTAAAAAAATGTGGGACAAATGGGCACTTGTACATGGTGGAGATCCAAATGTGTTGAGAGATAAAGTAGAAAGTTTAATAGGTAAGTATGATGACATGATGATGAAAGAAGGTGAGAATAATGCACAATATGTGAACCAAATCAAGGAAGTAGTAAGTGCAATCAAAGGTGTTGAAGGGGTTATTAGTGATTATGATATTGTAAGTGAAGTTCTTAGAACTCCTCTACCCATTTATGCTATAAAAAAAATTTGTAGTTTAAGAATTTAGAGCAATGTTAGGCAATGATCTAACTCTTGATGGTCTACTTGATCAATTGACTACATTTGAGTTGAGCAAATATAAGAACAATTTGGCACACTTGGAAATGCTTTTACGTCTTCTCTAACCATTGGTAGTTCAAAAAAAGAAAAGAATAGTAAAGATGAAACTAAATTTGAATCTGAAGATGATATAGATGATATTGAAGCATTTCTTGCAAGGAGATTATCAAAAGGAAAAGATAAATTCAAAGGTAAACTACCCCTAATATATTTTAAGTGTGATGAAGTTGGTAATTTTGTAGCTAAGTGTCATAACAGAAGTAAGAGTGATAGAAATAATAACAAAGATCACAAGTACAAGAAAACAAGGACTACAAAGACAAAGGAAAGAAATCATGTTACATTGTTGATGAAGGACATACCAAGTCTAGCTTTGATGATGAGAATGACAAAGTTGAGATGGCGTAACTTTCTATCAAAGAAGATCCCAGTAGAAAAAATGTATTAGAGTGAAAAATCCCTTATCTCACATGTCAATAGGAATGATATGTGTATCATAGATAGTGGATTTTCACATCACATGACTGTTGGCATAAGTAAGTTTGACAAACTTGAATAAATTGATGATGATGGAACTGTTAATTTAGGTAATGATGTTCCAATTGGAATGTTTAAATGGGAAACAAGATACTAAGAGGGTATGTTTTTTTTTGGGGGGAGAGGGGGGTTGAATTAGGATCTCATACTTTTGACTTCAAAACCAATTTCATAAATTCACACCTAATTCATCTCATATAATAGATCTACCATTAAAATTGTAATGTTGAAACTTAAATGAAATACATTACATCCATAAATATTTCAACACATAACAAAATTATTTTCTTACCTAAAAACATTTCAAGGTGAAGGCAAAACTGGGGTGGGGATCAAACCCACAAATCTTCATTGTTGCAACAATAAAGTTAACCTATTAGGGTTGCAATGTTTGATCATAAGATATAATCTACCCTATGAGGGGTCTACCATGTTAAAATCTTAAGAGACTATTATGTTTGACCTTGTTAAAGGATTTTACACTCACAATGAAGTAAGGACTATGTTAGGAGGTTTATGTTAAAACCACTTTGTTAAGAGATTTACTAGTGTAGAGGCACCTAGTCAAAGCCTTTATTTTGGTTTCTAGTTGAATTGGATTTTTGGCATGTACTAACTCTATCCAATTTAGGGGTGTGAGTGAGTTTGGACCTTTTCAAGGTCATCTCTTTTTTTTTAGTTGTTCCTAGGTGAAGTTTCCTCCTAGGAGATTTTGGTGTGTTTATGAGTGTAGCTTGTGTTATAGGGCATAGGTCTAGAACCATGAAAGTATGAGGAAGGTATGATTTTTGAACCATACTTTCCTCCTTACTATTTTTCTATCCTATTACATGGATTGGATCTCCTAACATGTCATTTGGAGCAAGAAAGGGAGAAGATGTCAATGGTGTAACAAATGTGCAAAAGTTTTCAAGAGGGAAAAAAATGGCATAAAACATACAAATTTATTTCTTAGAGGCTAAATCATGCCTAGATATCATTAATTGATCAAATTAGATAGGTTTGGAAGTTCTTGAGGGAAGAAATGCAAAGTTTCTTATAGATGCAAAAAGTTGTTGAAGTTGTGCAATTCTTGGAAAAGTTGCTTGACAACTTTTTGGCAAAAAAGTTGCAAAATGCAAGAAAGAGGTTGATGGTTACTCAAAATTCCCAAAACCTATTTGGGTAATTATAAAACCATGAAATAAACACATCTCAAGGGTTGGGTCTTGTAGTTAGTAATTTTGTGCAATTGGTTTCATGATTTCTAGTTCAGTTCTAATAGTTCAAAGAGTTTTTTATTACCTGTGTGGAAGAATGGATTTAAGAATTCAATATAGTTTTGGATATTTGATGTTCATATCATTTCAGTACTTTTATATTTAGGTTACAAGTTTTTAGGTGTTCATTTGAATATGTTTTATCATTTGTGGATACCCTGTGTGTTGGTCTAATTTTGGCTCTCTAAACAATAATGGCTCCGCCATGAGTTCCTACCGTAAGTTCTTCATGGATTTATGGGACATTAGAGTAGAGCCAGTGTACATAATGTACATAATTTTTGGGGCCCTAGAAAGTGTGGCAAGCATTTTAAATGTGATGCCCTAGGCAAGTTTTTGACACTTGGTTAGGCGATCACAGCAAAGAAAGGAAGGATTTGGGGTTTGAATGTGAGGAATACTTCAAACAAGGTGTTGGAAAATGATGAGGGTAAGTAATGCCACTATATGCCAAAGGAGAAGGCTTCATGACCATTTTTGATAAGGGAATAATCAGACCCTTGTTAGTCTTGTTGTTCATATTAGGAGACCTTTAAATATAGGCTTAAAAGTTATTTTCTGGTGTACAAATAGTTCGGAAACCTAAAACCCTCAAGATCCATCAGGGTTTCCAAAAGGGTACTAAAATATTTTAAAAAAATTGCCACACCATTTAGAGAAAAGTAAGGTTAAATCTCAAAAACTCAAGTTGGAGGCCTAATCCTAGTAGCCCTATTTGTGGCAGTTTTGGAATAGGAGTAAAGAACTTGATGATAGCTTATGAAATTGATGTCCAAAAGTCTAAGGGAAGTCTAACATCACTTGTAAGATCCCTCACTCCACAAGGTTGAGAGTAATGGCCAAGAAAGACAAAGGAAGGAAGCCAACAAGTTAGCTTGAAGAGACAATTAGAGAACGAAGGAACTAAAACCATTGGTGTAACTAGGTAGTAAGTAGTTAGAGGATAGGGTAGAGATCCTCTAAAGGTTAGTATCAAAGGAATCCTAATAGGCTAAGAGAAATCCTAAGAGAGTCCTTAAGGAAGTATGAACTAAAGAAGCAAACTAACCTAGCATTACATCATTTACCCTGTCTCAATTAACAATAGTTGATTCAGTACTTGATCCTCATTTTTCTCTGTAAGTTTATCTTGGGTCTCCTCTTTATTATATCTCTAATGTGATATCCTAATTTGATAACTTTGTTCAGTTCTTTAATTATCTGATTCCTCTTTATATGATCTTCTCTCAAACTTAGTCTTGTCTTCTTCACATGTGCATACACTCAGTCTTTCCTTCCTTCATACTTTACATAAGGTATATGCTTCTCCTTATCTCTCATTCAAAAAATTTATTCTAGGGTTAGAATCCTCCATAAATAGATGTTCTATGAACATTCTAGATCTTAATCAATAGTTAATAACTCATCACCTTTTGTCATTTCTATCCCATTTTCTAATTGGTTGAATTGCATGCCTTAGGATCATTACCTTCTAAAATGATGTGTGATCATCTTCTTAGCTGGCTCTACAAATATTGAATATCATATACGAGTCAACCAAAATGGTTTACATATGTGTTTGCATCATTACAAACTTATATGTCAAAACTAAACTACTCAGAACTTGAATGCTTTGGCGCTTGGTCATGTAGGCTTCTTCATGATGTTACTCGAATTCTATATACCTACCTACTTGATAATCAATGATTTATCAACGTGCTTAGTCTCAACTATATTGCTTAGTGTGTACATGTGATTAGTCACAACTGAATACTCAACAATCACTATCCTTCTAGGTATAAGCTTTTTAGGCTTCGCCTTTACTAGATAACTCAGTCGTAGTGATGACCATGTAATCTTGCCTAGTAAATCACTAAGTGTTTGGACACTAATCAAAAACATAGGCTTAGACATCAATAGTTCCATGTCCAGTGAAAGATAGATGATCATTAATGTTGAATGAGGACTAAAGTATACTAGGTATGAGGACTAAAGTATAATATTTTGAGTGTTGCTCAGTTGAACAATACTAGTCACAAGATGGAGTTTCAAAATAGAAAATTCAAAACCTATGATGATGAACGAAACCTAATTAGAACTCAAGTGAAAACAAAAGACAATCTATTTTATCTTGATCTGATTGTTAATACACATTTATTTCTTAAGATTGAGGATGTATGGTTAGGGCATAAGAGGTTGTGTCATGTAAATTTTGAGAATATAGCGAAGGTTAGTAGAAAGAAAAGAGTTAGAGGCTTACCAAATCTATATAAACATAAGAATGCTATGTGCAAAGAATTTCAGCCTGATGAGATGGAAAATTCAATTTTTTCAAGAAAGTCACACACTTTTAATGATATTTTATAGTTAGGGCAGGTTGGAATTACAAGTGAAAAGAGTAAAGTTCTAAGAGGAGGGGTGAATTAGTAGTTTAAACTTGGACCCATAAAGCTTTCACCATTCATTCACCACATGCATTAACAAGTAAGATGAAATAACATGTAAAGAATATGCATCTAAATCATGTAAGAAATCACACACATAACACCAAATATTATTATCCTAAAACCCTCCAAGCGAGAAGGTAAAATTGGGGTGGGGATGACACCCACAAATCTTCACTACTGTAGTTGTAAAGTGTATCCAATTAAGGTTACAATGTTTTGACCATGAATCATGGTCTACCCTATGAAAGGTCTACCCTATTAAAGGCTTACAAAGACTATTAGGTCTCACTTTGTTAGAGGATTTCAACACCCTATTAAAAGTGTGCCTTGTTAGAGGACTTCAACTTACAACTAAGTAAGCACACTGTTAAAGGATTTTACATAGACTATTAGGACTACTCTATTAAGAGATTAAACTAAAATTAAATATTAAAATGTCTCAACATAGATCCTATGATTGGCACTTGCTTGCCTGATAACAAATCACCTCTACACACTTTATCATTTTGATCCTTCTTGATCAGATGTCACAATGTTGTATCCTTCTTTCTATCCTATGTTCTTCTCTATCTAATTCTACAATTCACTCTTAATTCTAAGTCACCTTGAATGCTCTACATGCAAACTATCTTGTTTGCTCCTCCAATTCAATTACTCACCCATAAAGAGTTTAGGGCTTTGTCCTCCTTAAGAAGACTTAGGTGGCTTAAGGTTAGGTATGAATTGATGACTGAGATTCATCCATATTGTTTCTTAAACATTCTCATTTTTTGATTGGTTGCATACAATTGCATAGGGAATCCAAATATAGATTTGTCCTTATCTCCAAAAGATCGTAATCTATCCTTAAGTTGGCTCAAAAATGGTTTACATAGTTGTTTGTGTCATTACAAACAAATATGTCAAAATTGTGTCACTCAGCATATGAAGTCTCTGATGCTCGGCATGCACTCTTCTGTATACTGTGACACAACACCTGAATTAATCGATATCGACTATTTACTCAGCTCTTGAATCACTTGGCATAGTCTATCTACTCAGCACCTAAGTGACTTGGCACATGAGTGACTCGACACTCATTGCAACTCGGCATGGTCTAATATTTACATGTTGTGATCGGCATGTATTACTAGTTTATCATGAACTGAGTAAATGACTTAAGTGTGTTGACACTCAGTTCTCAAAACCAATCTGAGATCAACATGGCATGCTAAATTATGTGGACTAATGAGAGTGGAAAGTTATTATTGTGACATATACTTCATATTATTTTTTTATGATTACACTAGGATGAAGAATGTCATGTTCATGAAGGTAAAATCACATACTTTTGATATGTTCAAATGGTATAAGGCTAGAGTTGAGAAAGAATTTGGTAAACAATTGAAATGTCAAAGATCTAATAGAGGTGGTGAATTTTTTATGAACTAAATTCACTAACTTCTATGCTGAGAATGGTATTGAAAGATAGTTATGTACACTAAGGACACCACAATAAAATAGAATCATTGAGAGAAGAAATAGATCTCTTTTGGATTGTGCAAGGACATTGTTGTTTGAAAAAGATGTTGCGCAAATATTCTGGAGAGAGGTTATAAGCATTGCATTCTATACTATCAGCTAAGTTCAGTTGAAGAAAGGAACAAACAAGACATCCTATGAACTTTGGCATGGTCATACACCTAATGTAATTTACTTCAAAATATTTGGAAGTAGGTATTATATTCATAAGGATGCATGAAATGGTAAATTTGACTCAAAAGGAGATGAAGTTATTTTCCTTGGATAGTCATCTAAGGGAAAAACATATAAATATTTGAACATAGCTACTAACATAATGATTGAAAGTGCAAATATAAGAATTGATGATTTTGTAGACAAGAACAATATGAAAAGCAAGAAGGAAACTAAATATTACAATAGATTTGTATATATGTACAAAGATGTACTTGAAACATTACACAAGTTACAACAAAAAGTTATCGAGCAATAGCTTGCTTTACTTGAGCATAAGACATAATAGCCTAAGCAAGAAGTTGAGCCCCTACCAAGTAAGAATAATGTTGAGAATCAAATATATGAACCTATGTTAGAGAAATATGACAAGAAAGAATCATTCACCTAAACAAATCATTAGATATAGGAGTGCTAGATTGTTTGCAAGAAGTAAGTTGAAAGAAAGTACATGTTTAATAGCTAAATTTGAACCTAGAACAATGAAGGTTGCACTTGATAACGAGGGTTTGCTAAATGTTATGAATCAAAAGATTGATCAAATATCAAGGAGAAACACATGGACTCTAGTATCGAGACTTGCAAACAAGAACATGATAGGAACAAAGTGTATTTTCAAGAATGAGTTGAATGAAAATAGAGAAGTGGTGAGAAACAAAGGAAGACTAGTTTACAAAGGTTATGCCCAAGAAGAAGGAATACACTATGGTGGGACTTTTGCACCTATCACAAGATTGCACAGAGTAAGAACATTTTTGGCCTATGCTACTTACTAGAAATTCAAAGTGTATCAAATGGATGTCAAATTTGCATTTTTGAATGGAATACTTGAAGAAAAAAGTCTACATAGAATAACCAAAAGGATTTGTTGAACTTGATTAGAAGAACCTAGTTTGCAAGATGAAAAAAGAATTATATGAACTGAAAAAAGCACCTAGAGCATGGTATGAAAGGTTATATTCTTATTTGATCAAAATTGGATTTTCTAGAACAAGAGAGAACAATAATATATATTTAAAAAGTGAATCTGAAAAAATGTTGTTGATTGCTGAAATTTTTGTGAATGATATTATATTTGGTAGAAATGATTTTCTATGCAAATCATTTACTAATCAAATGAGTATAGAATTTGAGATGTCAATGTTTGGTGAGATCAAATGTTTCATTGGCTTAAAAATTTATCAAATGAAGAATGATATATATGTGACTCGGTCTATATATGTAAAGGAAATCTTCATAACATTTGGAGTGGATGAGTCAAGATCAGTTGGTACACCTATGGTGACCAGAGTGAAATTGTCAAAAAAATTGCCAACTAAGGTAAGTGAAATTCAATATAGATCAATGATTGGTAAACTTCAATATGTTGTGCATTGTAGGCCAAATATTGCACATGTTTTTGAAATTGTTGCAAGGTTTTCATCTAATCCACAGGAAACACACATGACTATTGTGAAGAGGATATTCAAATATCTTAAACGGACTAAAGATTTTGGATTATGGTATAAATAAGATGGTGACTTTACTCTTAAAGTCTATACTGATGCTAATTGGATTGGTAATGTTGATGATAGAAAAAGAACAAGTGGTGGAGCTTTCTTTTTAGGAGAAATATTGATAACATGGTTGAACAAGAAATAGATTTGTATTGCATAATCTACTATTGGAGTTGAATATGTTGTTGCTACAATTAATTCTTCTAATATTGTTTAGATTAAGCAATTCTTGGAAGGAATGCAAGAAGAGTAATTGAGCCTGTTACTATTTATTGTGATAACACTAGTACAATAAATGTATCAAAGAATCTAGTGATACATGCAAAGAAACAACATATATCAATCAAGTATCACTAATTGATGGCACAAGTACAAGAGAAACAAGTAAGGCTTGAATATGTGAAGTCTAAAGAGAAAATTGAAAAGATGTTTACTAAGTCAATGCCTAATGATGCTTTTGAATATCTAAGAGGTAAGTTGGGGGTCGGTCCCTTAATCCAAAATTTACTAAGAGAAGATGCATATTGCATCAATTCATGGTTGAAAAGAAATATCTCTGTCGAGTTGATGCAAGAGTTCACTCTTTAGGAATTGTTTCATGCAGTTGTAAAAATTATTGTAATAAAACTGATGTACACAATACATGCAAGGTACAACATATAACTAAAAGGTTTTATAAGTTTCACATTGCAACCTATAGTTACCTTTGGCATTGTTGTTGAAGGGGAAGAGAATAGGTAAAGGTGGAGAGAATAACCAAAGGAAGATAGAATAAGAAAATGAGGAGAGAATGACTAAAGGAGGAAATGAGTTATAAGTGCAAGAGAATCTGATACATCATGGAAGATAATCATAAATGAGAATGAAATATCAAAGGGGTAGTTGACACAAAAAAATGCAAATATTTCTGAATATAAAGAGAACAAATCTTAAGAGAGAGAAATGTTGAAGATTGATGCTACTGAGATACAAATCGAGTACACCTGAAGATGAAATCTATTGCAAGGAACCTGACTCAAGTCCAAGAGTTGAAAATTTGTATTGTTGTCAATGAATACATTTCATTATCTTATGTAATGTTTTGCCATCGATGCAAAGGGGGGACATTGTTAGCTCCAACTGATGATGTAACTAAGAATGCTATGAATGCATGTTAAAGAGTCATATCAATTATTATGTTATCATTATGTCAAAATCTTAGTTGGCTAGACATTATGTTAATTCAGTACAATGTCATATCATTTGATTGATGAAGACGATTTGAAGAAAGTATGATGATGATAAAAAAGTTGATAAATATGGTATTCAGTGGGCACTTGAATGAGTTGGATAGTGATAATGTTTTTTTTTTATTGTTTTACAATCATGTAATCATGTAATTTAATGATGAATTTTGTGTATTCACCGAGCTATATAAGCTACACTGACTGACAAGGTGAAAGGAGTACAATATTAATGGACATTTGTGTAGAAGAAGACTATGTGTTTCAATCATTATTTTGTCACTGATGTCAAACTTTCTATTTTTTAGTAAGACAACTGCTTATAAGATTCAAGTACTATCACTTAATTCATTGATGAAGAGGATTTGATCAATAAGATGTAACAAAAGAACCAAGAGGAAAGGTTGAGTTATAATTATGTAAGGAAGTACAAGGATCAGTTAAGATGGTGATGACATGATGTATTAATAATCTACTTAAGGTTACAAATGTTAGCTACACTTAATAAAGTTTAGAAGAAAAAGTTACACAAAGTTTGTCTGCCAAGCTTGATCGAGTGGATAGTAGATGTTGAGCGAAGTTAGTGCAAGCAGAGCAGAAAGTCAATTGGAGCTGAGTGAAAGAAAATTCTAGTGGATGCTAAGAAAGACAGTTGATGCTGAGTAAAGTTTAGTTGATGTCAACTATCAATAAACTTTAGTTGACGCTAAGTTATTTTATAGTTGATCTCGAGCAACGCAGTATGCACTAAGCATCAGAAGGTTGATAATGCCGAGCTACTACTTTATGTTAAAGATTGAAGATTCACTAACTCTAAGATGACAAGTTTGTTTTCTTGAAACTTGTGAACTAGGTGGAAGATAAGGTTGATGAGCTAGTGGCATAGAATTTAAGGTAAATTATTTTTAGGCAAATTCAATGAGGATTCTAGAAGTTTCTAGAAGAGATATGAGACATGGAGTAAATATATTGTATCCTATCTAATCTATCCAAAACCCTAATTTTGATGATGAAAAATGAGTGGAAAAATATCCTAATTTCCTATTTATAGGAATATCTGGTCATGAAGAAAATTTGTCATATGTGAGAACTTAAGGAAGAGGAGTTAATGGTTTTGCTTCATTAAGTGACCTAAGAGGAGAGTTTGCAATGGCATGTTAAGAAAGAAGGCTTAAGGAGATGAAAGCTTGAAGGTTGAACAAGCTATCAGAGCTACAAAGTATGAAGGCCAAGTAGAATTGAGGACTAAATAGAGATTTGAAATCTGCAAAAGAAGTTGTAAGTTGTATCAAATCAAAGCTCTATTGTTACTCTCTAACAATTATATCAGTCTAGGGTAAATCCTCTGGATTAAGGTTGACCTAACAATCATTTGTAAATCCTTTAACCAAGTGGCATTTCAATTGAATGGTCTAAAGTCCTCTAACAAGGCTCACTTCTAACAAGGTGATTGAAATCCCTTAACCGGGTCACATTTAATAGTGTGTATTATAATGTTTAATAGGGTTGGCCTTTCACAAGGCAACACTTTAGAAGAGTGAAAAGGACTAGTATGTTAGTGGTAGCTTCTCTCAAATTGGGTTTCCACGTAAATCATTGTGTTAAGTGTGATGATGAATCTATTAAGTTTCATGCTTTACATTTTTGCAAGTTGATTTGACAGTAACATACAAGTTTTAGTGATTGAATAATCTTATGGTTGCATGCATGGGTATAAATTTTTTATGGGTTCACTAAGTTATGAAAAAAATTATTTATACATGTTTGGAACTTGGATAACCGATTCACCCCCCCCCCCCCCCCCCCCAGTTATTCTAAAGTATTCCAACAAATGGTATCAAAGCCATCTGCTTTAGAGGTCTAGTTTCAAGGTACTAGAAACACAAAGATCGAGATGTCTAAAAGAGAAGTACCCAAGCTCAATAGAGATAAATTTGATGAAGCTGCACCTTGGAGGACTTGGAGATCATGCACAATCTACCATTTTTGTGGAACATATTGATCTAGTTGGAGTTCTAATTGGTAAAGATATGAAGAAGAAGAAAGAACACAATGAGGCGATGATGGAGATTGTCTCTGCTCTTAGCTATGTTGAATTTGATGATATCAAAGGTCTTGACCATGTAAAGAAAATGTGGGATGCCCTAGCCACCATCTATGGAGGAGACAAAAATGTTCAAAGAGCCAAATCTGAGAGTCTTAGAGGTAAGTTTGATGGTATGAGAATGAAAGAAGGTGAGAATATTGCCCAATATGTTACTAGAATAAAAGAAGTTGTTAGTGGAATAAAAGGAGCTACTTGTCAAATAGATGATGATATTGTGCTAAGAAAAGTCTTGAGAACACTACTACCTATTTATGCTATTAGAATTTCTACAATTCAAGAACTGAGATGTATTCCAAGAAATGATTTAACCCTTGAAGGTCCGGTAGGTAGACTCACTACTTTTGAGCTATCTAACTTTGATAATTGCAAACCTGAGAGTGTTGAATCTAATTTCAAAGCTAAGCTCTTATTGAAGGACTCTGATGAGGTGAATGAGAAAAAGAAGAGAAAGATAAAATATGTGTCTAGTGATAATGATACAGATGAGGAGGATGTTGAACAATTGGAAGCACTACTAGCAAAAAGATTTCACAAAAGTAAAGGCAAGTTCAAAGGTAAGTTACCCATCATTTTTTTCAATTGCAATGAGGTTGGTCATATTGCTACAAGATGTACACAGAAAGAAGAACTACAAAGGTGATGACAAAGAAGACAAGATGACAACAAAGATTACAAAGATAAAGGCAAGAAGTCATGCTATATTGCTAAAGAGGAAACAAGGGATGATTCTAATGAACATGATGATAAAGTGGTGTATTTTGCAATGAAGGATGAATCTGATGAAGATGAGGCAACTGCACTTGTAACTTGTGTGAACAAAAATGATAGATGGATAATTAATAGTGGATGCTCACATCACATGACTAGAGACAAAAGTAAGTTCATTACCTTAAACTGTTATGATGGAAATAGTGTAAGATTTGGTAATGATGCACCATGTTTGATAAAAGGAAAAGGTTCTATCAAACTCACATAAGATTTCATGTGACAATGCTTACTATGTTGAAGGACTAAACTATAACTTGTTGAGTGTGTCACATTTGAAAAATTTGGGATGCAAGGTTGAATTTGGAAACAAGACTACCAAGATATATGACACAAATAAGAAACTGATTGGAAAAGGTGATCAAACTAGAAGTGATCAATTCTATCTTGATATAGAGGATGTTACTTGTTTTGTTGTAAAATTTGATGATGTATGGCTTTCACACAAAAGGTTATGTCATGTTAATTTTGATAACTTGGTTAATATCAGTAACATGAAGAAAGGTAGAGGTTTTTCTAAGTTGAAGAAACTTGGTAATATAGTGTGCAAACAATGTCAACTAGGAAAAATGACAAAGTCAAGCTTTAAGAGTAAAGCTTATACCTCTAAAAAAATACTAGAGATTGTTCATATTGATTTGTGTGGACCAATTGATGTACAAAGCTACAAGGGAGATAAATACATAATATTATTTGTTGACGATTATTCTAAGATGATGATAGTTATGTTTTTGAAATAGAAATTTGATGCTTGTCAAATGTTTAAGTGGTACTTAGCAAGAGTTGAGAAAGAAACAAGTAAAAGTCTAAAATGTTTGAGATCAAATAGAGGAGGAGAATTCACATCAAATGAGTTTAAGATGTTCTATAATGACAGAGGAATCAAAAGACAGACATCTACCCCCAGAACCCCTCTAAAAAATAAAATAGTTGAAAGGAGAAACAGGTCTATAATGGATTGTGCTAGAACACTCATGATGGAGAAGAATGTTGCTTTGAAATACTAGAGAGAATATGTAAGTACAATTGTCTATACCTTGAACCATGCACAAGTTAAGAAAGGTACTCATTCAACACCTTTTGAACTATGGTATGGATATCCATCCAATGTAAAATATTTTAAAGTATTTGGAAGCAAATGTTACATTTTTAAAAATGTTAGAAAAGCCAAGCTTGATGCAAAAAGTGAAGAGGGTATATTCCTCGGATATTCCACATGAAGAAAAGCTTATAAGTGTTTAAATACTAACACTAACAAAATTGTGGAAAGTGCAAATGTGAATTTTGATGAATATATAAAAGTACATGAGGTTGAACCTATGAAAAAACCAGAAGAATACAAATCATTTGTATACTTTTATGAAGGGATGCTTGTTGAAGAAGATGTTGCAAATCAAGTTCCGAATCAACAAGTTTTAGTGACTGTCGAGTCACATCTTATGAATGTCGAGTTACATTCAGAACTAAGCTACATTCAGATGTCGAGTTATAGAATGAAGAAGATGCACATTCTAATTCTGAAATTAGTATACATGAAGGAGATGTTGAGATACCTAACAGAGATATAAACAGTGATTTTGAAGCTGGAAGAAAAAATAAAGAAACAAGAGCTAAGCCAAGATTGTCCAAATATGTCAAAAGACATCATCCTACTGATCAAATCATTGAAAATAAAGATTCTAGGCCAATGACAAGAAACAGATTGAGAAATGAATCATGTTTTTTGAGCATGAAGAAACCCAAAATAGTGAAAGATACATCAGAAGATGTGGATTGGTATAAAGCCATGGAAGAAGAGATTGAACAAATAGAGAAGAACAAAACATGGAGTCTAGTTCCTAGACTAGTTGACAAGAATGTAATTGGCACCAAGTGGGTATTCAAAAACAAGAAAGATGAGAATGGTGAAGTCACAAGAAACAAAGTAAGATTAGTTTTCAAAGGATATGAACAAGAAGGAATTGACTATGGGGAGACATTTGCCCCTATTGCTAGAATGGAAGGAGTAAGAACTCTACTTGCTTATGTTGCATACAAAGGTTTCAAAGTTTATCAAATGGATGTTAAATCTATATTTCTAAATGGTATATTAGAGGAAGAAGTTTACATAGAATAGCCAGAAGGTTTTTTTGATATTAATAATAAGAAAATGGCATGTAGACTGCATAAAGCTCTATATGGCTTAAAACAAGCACCAAGAGCATGGTATGAGAGACTTCATACTTATCTTGTGAAGATTGGATTTGAAAGGACTGATGATAACAACAATCTGTACATAAAGACAGAGAAAGACAAAGGTATTTTGTTATTTGAAATATTTTTTGATGATATCATATTTGGAGGTCAAGATGCTTTATGCAAGGATTTTGTAAACCAGATGAAGCAAGAATTTGAAATGTCTATGTTTAGAGAGATCAAATTTTTTGTGGGTTTGCAAGTATATCAGATGAATTATGCTATATACATCACTCAGTCAAAGTATGTCAAAGAAATATTGAAGACTTTCGGATTAGAGGATTCCAAACCAATAAGTACACCTATGGTGATAGGACACAAGTTGTCAAAGGATGATGATTCTGCTAAGGTGAATCAAACATTATATAGGTCTATGATTAGCGAATTGCAATATGTAGTATATAGCAGACCTAATATTGCATTATCTATAGAGATAGTTGCAAGATTCTCTACTAATCCCAAGGAGAATCACTTAATGGCTATTAAGAGAATAATGAGATATCTGAAAGGAATAGAAGAGTTCTGTCTATACTACAAGAAGAATGAAAAGTTTGAATTGAAAGCCTAGATTGATGCTAATTGGGCTAGAAACATTGATGATAGAAAGAGCACCAGTGGAGGAGCATTTTTCTTAGGCAAGAGACTAGTTACAAGGACTAGCAAGAAACAAAGTTGTACTTCACACTCTACTGTGAAAGTTGAATATGTTGTTGCTGCTGTAAATTGTAAAAATATTGTATGGATCAAATAGCTACTCAAAGGAATGAAAGAAGAAATCACATAACCATTAATACTTTATTGTGATAATACAAGTGCTATCAATATATCAAAGAATCTAGTGATGCACACAAAGACAAAGCACATTGCAATCAAGTATCATTACTTGACAAGATAAAGGAGATGAAGATGGAATATGTCAACACAAAAGAAAAAATTGTTGATATCTTCACAAAACCATTACCTAAGTATGTTCATGAGTATCTAAGAGGTAAACTAAGTGTGATAACCATATCAAAGGCTATCTAAGTAACAAGAGGAGCACCCTTCATCAAACAAGTTGATATTCATATGTTACAAATTGCTACAGAGGATCTTACTTTAGGAGCTTCCTAAACTAATCACAGAGCTAAAACTTTAAATCAATCACAAGCAAGGTGACAAAGGGACAAACTGAAGAAACCACAAAAGCTTATATCTATATGTTTTAAGATAACAATTTTTTGGTATACGTCTTTGGAATTATTTGCAAAGAGGGAGAAAGTACATTAAACTAATCATCATCAAAAAGAAAGTACAAGAGATTGTTGTCAAATAAGTTGGAGAAGCTATTGATCTTAGAGGGAGATCTGAAAATTGTTGATGTTGTTGATTAGAAGACACATGTATGATGAAGGAGATAGAGAAGAATGTAAGAAAGAGGGAGAAATCATAATCTACCTACTAAGAGGGAGATACAAGAAGAAACTTAGAGGGAATTATAAGAAAGATTTTTGTAACCTAATTAGAAGATGGAAGTTACTAATAGAGGGAGAAATTTTGATACAAGTTTTCTTTTTGGTATTGTCTTACTATTTTAACCCAATCAATTTGGTTGAACAAGATGTTCATCATTTGATTGACTTGGTTGATTAGTTTGGTTTGTCATCAATGCCAAAGAGGGAGATTGTTGAGATATGATTGAAAAGATCATTGTTGAAGAGAGATTATTGAAAGAGGGAGATTGTTGAAGAAGATTATGTGTTTCAATCATTATTTTGTCACAAATGTCAAACCTGCTATTTGTTGGTAAGACAACTGCTTATAAGATTTAAGTACTATCACTTAGTTGATTGATGAAAAGGATTTAATCAATAAGATGTAACAAAAGCACCTAGAGGAAAGGTTGAGTTATGAGTATGTAATGAAGTACAATGATCAGTTAAGACATTGATGACATGATGTATTGATAATCCACTTAAGGTTACAAATTTTGGCTACACTTAAGAAAGTTTAGAAGAACAAGTTACACAAAGTTTGTCTGCTAAGCTTGATCAAGTGGATAGTAGGTGTTGAGCAAAGTCAGTGCAAGCTAAGAAAAAAGTTAGTTGGAGCCAAGTGAAAGAAAATCCTAGTGGATGCTGAGAAAGACAGTTGATGACGAGTAAAGTTTAGTTGATGTCAAACATCAATAAACTTTAGTTGATTTCGAGTGATTTTATAGTTGATTCTGAGCAACGCAATATGTGTTGAGCATCAAAAGGTTGATAATGTTAAGCTGTTGCATTATGTTAAAGATTGAAGATTCACTGAATCTAAGAGGACAAGTTTATTTTCTTGAAACTTGTGAACTAAGTAGAAGATAAGGTTGATGAGCTCGTGGCATAGAATTTGAGGTAAACCATTTTTAGGAAAATTCAAAGAGGATTCTAGGAGAAGTTTCTAGAAGAGATATGAGATATGGGGTAGATACATTGTATCCTACCTAATCCATCCAAGATCCTAATTTTTGAAAATGGAAAATGAGCGAGAAAATATCCTAATTTCCTATTTATAGGAATGTCTGGTCATGAAGCAAACTTGTCATATGCAAGAACCTAAGGAAGAGGAGTTAAGGGTTTTGCTTCATTAAGTGACCTAAGAGGACAGTCTACAATGGCATGTTAAACAAGAAGGCTTAAGGAGATGAATTCTTGAAGAGTGAACAAGCTATCAGATTTGCAAAGTATGAAGACCAGGCAGAATTGAGGACTGAACATTGATATGAAATCTACAAGTGAAATTGTGGGAAAATCCTTTAGATTAAGTTTGACCTAATAGTAATTTGTAAATCCTTTAACTAGGTGGCATTCCAAGTGAATGGCCTAAGGTCCTCTAACAAGTCTAACTTATAACAAGGTGATTGAAATCCCTTAACCGGGTCACATTTAACAGTGTGTATTGTAACTTTAAATAGGATTGGCCTTTCACGGGGCATCATTTTAGAAGTGTGAAAAGGAGTAGCATGTTACTGGTAGTTTTTCCCAAATTGGGTTTCCATGTAAATCATTGTGTCAAGTGTGTTGATGAATCTATTATGTTTCATGCTTTACATTTATGCAAGTTGATTTGATAGTATCATACAAGTTTTAGTGATTGAATGATCTTATGGTTGTATGCATAGGTATGAATGTTTTATGGGTTCACTAAGCTATGAAAAGTTTTTTATACATCTAGACCTTGGATAACTGATTCACCCCCCCGCCGCTCGCCCCCCCCCCCCCCCCCCCCCCCCCTCCCCTCAATTCTTAGTTATTCTAAAGTATTCCAACAGTTTGGTGAAGAGAAAGTTAAAGTTTAGTGTTAACCGAGTAATATTGCCTGAGTGAAATGTAATGTTCATCGAGTATGAGATAGAAGAACAAGTTAAGAAAGATGAGATTTGAGTCTAACTTATGGTGAAAATAGAGACTATTCGAGAAGTTCAAAGCTGAAAGACAACGTTTTAGATTAAGGTAAAAAGAGGTTTTGAAGGGGACCTCAAACCCTTAATAAGAAATCAAAAGATAAACCATAAAGTTTCACCAGGTTTTACAAGGACTTGAAATTTGCAGTTTTAAGAGATTCAAAATCAAGTTTTAAAGGGACTTGAAACCACAAGATAAAACCAAAAAATGAGACCAAGTTTTACAAGGACATGGAACCTAGTTTTAAAACAACAAAACTAGATTAAAAAGCTAGACAATTGACCAGAAACTAGGACAACTACCAAGATAGAGACCAAAAACTAGAAACATAGAAAAACTTCTATTATAGTTCTTTGATCATTTGGACCACCTCTTTTCTAGCCTCCACGATACTTTGGATGGTACTAACTACGAATCCCACAGTGCCCAACAGCTTTTTTCCTAGAGCTCTGTCTAGTTCATTTACTTGGACCACCTTGAGATATGATTTCTTCATTAGTTCTCTTCCCTAAGCTAGCAACAACTACACAAATGCTAGAAGTAACCTACTCCATCTTATTACCACTCTTTTTGATCAATAACTGGAGCTTGTTTTCATATTCCTTTAGTTTGTCTAGTATATTACCAATCTAAATTTCCATCTAGGTGGTCTTTGGACGATCAGTTTCTTGGTTCTACTATATTATTGTGACTTTTCTTTTCAAGTTCATTAATTCGTTATACACCCAGGAGTCGATTTGAAGGGAAGAGTCTACATTGAGCTTTGCAATATGCAGGAAAGTATCTCTACCTGCATAATCATTTGTATCCTCCCCCATAACTTCCTTATCCATAGACTCATTCTTCTCTTTCCTTATGTCTTCCTTCACATTTTCAGCATCCTTATTAAAGAGTTCCTCCTTTCCCTTCTGCACTACTTCTTCTTCATCCCTCACTCCTAGGAATTGTTCACTCTGATTGGTATCCTCTTTACCAAAAATTACCCAACCCAGTATTTTTATCATTGCTTTCATCCATCTCCTCCTTACCAGATTCACCCTTGGCACCTAAGTAACCTTCCAAATTAGAGCTAAAATCTCCCACATTTGTGCTCTCCTCCTCATCCACTTTTTTATCTTCATTATTATCTGAGTTATCAGACTTAGTAATCTCTTCTACATTTTTTTGAGGGGTATCTTGCTTCAAATTTTGTCTTTTCCCACTAACCCCTTCCTCACCTTTACTCTTCCTAGAGTAGGTTTCACTCACAAAGCCCTTCTTTTTCTCAAAAGGAGGGGAAGACACAATAGCCTTGTTCTTACAATAATTCTCAATTAGTAAAATTAATCCTTCATGAAGAATCGGGCAAGATTCTTTTTTTCTATGAGCTTGGAAACTATGGAGTAAAAAAAATCTCAAATAAAAAGGAAATGAGATTCTATCTTTGTGCCTAAAATGGTTTAGAAACACAAAATAAAATTTATGAACGCATTTAGCTCTACCATCTAAAATAAAGTACTCACGAATGCATGAAAGCACATCCTACCAAATAACCTTGATTTGGCCCAATTCGTTAAAATCACCATTCTTCTCCAAGTTCTTTTCCTCCTCATCTATTTTTGAAAACTTCTTAAACATTGCATTTGAAATACTCGTTTCCTTACTAAATTTTATGCCATCCTTTGGCAATCCTGTCACCTCAGCAATAAAGTCTTTCATCAAATGCATCGTCACTCCATGCAGAGAAACCCTATCCTCCACCTAGTTTTTGAAGAAAGTTGTAGTGACATGAGGTTTACATCCATGAAGTCACTCTAGATAATTAGTGGTCTTCCCCTTCTATAGAATTTGCCAAATAGAATTTTTGGCTTTCCAAGCCTTGGAATTATTAGGCTCTTGCTTACATGGTTCTCTGCCCATTTCAGAAGACTTTGTTATGCTAAGGAAATTCAGTGTCGGGTGAAGAAGAAGAAATAAAGAAAAAACTAGAACCAAGGTATTCATTATAATAGCTAAGTCACTCATAAAAACAAATACGTTCAAAGCCAAGATTGAAGTCACATAAATGTACTTTCTCAAGAAAATAACTCTGACTTCCATATTTGCACCTCCAAATTTCATTATATTTCTAATCTTGGAAAATCTTTCCCTCCATCGTGTGAACTCTATCATAATTAATGAGAGATTTCAAATCCATATCTTGCTTAAATCATCATGCCATCTTACACTCTCGTTGGACAGCTTTGTTGGCGATCCAATCAGCCACTACATTACCTTCATGGAAAGAATGGGAAATAAATACTTTCTCAAATTTATTCATTAATGATTTAATTTCCTTTACAAAATCTTTGATTGACCATGTGATCAAACTTTTACCATTTAGCATATTAACAATGTTTAAGGAATCTTCTTCCAGCCAGAGATTCTGGAAACCAGTTTCCACAACAATCCTCATAGTATATAGAGTTGTAGTGGCCTCAACTTTATGGCTATTAGATATACCAATAGGTATAGCAATAGCATCTATTATATTTCCTGGATGATCTCTCAAAACTCCACCACAACCCACTTTACCTAGGTTTCCCTTAGCAGCACCATTTAAGTTCCCTTCAAGCCATCCCGTAGGTGGAGCCTTCCATCTAGTCTTTAGTCTACGGTCTTCTTTCTTCATATTTGAATTTGTGGAAAGAATTGGGTTGTCAATTTGAAAGTCTTTATTATAGTTCCTACGAGCCTTAAAATTTTCTTTTATAGCCCTGACAATGTTTTGTCCAAGCACTTAATATGGCATTTCTTTATTTTGAAAGATTATGTTATTTCTTTCTTTCCAAATACCCCACCAAAGATGGGGGACGGTAATTTTCTATAGGAAAACAACATCAATATCCTTAAAGGGGCAGATCCAACTTTTAAAACATAGATCGGCATTGTTTTGATGGACCCAAAAAATATTCTAATATTGAGAATAGAGCTCCAAACTTATTGACTGTAAGTGCAATTCAAAAACAAGTGATCTCTGTCGTCAAAACCTTCTTTACAAAGATTGCACTTGTTAACCACATTAATGCCTCTCTTTTGCAGATTGTCCGGAGTTAGAATTTTATTTTGAAGTAGGATCCAATAAAAGATATTTATTTGTGGTATAAGACCCTTAATCCATGCTTTTGTCCAAAATGGTTGATTACCTTTCTCTTTTGAATTGAAAACAAAGGAAACTTTGAACTGACCACTAGGATCAACACTCCATATCATCTTATCCTCCTGAAGGGGATGCAAGGAAAAGGCATTCAACATGATTTGGATATTGTGAAAAAACTGGTTTACATCAACAAGGTTGACCCAGTTATTATTATGCCAATAGTGTTCCACAAGAGTCCCAAACAATTGTTTGCATCTATCAACTTGAGTTTTATCCTCTCAAAGTCCTCAATCAAGGGTTGATCCTTTATCCAAGTATCACCAAAAATCTGACTTTTAACCCATTTCCAATTTTCCATGAGCAACCTTTACTTAGGGTATTCTTAGTTCCTTGAATAGCCCCCCAAATAGCAAAAGGGGAAAGAACATCAGGAGAAGACAAAAATTCAGGTAAAGAATGAGCATAAAAGAGATATTTATGTTTCCATATTGTACTCCATTCCCTATCATCATGATATACTCTCCATCCTTGTTTAGCCAAAAGAGCTCGATTTATACTTCGCATTGATATGATTCCTAGACCACCTTCCTGAATAGGTTGACAGATTTGATCCCAAGCTATCAAAGTCATTCTCTTTCTTTCCTCAGTTCCAAACCATATAAAATTTATTTGGATTTTATCAATAGTATCTACAAATTCTATTGGTATTCTAAAAAGACTCAAAGCATAATTAGGAATACTTTGAAGGAAAGCTTTAAGGAGGGTAATTTTACTTGCTTGACTCAAGAAATTTCCCTTCTAGCCTGCCAATTTATTGTTAATCTTCTTTATGAGATCTTCCTAGAAAGTCTAGAACTTTAGGTCCCAAAGGCAGACCCAAATAAATACAAGGAAAAGATCCTATAGAACACCCTAAAATTTTAGCAATTTTGTTCTGTCTTGGAACAGGGGCATTAGTAAAAAACAAGGAGCTCTTGTTCCAATTAATCAATTGACCTGAAGCAAAGGAGTACACATTAAGGGCTTTCTTAAGGTTTCTATCTTCCTTAACATCAACTTTACCCATGAATATAGTATCATCAACAAATTGACCATGAGAACAAGTAAGAGGTTGAGAAAAAGGCTACAAACCTTTAATATCCCCTTGCGAAACCAGTTTCCCAATATATCTTCCCAAGCAATCAGCCATAATAATAAAGAGGATAGGGGATAAAGGATCTCCTTGTCTTAATCCTCTGGAGGGGCTAAAAAATTTAGAAGAGCATCTATTCACCAAAATAGCTATAGAAGTAGTGGAGATCAGCTGAGATATGGCTCTTACAATCTTATGATTAAACCCAAAAGCCTGCAAAATCTTAACAAGAAAACCCCATTCTACTCTATCATAGGCTTTCGCAATATCAACTTTCATGACAGATCCTTGATTGTTAGAGCAAGAGAAGGAATGAATAATCTCATGAGCAGTAATAATAGAATTAAGAATTTGCCTTCTTGGGATAAAACCATTTTGTTGATTGGCAATAAGAGAAGGAAGCACCAAAAGCAAACTAGATGTGAGAACCTTTGAAATAATCTTATAAAAAGAATTACAAAGACTAATAGGTCTATTCTGGTCTGGAAAATCAGCCCAATCTTTTTAGGAATAAGATACAGGAAGGTAGATTTGATCTCCTTAACCATTCTCTTAGCCCCAAAGAATTCCTTTACAGCATCACATACATCTCTTCTAACCAGATACCATGCCTTCTGAAAAAAGAAAATAGGAAAAACATCTAGTCCTGGAGACTTATTCACTCCTAATGAGCTAATAGCTTTAAAAATCTTTTCTTCCTTAGGAATGGATCCTAATAATTTGTTTTGTTCTTCAATAATTAAAGAAGGAATCACCTTCAAGAGATCTTCTTGGTAACCTGCACGAATATTAGGATCAAATGTCATTAAAGAAGAGAAAAAAGAGACCATCTCTTTTGGGATATTCTTTTCCTCAGTAATATTTAGATCACCCTTTTTAAGATATGCAGTACGATTTTTTGCTCTGTGCTTTAGGGTAGAAAGATGAAAAAACTTGGTATTCTTATCTCCTTCATTCAGCCAAATCAATATTGATCCTTGTCTCCAATAGATTTCCTCCTTAGTGACAATGTCATGAAGCTCAACCAATTTTTCATTCTCTTCTCTAACAAGGTCAAAAGAATAGCCTTCCTTCTGAATCTTACTCTGAATACTTTGGAGGTCCTCCTTTAAAGTAGCTTTATTCTCAAAAATATTACCAAAACATTTTATTCCATATTTTAACCTCCTTTTTAACATTTCTTAATTTAGTAGCCACTCTGAAAAGAGCAATTCCTTCAACATCTATATTCCATGATTCAGCCAGTTTACTCTCAAGTTGTGGATGTTGCATCCACATTTTTTCAAACCTAAAAGGAAAGTTTTTTTTGAAATTGATATTTTCTGCAATAAAAAACAAAGGGAAGTGATCAGACCCAAATTTTTGTAAAGCCTCCAATTTACAACTAAACTCTTTAGACCAATCAGGGGAAATAAGGGCTCTACCCAGTCGGACCTAAATACAATCATTACCAAGCCTCTTATTACTCCAAGTAAACTCAATTCCATGAAGATCTAGATCCATTAATGCCTCTTTATTGATGAAATCCATAAGATCCAATCTACCATCTAGTTGACTCGCATTACCTCCCTTTTTTTCATGATCATAGAGAGGAACATTAAAGTCTCCCAAAAAAATCCATCTACCAAAGTAATCTTTACTCTTTATATGAGAAAGAGTTTCCCAAACCTTTTTCTTGAAATTCTTTAAATTCGAAGCATACATATTTACAATATACCAAACATTTTTCTGGTCAATGCTAGTAATTTTGACCACCATAAAATGTTTACTAGCATTTAAGATAGTACCTGAGTAATAGGATTTCTTCCATAACATCAAAGTACCCCCTGAAGCTCCTTTTGAACTACTAGCTTTTATACAGTAATTTTTAAAAGACTTAATTTGTTTAGCTCTCTCCTTTTCCATTTTGGTTTCTTGAAGCAACAGAAAATCTAGTTTATGCTATCTTACAAAATTCCTAACAACATCAAGTTTGTGACTACTATTCAAACCCCTTATATTCCAAGTGATCATTTTCATATATGTTTTTTAGGGGGAAAATCTATAATAGTTGCTTGTTGTCCATCAACAATATTCTGCATACTTTCCATTTCTCTGGTTTTCCTTGTAGATTTCCTTCTAGTTTTCTCTAAAGTTCCAACATTTGGTTTCACCTTGGTTTGTTGTTCCAATTTACTACTATGAGTCTCCACTCTTTTAGGAACCGAATTATTCTTCTATTCTAGTTTTTTCCTTTGTTTCGATTTTTGTTTCAAGTGCTTGTCTTCCTCTTTTTTCTCCTCAGATTTAGCATCATTCTTAAAGAAAACAATTTCTTTGTATAAAGGTGTCTCAAGAAGTTTAGGGGAAGCAATGTGATTTTCAATCACATGAAGATTTTGATATTCTTCTTGCACCATCGATTTGCTACTATCCAAAAGAATTTCACCCTCCTCTAATTCCTCCATTTCTACTAGATCTTCCTAGTTAGTCTCAATTTTCTGATAAATAACTATTTGCTTCATCATATCTATCATGATTTCTATAATTTTTCTCATGTGAGGTAGAATCTAGTATCTCTCGAATCCCCTAATTTTCACTGCTCAAGTTTTCCTTCAAAGCCAATTTTGGCATCTTACCTGATTTCTGAGAATCCGAGTTCAAGTTATCCTTCACATCTTTAGCATGAATAACTTTAGGTTTCCACACTTTCTTTTGGACTTTAACTTCTTTCTTTTTATCTTCCTTTTCAGTCTTAAAGGTTTTCTTTCCTTTGTTAGGACAGTTTTTCACCCAATGGCCCTATTTTTTACAAGCGAAACATGTATTTGGGAGATCTTCATAAATGACTTCCTCCATTCTTTTCCCCAGTTTTGAAATGAGTTCCACTTTTCCAGGGAGGTGATTCAAGTTTGCTACTTTCACATATAACCTGGTGCTCTAAAGTTTAGATTTTGAAGTCATTGTTTGCTCCATTGCAATAAGATCCCCAAAGGATCCAACAATTCCTCTAAAGATATCTTCATGCCAAAACTCTAAGGGAAGGCTAGGAAGTCTAACCCGGATCGAAGTAGCTAAGAATCAGATAAATCCATATTTGGCTCCCATTTTTTAATAGTGAGAGTACTTTTGCCAAATGCTCATGGACCTCCACAGAGAACCATACTCATATCTTCTTTGCAGTTAAATACAAAAGAAAAGAAACCATTCAACATAGGAGCAATATCAACTTGACCACAAATAACCCATTTCCGTTTAACCATTTTTTTCAAAGTTTATATATCTAGTCTAGCCCTCATAAATTTTCCCACAAGAGTAAACTCCATAGAGGAAACACAGAAATCAACAATGGGATCTAGAATAAAAATTTGAAACTCACATTTCTCCCAGCAAGCTTTCGATGTTACCAGAGGGAAGGTTGATTTTCCACTTGGTTTCCTACCGAATAGGGATGACCAAGTCTTTTGATCATCTACTCCTTTCCATGAATCTTGTGCTTTCCTTTCAATAATAGCCCCCACACCATCCAAAGGATTTTTATCTTTCTCGAATACCGAGCCCGTCACGTGATTTGCAGAAGAAGGATCCAAAGAAAGGTCTTGGACCCCACAACTAGTGGAACCAACATCCATAGTTTTTTTCAAAAAGGCTAGATTTTCCTCAAATTGCCCTTCCGTCCCATTAGAACTTAGCAGATTTCCCCAAAATTGCCCTTCTATCCTGCCTAGATCTGTTCCTCTCGCAAGATTCTCCCCTACCAGTTTCCCGCCCAGAAGTGCACCACACAATTCAAAAATAGTCAAAGTGTCAGCCATTCCCCTTTCCCTAGAAAATTATGTAGCCTACAGTACGATACGATTTGTAAATTTGCATATTATTGGTCTAAAAGCTAGGCAATGTTGTAAGTTGTTAGTTACAAGATCTACAGATGGAAAAATACAAATAAGATTTGATGATGAAGATAAAAGTAAGATAAGGATGAGCGTGAAGTTCAATGAAAGTTCTATTTTTCTAAGTGACTAAATACATTGAATTTGAGATCTAGATGTGATTAAGAAACAAAACCTAGAGGAATTTGGAAGTAGAGAGTTCACTATTTAAAGGGATGTTCAAAAAAAAATTTGGTTGATGATCGATATTGTTAAGTTGGTGATTTTTGAGAAGAGGATAAAGAAACAAGAAAGGTGAACCTAGCAAAGCAAAAGGAAGATCAAGTAGAGTTAGAGAAAAATGAAAGTGTGAAGAAGTGAATCAACCAAATAGAGATCAGAGAAGGAGAAGACAAGGGAAAAAATGATTTGAACAAGTAAGGTGGTGCTAAATCTTACAAATCATTCGACTATTACTTTCTTACCATTTTAGCAGAAAAATTGAGTGGACTTAACAAGTCTGTGAAATCCTATACAGTAACATTGATTATTGATGTATGGGAATCCTTTAGAGAAAGTCACTCTTTAGATAAGATCAAGGAGTGATAAGATCTAGATGATCTTTATGTTAAAACCCTCTAAAAAGGCAAACTAAAAATGTGCATGTAACTTTTAACAAGGTTGGCTCCTAATAAAGCTCAATTCAAATGAGTTAAATTATTTGGGTTTCTGGTCCTTGTTGCTTTTTCCCTTTACAAGGTTTCCACGTTAAATCATTGTGTCGAATGTGTGATTGTTTCTGTGTTGCAAGTTGATTTTCATAGTATTCACTTAATACTATAACTCGGTAATAGTAAAAAAAAGCTAAGTTAATTTTTTTATTTTAATTTTATGAATAGTCCTTTTCAATTAATAAAATTTACTAAGATTACAATTCACAAAAAAGGGGCCGAGGGATACAAGATCACCCCGCGAATGAGTTCAAACGGCCGAACCAGAATAAACAACATGGCCTCAGCCAGAAACTATAAACTATTCATTAAAAAAAAACACTTTTAAGCTGCCAAGGCAGTACCAGCAAAGGGAGGAGGATCATCTTTATCAGGAAATCCCCACACAACAGTGGGATTGTGAGGCAGACTGGGAACAGTCTAGCCGTCAGCAGCATCAGCAGGGTCTGGGGTAGTCACAATCTCCGCATCCTTCTTGTCTGGCCGCGGAGGAGAAATTGCCAAGACCAACCGAGGAAACTTGCCAGAGTGCACCCGTCCAGGGGGAGGAGCCGGAGACCGGCCAGATGCCCGCCCAGGGGGGGAGCCAGGGACCAACCAGAACCACCACGTGGTGGGGAAGCGGAGCAGCGCCTCCAACCGCCATGACCACCACTGGGAGAGTGGTGGCGGGGACCCTGGGAGCGCGGCGTGTGTGAATGGCAGCCAGAGGACTGGCATAAGTTAAATTTTTGATACTCGATAAATAATAGAAACAGTGAGACATTAGTTTGAAGTAAATTGATTACAAGATTTAATTGTGAAGCTAAATAAGATCATCAAGTTATTGCTATTGATGTTTATGAAGTTTGAATTGGTACTAAAGTGTTTGGAAGACATGTAGGATAACTAGACATAACTGATTCACTCCCCCCCTGCTCTCATTTATCTAGCAAGACCCACCCTTTCCCTCTTATTAGTGGGGAAAGGGGTATCCACATGTCTAAATATACATCATAAACTAAATGAAGTTCTCTAAATAATTATTTTCAGAAATAGAGGGGAAGATCATCTGTCTATGGCCATCTATGATGAACGAGCAACTAATGGGGCAACAAGCTCATCCATGAACCTAGTAGCCATGTAACCTCTAACCCTAGCTATGTCTGTATAAAAAGGAAACCTAGACTTCACCATAGTGGTGGTGCCCATAGTATCAATCTGCCTATACTTCTCAATGTCAATGACATTGCGAGAAAGAGAATTATAAAAACGGTCATTATTGATATTGTCATAAGGGTTATATGATTCAACCATTTGAATCATACAAGCCAACTCATCTTTAATACTAGTCACCTTCTCCCTATTAGGGAGGGTGGTGGAAATCAAAATAGTAGAACCAAGAACTTTGATAGCACAAGATAGTCTAGCTATGGTATCTATAAATAAATGTTGTTTATCATGACTGAATGATGTTGATCTACGTGTTGTACCTAACTGAGCACTAAACACTACCCTCTCCTAAAGTTTCAAGTGTTGCCCCAATACCAAATGCCATAATGTATGATATAAAGATGTATCTATAAAGTGAACCTATATGTAAGTGTATGTAGCTCGAAGTAATGTATCTAGATCTACAAGTATGACAAAAATCTCTGCACATACATGTACAAGTATACATACAATGTAGATAATAATACTAACTTTAATTTATAAACATACAACATTATGTATGTTATTTAATCATATCTACTTCAACTAAAAAATATAGATCATTAAAACATATATATTGACAATTTATAGCTCATCTATTTTCAAAAAACATTGTGTGAGAAAAAACTAAGTTAATTTGGAACTTAAAGTTAGATATCCAGGTTAAAACTAGATTTGAACAACTGAGTTGACTCTAGATTTTAAGTAATATTTTTTCACTAGGTTGGTTTTTAACTCTAAGTTTGAACAACTTGGTTGATTCTAGGTTAATTCTACCTAATATTTGACTAGGTTAGTTCTAAGGTCTAGTGTTTGACTAGATTAACTAGCAGTAAATCCTAAAATTAATTCTTTAATATTTTAAACATGCTCAAGTGTTTTAAGTATCATTTTACATATATTATTATTATTTTAAAATCTAATTTTATATCATGTGCATGTACATTTAATCTAAACATGAGAAAAAAAAAATGATAAATTCATAGTTTAACTATACATTTATATACATACAAGTCATGAATAAAACACAAATAAACATGGTTAATTATGTTTAACCTACACCCGTGCAAGTTCTATGATTTCAAAGTATGGTTGAAATTGCCTTAAGTTAGACATGTTAGATTAGATTTACTAGGTTAACTACATTTCTAGTACAATTAACTAAAATTAATCCATGTTAACTTCATTTAATCTACGACTATAATTAACTAGGGTTAAATTTGACTATGGTTCTCTACATTTAATTTATATCTATGGTTAACTAAGTTAAAATTAACTATAGTTATCTACATTCAATCTACGTCTATGGTTAACAATTAACTATCATTTAATTTTAAATAATCATAATACAAAGCATATTAATTAAATTTAACAGTAAAGCTAAACTAAATTATCCTCACTTTAATATACAAACATATACTAAATACATAACACTTTAAAAAATAAAATAATTGGCCTACCTAGTCCGACCGAAAGCCCTAATCACCCACTCCAAGAAATCTAGAAATTGCTAGAGTGAAAATGACCTATATATAGATTAAGGGGGGTCCAATTGACACCTTTTCGGTTGGAACCATTCTACACGAAAGGAGTTTGACCAAACCCACTTTTCCACGTCGATGCCACTTGGAACCATGTGGGTTCGGCTAGAAGTGTTCTAGTCGAGCTAGTTCCAGATGTAACCCCCTCAGATGTCCTAAAAGGTGACACAACTTTGTTCTTTTACCCTATGATTCTATTGCCTCACTCTAGCATGATAGTTGATGGGTAAATATTGATTCTCACTTAACTTGGATTCTTAGTGGTCGAGTGGTCCAATCACTTGTGACCCTTCAGGAATAGGGTGGCTGATTATCATATCTATATTGCTTTGGTTGTCTATTATTTGGCTCTCCATGGATTATTATGTATTGCATAATGAAAAAAACAATGTATTCTATACTAATACTTGGTATAATTGAGATAAAATTGTAAATGCTCCTTGAGAAGGTAATTATAGTCAAAGTTTTGATATGTATTCATATTATGTATGTCAATGTTGGTATCATGCACTCCCATGTTATTTTCTATCGTGTGATGGTTGTGGTAGTATCATAGAGCATTAATGGATACATTTGATTTGGTGATTAAAATGAACATAAGTTTTGTTTTTTTAAAGTGGTCTTTTGGACTGAGTGTGCCTTGTTAGATTGAATGAACAAGAGAGAAAATAGGTAGGAACCTAAGTTTTTGTGCTCATCTTAGGTTCATTTAGGAAGTTTGGTGTACCTTGATAAATACCCTAGAATAAGTCCTTGACCTTGGTCTTATAGTTAGCATCTTCATTTTGGAAATTCACTTAGTTTTCTAGTCAAATTTGGTGAATCGATGTTTGTTGTTGTCTTGCAATGTCTACATTGTTTGACATCTCGATATGGTTATTAGTGCAAATGATTCTTTATATTGAGACATTTCAGTATATATTGAGCTTTTTTGATAGATTAGTGTCTATGAATATGTTTTGGCGTATGTATTTTTCAATGTCTATGTCTGGCTTTAGCATATGCACATGTCCTTTGGCATCTTGACCTAATTTATTATTGGAGCTATAAAACTTGTCATGTTAGTGGTTACAAAGCTTTTACACATGTTCTTTAATTTTGATCACATGTTAAGCTTTTGAGGTGAACAAAATGTTGTATCTAGGTGTTTCATAAGGACACTTCTCATAGTGGTATTGGAATGAATTTGGAAGTAATTTGGGTGGACTTGTGTACTACATCTACAAGGAGACCATTAGGAGAATCTAAGTACTTCATGTACTTCAAGGGATTGTAAGACTTTACCCTCTAGATGTTTGGTCTTCTACTAGTGTAGTGTCACAAAGTGACTAGTTGAGTTAATCCTTAATGTTCAACATAATGCTCTCATATGTTTATCATGTTTAATGTTACTATTTCAAAAAAATGCTTAGGTATGATCTTAAGCACAATTTACTCTTGTTACTTACCATGACATTACAAACACGTTAATTTGGGCCTCTGATTCAAAGGGAAACTATTATATTGGAAACTAGATACTCCTTAGCTATTAGCTCTCCAATGTTTTATTCTATTTGGAGAAATACAAGGAATAGAAAAGTAATTCCCAATGTCATTTTTTGGGTAGGTTGTTCACAAAGTAGTCCTCGCCTAAGATAACATTCTTAAAAGATCTTTTTGATTTGCCTAATGCGTTCCTTTCACTACTTGTAGGAGGAAAGTGTAAACCATGTGACTCTCCACTACAACTACTCCTAAGGTTACCTTATGGTCACATGGGGAATCAATTTTGCTGAATTTGAGATTAATTGGGTAATGCTTTTTAATCTTAGCACATTTATAAGCTGTTGGAATTACAATTCACTCGCCTTTCACCCCATTTTGAATGAAATATGAAATCAAGTTTCTTCCCACGTGGTATGGGCATTACAAAAAGAAAGAAATGATAGAATTTTTTAGCGATAATAAATAGGTTGAGATTAAAGCTCTTTCTATATGTAACTCTATCAAAGAAAATGTGAATGTGACTAGAATTAAAAAACAAAGGCTTCTCCTTCCAGTAATGAATATAAAATTTCTAAACATTGGAGTGTCATCAAAAACTTGTTCAATTTTAACCTCAACACAATTTTGATTAGAAAACACAAAAAATGGAAACTCCCCTTGTGAGTAGGGCTAGACTTAAGTCTAATAGGTCTTCAAAAGGGAACTCAAACATAGCTGGTGTTAATAGACTGTGGAGAAATAGAGAAAATAGTATGATTGAAAGCAATGCCAACTACCTAGGAACTAGAACTAACAACAAAGTTCAAGCTATTATTGCTTGATGGAGGATGAAAGGGCCAATGCGAAGGCATCTAATATGCTCAGACAAAAATGAATTTGCAAATTGTATGAACATCGTAAAAGGTGAAGTTGCTCAGCTAAAAAGTAAGGGAACAACATATTGGAAACTTTCACTCTACTAAAACATTTGGGACTTCATATTGCGACAATGTCAACTTGAAAGGCAACATGGTAAGATCCTTTGTGTTTGAATGAAATCTTTTAACAACATCCACAAGGCCAAGCAACCTATGGGACCCATAGAGCGCCACAAACAATGGAAGCAACAAAGCCCAAACAAAGGGCTCCCGCCACTAGATTTCTTTATCCTTCTACAACTTGGATCTTCTACTATGTGTCTTGGTCAAGAAATCTGAACGCTTTAAAATCTCCTCTTCTTCAAACAACTTGCTCAAGGTGTCCAAAATTAGTGTATCAATGTAATTGTTTCAAATATCCTTCTAGGCTAAGCACTTTATGATGTAATGTCAATTGGCCTCCACCATATTTTAAGTGTAATAACATCTTCTGTCTGCCTACTCTTCTTGAGGTATTGTCCATCTTCTGGTTTTAGATCTTAGCTGGTGCAAACTAGTTCTTATACGAACAATTAACATTTTTGCCTTCCATTTTATTTTCATCCCTATGAAGTTCTTTTGAGTACAATCATGAGTGGAATTAAAATGTGTGATGCATAATGGGCAGTAGGATAAATGGCTGGAACAGTCAACTCTGCAACACTACTCGGCAGAAAGAAGCACACTCCCCAAAAGTCTAATCAACATGCTTACCTTGAATTTGCCTTGAACATATGTTTTTATTTCCCCATTGGTGCTTAGGCATTCACTCTTTTTAATATCTCTCTTATTCAACCATTTATTATTCAGTTTCATGCATGTGCTCTTCCTTTTGTTCAATTTATCTTCTGCTATAATTTTTGGCCAACAACACGGCTCCATGTTCTGTAATATTCTTAAATAACCTTGCAAACAACACATAACTATTGCTGCTTTATAATTCAAAAACACATAACTACTGCTTCAATAAGAAAAGCCCTGGCCTTTGCCAACATAATCTTGTACAAAATAAATGATTTAATTTTAAGGCTATTTGTGATCCACTTTTAGTAGTCTCTCTATGTCCATTTACTTCTTGATGTGTTGCTGCCCCATACCTCACACCAATATAGTACAATCAGAAACCAGAGACTCAAAAAGGATTTACCTAGTTTCCCAGCACTTCTACATCTATTTTACGAGTGTAAATTTTTCCATTCCCCTTGTAAACTTTTTGCTGAAATTATGGTGAAAATCAAGACCCAAGTTTTTATATTCATTGACCACTTACGAAAAGTTGCTTTCAAAGATGAATTCTCTGTAAATGTTTGATCTTTTCAAGATAAAGATCATACCTTAGTTTTACTGGTGCTCACATGCATCCCCAACACATGACAAAATGATTCAAGAGCTTTACAAATTGAATGTTCTTTTTATCATTAAAAAAAGGTAATCGAGAACCATTATTTTGAATATTTAGCTCTATGTTTTTGTCAGGTAGCTTTTCTCATCTGACCTATAGTGCCATTCCCTCAGGTCCGCATGCTCACTGAATCAGATTATATCTTGTTATCTGCACTTGTCAATAATGCCCAACTTCTTGATGTTGATACCACCTGTTCAAAATGTAAATATTTCCTTGCTTTCTTGCTACTGCTCCACTAAGGTATTGCTTGTTTTTGTTAGGGAACACCATTGGAAGACAAAAATTTCAAATTGAATCATCGTCACGCACCAAACTTCAAAGGAATGTTTCCATTTGGAATATATTCATTGAGGTGAGATAGGCTCTTGCCTTTGTGGTATGCATGTCCATGAGGTGCTAAACAATCAGTTTGTACGATCGTGGAATCAAAAAGAAGTGGTGTTGGGTGGTGTTCAATTTAAAAGCTATATAGCTATGATCAGTTATCTGCCACGGAAGAAATAATCCTAGAATTGGCTGGACTAAGAATGGGACTTTATTGATGATTTCCTTCAGGAGGGTGAGGATGGGTATAAGAGAGATGCTACATTGGGAGGACAAGCTGCTATGTCTCAACAAAGATTGGAGAAAATTATGAAAAACTCATCTCAGGTCTAAGAATTAGGTTCTTTACTGTTGTTTCTTTTGGTGATCCTTGTATTGTTTAAATTCGACCCTTGCAGCAGTATAGTGTCTTATTTTGATGTCAATATCTTTGTTTTGCTATTCTTGAACTCGTCAGTTTTGTGAACAATTGGGACTCTTCTTTCCCTCTTTATCTGTGAAAACAATTTAATATTACATAAATATTATTATATATATTTTAATTTACATAAAAAGTTCTAATTATAAAGAATGCTAAAGGAAACACAAATGCTACAAAAGCAAGAAATTTTTTAAGCAGCCCAGTTGGTAAGTTGTTTGGCTCTGTGACACATTTGTTTTGTCTTTCCAGTATTATGTTGAATTTGCCAGTGTTCCTTGCACATAGACAAAGTTAGTCACTGGTCTGAGAATTTGTAAAATTTTCCTCAATGTACCTTTCTCGTGCATTTATCTTTGGCATTTGCTAACTTTTGTGTCATTGCATCCCTCTGTTGATTCCATTGCACTGAAACCCAAAGGAAGTCTTCAATGATATCACTGAAATGGCCAAAATTATCTTGGTAGTGGAGAGCTCAGTTATTGGTGGAAACCAATTTTTTCCTATTAATTGGGTGTGAGAAGAGAGAGGGAAATTATGAGAATCATTGTGCCAAGCAGTGATTGTGTTACTGGGATACATGCACCTGAATGGGTGCCTTGGACATAGTAACAGAAGAGAACAGACAGATTAGGCTTAAGAATATCACAAATTTAAACTAGACACAAGTTTTGGTATTGGACATTACAAAAGCAATACAATCAGAGAAATAATGTTGAAGAAAAATGTGTTTGTGGATGCAAATCTATGTTAAGTAAGAGACCGCTACTTAGCAAGGGATGTGCAATTCATACTCAGCAAGAATAGTATAGAAGTTAAGTAAAAGTTGAACATCTCCAAAGTAATTCAATAACCAGCTTAAACTATAAATAAGAAAAGAATAATATCATAATATATTTCTAATTTCTAATTTATTAAAATGTAGACATCTCCAAAGTAATTCAATAAGAAGCTTAAAACTATAATAAGAAAAGTATAATATATTTCTAATTTCTAATTTACTAAAATGTACACAAGAAAAACAATGGTTAAATGTAATACTAGAAGCCTACAATGTAACATATAGCTTTACTACCCTTCAAAATTGGGTTAGGGAATTAGCCATTCTTCACTTAAAGGCTAAAGTATTTCTATTTATGCATAATGGTTGCCGTTTGGGTCAATAAATTATAAATATTTGATTGTACGCATCTTACATATGGTTAAACATTCATTCCTGACCACCTTAAGAATTAGTATTATAAATTTCTCGGAGTAGTATTATATACAGAAGCTGGTTATTTAAATTAGGAAGATCGCATTTGAAAGGAACTAAAGAAGATATATAAGACTACTGAAGTGACGGATATCAATCCAGTCACTAGAAAGAGACCCCAGAAGGAGTCCAATCCAAGCTGATTTGATTCTGTGGAAGCTGTGGAATCACAAGGGGAAGAACCAAACCACTTGTCATTAATTCGTTGAAGTTCTCCATTTTCTTCCAACCCCAAGATAGCAGAAGAAACATCAACTGTTAACTTTGATCCCTTTTGAAATGCCTGCAACAGAACAAATCGAAGAGTTTATTAATGATTTATATTCTAAACCTAACTAAATATATTGATAAACAAATAATAACTGTCATGACAGGACTATTGTAATATTGTCCCAAGACAAATGTCCAAACTAGTACTCTAAAGCCAAGGAACGTTTCAAATGCATAATATAATTGCACTATAATTGTAAGAATAGATTTACAGAATCACATCATCCGGTTGGTGTGTTGCAAATTATGCTTAATTATGTCTTCCTTTTTGGAATCAAAAGGCCTTTATTATCTAGTAAGGAATTCATTTCATTTGTTTCCCCCATTTGAATAATAATTTTGAAATTCCCCACTTGACAAGAAAAAATCCTTAATAATTAGAAGATAAAGGAGAACTTCAGACATCCTGGCCTCACAAGCTCGCATAATTGAGGTATGGGACTCCACATACTTTTAAAGTTAATCAATGTATTGTTCTATTTTTAATTGCCTGTAACTTTATCAGACAATGCTTGTCATCAAATCAAGCTTTACCAATCAGTCCACTACTCATATAACTTCATGTTTGATTCTTTACCACAATTTGTAATGGCTTCTAGTATAAAACATGCAAATATTTATAGAGGCTTACAAATCCCCAGCCACTTGATGTAAACTTCTCGTAATAAATCCTGAATTCACATTCTGAAGACAAAAACAACTGTGCATATGGAAGGTCATCTACAATTGCCCCAACGCCACCTGCTTTTGGTCCTTTGAATAGCATTTTTGTATAGCTAGAAACATTTTTCAATGGTACAAGTCTGTCTTTGGTCACACCCAGCTTGTTGAGATATTCCCCCGCATGCGAACCAGCTTGAAAGCCAATAGGAACATCACTTGCCAGCACTTCAGAAATACCTTGAAAATCTGGCTTTAATTGGTCAACAGTTAAAAGTAATGTAAGACTTGCAGTGTAGCTCGAAGTAACTATCAGTATCACAAAGAGCCAAACAATCACAACAATTCTCCCACGAATGCTTTTCACTTTCTCACCTGTAAAATTTAACTCAAGATTTGAATTTGAATAAGTTAAATACATCTTATGAGCAAATGATTTTCAAAAATAAAAAGCAAAAATTTTTCCTTACTTTGAGCAAAGAAGAGAGTTGAAAAAATGAACCTGCGCATAAAGAACCAGACAACATGCCAAAAATAGTCAACTTACATAAAAATGTCAATTTTAATTCTGTATAAACAAAACAATATCATTCATATGTCCACTCATTTAATTTGAATTATTTAAATAGGTAAAATAATGTTCTATTAGGATCCACACCCTTCAAAAAGTCAAAACTGGTAAAAGTTACAAACTAGACCAAGCTAGGAAACTACAACCAACTTGCCTTTCAAGAAATAAGTAGATTATTCATCAACAAACAACTCAGTCCCATAAAAACAAACAAGGCCCACCTATAACAGCTAGCCATCAAATAAAAAAGCACAACCCCACATTAGGGTAGCCTACAATATACATTTGAAAAATTAGCAAGCCATAATTCAGGGGAAACACTGAAGCAGAGCTCATAGTGACTGTTGATGTGAGTTTTATTCCACTACAACATTCAGAATCAAACACTCAATGTTTCAAGGTGAAATACTAAATATTCAATCCTCACTTGAATAAAGTCACCTCTTATCATAGTTACAACGTCATCTGGGACAGGGGTACATTGGAACGGGGGGATAGGTTTCCGGGACGGGCAGACAAAGGGGCCTCAATTTCGGGACAGTGGGGGAACGGCAAGGGGAGAGCGGCGGGAGGGTTGTATATACCATATACTATACATACGGTACTCAAAATGTTAGTTAGGAAAAGATGTTTAAGACTATAAAGAAGTAAAATGTCAAATACTATATACTAAAATAGTAAATACTTGAACATTGATAGTGAAGTTTTCTCAGCTCTTCACTCTTCTTCTTGTAGCAATCAATTGGAAATAAAAATGTGAAAAAAAAATGAAGCTTGGAGACCTTTTGAAGGAATGTAAGACCATATATGGGCCCCACATAAACTTGGGGTTCAATAGAATGAAAGAAACAATTAAGAATTGTGTTTTTTTATAAATATACTTTTATGTTGTAACAGGCAATGCCTAGTCATCCACAAGACGTTCACGGTATGCATAGGCGTCCCCCTTAGCATTTTGAGGATGTCAGAACCACCCTGCATTCCCACTAGCAGGGGAAAAAAATGGTGGCACCGTGAGGGATGCTAGAACGCCATCCCAAGTTCTCGAGTGCATCCTCGTTCCAAGAACGCTTGGGATTTAGGAGGAACACCACCCCAGGGTTCATTGCTTCTTATGCTAAGATTGCAAAGAAAAATCACAAGGTGACTTCAAGGTTCCTTCTATTGTAGATACTTGCTCAGTTGAAATAAGTGATTTTCTAGATCACTTAGCAGACTTATGTTATTTCTCAAGACTCATCAATTTGATTCTAAAGATTTGTCTTCACAATGTACGAAAATATATTTTGATTTTCCCAGAATCCACTTAGCTTAAACTTGCTAACTTCTACTACTTTTACATGTGGATACAAGGAAGCTTCTAAGGTATATTCAAATGATTTTCAAATCAATACCTCTTCTCCAATCCCATCAATGGACACAAACTAAAGATTGAGTATCAATTGAAATTAAGTGCATGTAAATATCATTTGACCACGCATGGCTTGACTCACAATCAGTAAGTAGCTAGTGGTTCAATCAAAGACCGAGTCAAGTAAATATGCATTCACAATTTCTTTTGTCTAGCTAAGTTTTTTATTAAGTAAAAAAATTTAGGAAGGGGTCATGAAACCTAACACAAAGCAGATTTGTAAACAATGGGACCTGAAACACACATCAAAAGATATACAAAGAGCTCCACATAGAGAAACAGAACAAACGCAAAACATAACCTAGATGGACAAGGGAGAAGCAAATCAACTCACAACTCCCAAGGCACAAATTGGCGGTCAAGAAAAGAACTCCATCATACAACAGACCGCACAAGAAAGAATGATGAACAATAGATTAAGATTTCCCCTTAGATCCCAACTTGTGGGTGTTGGTTCCCAAAATCGCAGATTGGAATCGTACAAGCCTTGCCAACTCGATGCTACAATATCCAACCAGTTATAGCCAACTTGACGGAACTGAATGGATCCAAGTTCCCTGCACTCCTAGCTCTGCAAGGCCAAGGCGGGTGCACCTAATCCTGAACCGATCACTTAAATCCAAGATTATGTAACGCAGATAGATTTAAGTAAAAGGGTCCCCCAAAAAAGCAAGATGTTTTAGGAAACTTCAAACTTGCTTAAATATGTATAAGTTGAATGATAACTTCGAAATATGATTACTTCAAACTTGTAAATGCTGAAATAAGAAAAAAGTTAATGATTAAATAAATTTTTGAATCATTGAAATGAAAAGATATGATGGATCTTAAATCTAGTGAATATATTAACTTTCAACGAAGAAAAATGAAATGGTTGCCAACATATGGATTAGGAGTTATAAGCAAATTAATGACCAGTGCCAGAACTTTGAAAGAGGGTAATAGAGTCAATATCATAAAAGTCAATGTACAATTTTATCAAATTTAATGTATCAAACTATAAATAGTTCAATTACCAAGACGTGACAAATTAGCTATATTTACGCACTTTCAAACTAGTCTATATTGCTTTTTAACTCACGCAGAGACAAAATAGACTCAAATACGAAAACAATTTGGTATTTCACACTATTTGTGATGATCAAGTCTGAAAAGCTATTGCAAATCCAATCCACTTATCCAGCATTAAATTACTTATAGAAAATATAAAACGATCATAAAGGACAGAATTATGTGTTTGACTTCTAAAACTTTGCAAATAAATGAAATAAAAATCCTTACCGATATACCTAAAATTGAAAGCAATGGAGACATTCAACGATGATGCTCTATTCCTTGCAGTTCAATTCCAAACAACACAAAAATATTTGCCAATGCTTCAAAATCCACCAGCTTAGTTCAATCATTTGATCCTTGCTAATGGGAAATTCATATATCACGAATGCTTAAAAAGTTGAGAATGCCAGAATTTTTTTTAGAAAGAAATTGTATATGAATTGTGTGTATATCCTCCATTCATTCTATATCTTATATTTATAGATGAATAAGTAGTTATATGGTTGTCATCCAATCATCACAACTCTTCAAAATAGAGAACTAATTCCTGACTAGTTCCATTATGTAATTGTTACTATAATTACAAGCTTTAATTTCCAATGGCCTTAGGAGAGCAATATGTTATATTCATTTGTGAATCTGAGTTGTCTCCAATCTTGCAATTATATCGAAGTCATCTACGTGCATCTAGTCAGGGCCATCAATCATTGTTATTGATGAATTTTGATTACAGTGTTCCTCAATCATATTTGTGCTTTGCTTGTGTCCCATATATAAACCTTTTTTTCAACATTCTTTTGAGGAACCGTAGATCCCAACAAGCACCAGACTCAATAAAATAATTATCAAACAAACCACTAATTAATGAGTTGTATCTATGTGAGGAATTCACGCAGCCGTTCATCACCATCACGATCTCATAGATAGATTCTGCCATGATATCTGACATTTGGGGTTGTTTTATTTGACTGTGATTGCAATTGTATTCACTTTGACTATATGGACATCGCTCATATTCCACGCAAGATGTATTCGTTCGGAATATAGTAACAAGGTTAAGACTTTGTACACTCCAAGAAAGGAATGTTTCTAGTCGATATATCTGTTTCTGATTAAGATTCTATTATTTACAAAAAAAAAAAAAAAAAAAACTTTGACGTGATGTGCTTGCCAAAAATTGTGTTCATCTTTGAAGACATAACATGTTCCTTATATCGCATTCTCCATGGTGTGTTCATGACCGCTACTCCCCTTACCCATAGACCTGCATCGACAACAAAATATTAATTGGATATAAATCATCAAGGAATGATTTCAAGTCATAAATATATTTTCATGCTTAGACGGCTCTATAAGATGTGGAAACTAAAAATTTCATTGTAGAGCATATTGATTTTCCTCGCATATTCCATATAGGTCTCTAAACAAATTCACATACATCTCCAAGATCAGGTAAAAACAATAAAGCATTCTTTAGAATATTTCTCTTGTGATTCAATTGTGGTAGGGATCATTCCCTCAAGCACGAAAAGTAGAAGGTGAAGAGCATCTATTGAACGAGCATTATTGGGATCTAGTATAAATGAAAATTGACCTCCTTCCTTAGTCGGATATGAGCCACAATCATTGACCACTATGGCAAATCCATTTTATCTGATAGCAATGTTTCCTCAACTAATTTGTCAATGTCATGTTTATCGAATTGAATCCAGCATTTCAGAAACAGGAAGTGGGACTGTTGCCTCAGACAGGGGCTGCAGAATGCTTTCGACTACTGCAGAATAGCCTTTAATGCTGTTAGTTCATCTTGACATTCCTTGTAAATTTATGCTGATTACTCATCGTCAATGGATAGTTGATAACTGTATTTTCTATAATTTTCTTTCATCAATTCATATTAGCTCATTACAGATTCACCACAGCACATTTACTGGTTGCCTTCGATTTGTTGTTTTCTGCAAATAGTTGGTTGTGTATATATATATATATATATATATTCAGACTTATCATTTTTGCCATCCATAGACTTCCACCCTGGTACTGTGATCAGAAGCAATTTGTTGTCTTCTATTGTCGGAGACATGTTTCGTAATCAATATTTGAATGTTCAGAGTATAAAGCAACAATAATAATCGCTTCAATACTAAATCCAGACATCGGTAATTTCCAGTGGATGATAAGCATTGCATTTCATTTTTCACTTATACGCAAGGTTTTCTTCAACACACAATAATTCTGTATTCTCCACGACCATCAAAATTTGCTTGTTTTCAGATGATCTCCTAGTAATCTTTTCTTTGAAGATCACTTTAGTAGCATCTTCACAGGATTGCTGGAGGGTCCCCCTTTAGAAGGAACTGTAACTTCAAATGCTTTAACATTCACCACAACAGTGTTTTTCTTGTATGGGTTACCTATTGAGTTGTATAAACGTGTTATTCTATATCACAGAAAATGCTCCTGTGATGATACTTCTGATTGATTAGAACCTTTTAAAATGCTAACAACGCATGTGTGAACTTTGCCAAATCTGTATTAAAGATATTGCTTCCACTAATGCTTGTGATATTCCCATAATAGCAAGATATTTGTGAGAAATCTTGGTTTTGAAAGTAGGATGTTAAAAAAAAAATCCAGTTATGATAACACATGTAATTGCCGCGCCATAGTATGTAATTATCCCGCAAATGGGGACCTGAAATCAGGGCTCCATCAGTGGGATCTAAGGGCCATGTCCAAGGAAGGAGAGGAGCGCTTTGAATGTTTCCCTTTTACTGTAATCCATCCTTCTTCAACCTTGGCTGCAACAGCATCCCAAGCTGACGAATCCATAGAACATTTAGCCCCGATTGTGGAAGACTTGCTTGAAGGAATAGAGCCAGCACCAACAGTGACAGGCATGCCTAAAGAATCAGAACCAACACCAGAAGAGATTGAGGCAGAAACTGCTGCACCAAAGCCTGAAGAAGGACTAGCACAACCATGGTCTTTCATCCAACGAAGTTGCTTAAACAAAAATTCTATCTTAGCAACTTGAAATCAAATCTATTTTGAGAGATGTAGATTACCATGCAATAATTCAAACTTGATCACAACTCGCCATGTAAAACACAAATGAAGAGTATAGCAAATTTGGCATTATTTTAGCAACAATTTTCCAACATCCAATTCTCTACAAGTGAGGAAAGAAAGCCTTATATAGGGAGCTCAATTACAATGAATGACTAAGATTAAACAAAACCAATGGCCCAGATTAATCCCTACAAATCCTAATTAGAGTTGCCATCTTAATTTTGATTAAGTAAAAACAGGTTTTAAAGGACCCGAAACTTTTTACAAAGTATCAGACAGAAGCAGCTAAGAAAGCCCACAAGGAACTGTGCATCAGCACCAAAAAAGCAAAACAAACTAAGACAGAAGCCTTAAAACAACAAAGACGAATAAAACAGAAAAAAGACAGCACCAGGTTTGCCATCTTAGTTGCCACCTTATCAACCAATGAGATTAAAGCACCTCAAACTGAACCAATAGCAAAATTACAAAGTTTTGACAGCTAATTAAATGGCACCAAAACATGGGCCAATCATAATTAAGCACCTAATCTAGCAACCAGTAAGAAAATTACTTGCCACTTAGGCTTACATCAAATTATCTTTCAAACTATGTTTTCCTTTGTTTGCCAATTCAATGAACTTGGACAAGATAATGTTGAGCTCATTCATTGGAGGAATAGGTGCCTTTTGCAATTTTCAATCTGTTATCTTCATCTCAGTTTCACTTGCAGAAATAGTTTTTCCCAATCTGGTGTTTTGTTTTGAACTGAAGTCATTAAGACTATATAGACTGCAAATCTTCTCAATTGCCCTCTCTTGACAGTTCCATTATCCTTGGGGCTGCAAATCTTCAACTTTTCCTTCAAAATTTCCAAGTTCATATTTTCTTCTCTTTTCTCACCAAACTGAAATGTTATTGCCACTACTTCTTTGGCCTCTTCACTTATTGCTTGGATGGAAAACCTGAGATGATAACACAATCAATTCTTATTTTCTTCAAAGTATCTTTCCTATGGATCAAAGCGAAATACCATTCAGTTACATCCTTCATCCCATTTTCTTTTATCACCTTTCTCTTCTCTAGCAGCTGCTCAGGAAGCTCTGTCATTGCCTGCAATTGAGGGATACATCTCTCTTTAATAGGCTGGAATTCTTCCAAAAGTCTATCCAAGGTTTGAAATCTTTCTCTAAGTGTTGTAAGTTCTTAATATTGCTTCACAAATCCTGAAGGAAAGGCAATCACCTCTTGTGCAGCTTCTTCCATCCAATCTTGTGTCTCCTGGACTGACATCCTTGAAGCAGTATCTATTAATTCCCTCTCAAGGGTGAGATGTGGTGCAAATGTGTGATCTCTCTGCTGGATGGGGTTGAAGACATGTTTGAAGTACTCTGTATCTTGGAGTTTCTTCCTTGGACTTCTTTGCAATTTCCTTGATCATCCTATCTTGCAAACCTTGAAGAGCATTGTGGGCCTCCTTAAATTATTGTTTCTTTGTAGTAGCTCCCGTGTCATGTTCAATGATTTCATAATTTTGAGTAAGGATGCTATCCCTTGTCTTGTCCATCTTTGGAATGGCAATTTGGACTTCACGAGTCCCTGAATCATCTCTAATTATTTTGGCTAATCTTACTGCAAGCTGACTATGTTTCTCCTCTCCAAAATTTTGTACAATATCTTCAATGTTGTCAATTGGTTTTGGTTCCACAATCTCTTTTCCTTGTATTTTGTCTCTCAACCATGCACATGTTTTGCATTCTCCTAATCCAATGTTGGGCTCCTCTCTATTATGATTTTCAATTGAGACAGTGGTTATGTCTTCCCTTGGGCCATTATTTGTGTTGGAGTTTGTAGCTGCAATAGAAGTCTTTACCTCTAGGCATTAATTCCGCTATAGTCATCTTCAGCTGAAAAGGACATTTATGAAAAATTCTAATATTAAATATGGAGACATGTGTCTTATGACATGCATTAAGGCATGCATATGGAAATATGAAGAGTAATGTTTTGAGAAATTAAAGAGACCTTCGGTTGTAATGTGAAGAGTCTCTCTTTATGTACTATTACTTATACTACCGCCAAAAACTCGCAGAATTTTTCGCAAGAACTTGTCGAGTACTTGCTTATTTTTATTAAAAACTTGGTCGTAGTTTTGTAACAGCAGTTAAAGGCGAAAAACAGCCCAAATCAGTTTCATTTCTCATTTCTTCACTTATATTTTGCTGAGGGGAAAAGTCTTCCAAACACTTCCAAACTGATTTCGATTGATTTGAAGTGGACTTTAGGCAGGTTTGAAGCACATTTGCAGTGGGTTTGGAGCAGAGTTTTTGAAGAGGATGACATCAATGATTTGAAGAGGCAAGCTATGGAGAAAGGCATGGATTTGATTTCATGCTGGATGACACTGAGTTGAATGAGTAGTTATTGCTAGTGCCAAGAGAAGCTAGAGGTAGAGCTATATCTAGGATTGAGGACAAGCCACACACTGAATTAGACATACCGAGCAAGAAGGCAATCATGGCCAGTGCAGACTTCTAAGATTAGACCCTCTAGTTCTACCTCTCCCTTAGTTTTTACTAGAACTAAGAAGAAGAAGATGTAATTGGAATGATGTACTTACTTTTAGTTTTACATAAATTATTTACTATTTTGCTTCTAGCCATGAGTCTTCCTCAAGAGAATGCGATTTTGTACCTACTTTGTGTTTAAATATATATAGACTCAGCTTTTTTTTTTTGTTCTCATTTAATGACTCATTGGATGTATCCTCTCATTTCTAATTAAATTTATGCAATTTTATAAGTTGCCGACTTTTTTCTAAAAACTGGCTGAGTTTTCCCCAAATTTATTTTTCAGATCTTGGCGAGTTTTCCAATTATGATTCTAAGTGTGGAATGTGGAGATATCTATTTCCATATGCTTTCTTGATCATGTTCAAAGGATCAAAGTTTTCTCTTGCCTCATAATATCCTAGCCCATAGAATTCAAAGATCTAACTTTGGTGCTTCATCTGTTGCTTGTGATGGGCAAGTCTCACTTCGAAAATTGAAATGGAATCCAACCTTGGCTTATGTTTGTGCTTTTGAATCTTGTCATAGGCAAGTAATTTTCTTGCCACCTCCTTGATCAAAATCTTGTTTATAGGATATCTTGGAAGCTTCCTAGGACAAGTACTTTCCAACACTCGAATGTAGGTAAATTTGGGGTATTGGGTATACCAGGACCTATGCTTCTTGATACATTTCTTAGCTTCTTCAAATAGTCTCACATGTGGTGCCTCCTGTAGCTCTTCTACAACTCATGGAAAATGCACCATTGAAAATCTTGAAATGCTTGTTGTTGTGAAGGTGTAGCTATGGGTAGTGATGGAGTCTTAATTTTAGTCTTCTTTTTTATTGTGAAGAGTGAGCAAAGATGGAGAGTTAGTATGAACACCTGAAATATAGCAGCAATATTACCACTGAAAATAATATGCAAGATGGGGAATTGACAAAAAAAGACTCTTATATGGAAGATTGCAAGCAAGTTTAAACACATAAAAAATAGTGAAAATAAAGAAAATTCATTTGGAGAAGTTGAATGGTCAGTTGAAGCTTATGAAATTTCTTCACAAGTTGGGGCTGATCAGAGTCTTGCAGATTTTCTACATATTCCAAGTATGGAAGAAAGCAATAGAAATCATAAAGCAAATCAGAGATATTCATAACAGAACTGTTTTCCAAGGAACAAAGTAGGATAAATTAGCAGGCTAGTGATTTCTTTAATTCATCCGTTCAGAGTTCAAACCTATTAGAAGTTTTGTAGCCTAAAACAGGTAGATCTTCATTTCAAGATAACTCACAGATCATCTGTAAGAAACGTTCTTTTTGAAGAAGCAAAATTATACGAGGTAACAAAAGTGCTTTTTAGTGCTAGGCACAAAGCTTTAGAGTCTCCAGTTTCACTAGCCAAGCATTGCATGAAGAAAGTATCTTGCAGCACTTCTGTACTGGTTGTTGAAATGGCCACACATCTATCAGTAACAGCTAATGTCTCTCCGATAGGATTGTTTAAACCTATACAATGGAGAATAAAATGTAAGAGTTGCAAAGTTCTGAAAAATGGTGTAGGAAATTATTTTGCCTGTTGTAGAGTGCCCTTTGGAAGCAGCAGTTATAATCTCTAGTAGCGATTATGGTTCTGATTCTTCTGATAATATCTGTGATCTTGTGTCAGATATGTTAGAATCTGAAAAGATTGATAACTCAGAAAACTAGTGCAAAGAATAGATATCTAAACTATGAATGCAAATGATACAAAATCAAAATAGCAACATAGAGTTAGATTGTTAGTCTCCAAGAGAGTAATGCATATGCTAGAAGCAAAATAGCATTAAGAGAATGCAAAAGAAATCGATCACAAATACAAGCCAGGTAGAATGCTTATATAGACTAGGAATAGGGAGGAGGTGGCAACACCGACCAATGAGGAGCAACCATCTATCGGACTAAAGATAGCAAAGCATCTTCCTAAGATAGCTAATGGATGCTCACATGTAGGAAGGTGACACCTCGCAACCACTTTCTAAATAAGACATGCTTTATTAACTTAAGCAAGATTATTAAAAGTGTAAGAAAAACCTAGTAATATAGGGAAAAATAAATAATCCACTAAGAAATAAAAAACTACACTAACACCCCCCCATAAACGAAGCTTAGGTGGATGGAGAAATGGGTTCCAACAAGTCAGGCCTGATGAGGTACCCATGTACATAAAATTCCCCCAAAAAAAATCAGGACTTTGAGTGAGAGGAAGAGGCCCCTCCAAAAGATGAAGCATCCCGCACTGCCAGCAAAGCTCGCAAATGAAGGAACTTGCTCTCAGTGAAGGGTATCAGCAGCCTACTCGAAAGTCGAACAATAGCAAAGGTCGATGACATGACCATGGATGAGCTCTTGGATGTAGTGCATGTGGATCTCGATGTGTTTGGTCTGGTGATAATGGATCGGATTCCGTGAGATTTGAATGGCACTCTGGTTGTCACAAAATATGACTGATGGTCATTTGATTTGGATACCAAACTCAATGAGAAGATGTTGAAGCCAAATGGCCTCAGTGGCGGCATTCACAGCCCCCTGATACTCAACCTCAGTAGAAGATAGAGCAATAGCAGACTACTTCTTGCTCAACCAACAAACAGGACCGGAACCAAGTGAGAAGATGTAACCTGAAGTAGACTTGCGATCCTAAGAATCACCTGCCCAATCTGAATCTGTGTAGCCCACCAAATCAAGCTCAATACCTGCTACATAGTGAATCCCATAACTATGAGAACCCTGAATGTAGTGAAGGACCCGCTTGGCTGCTTTCCAGTGCAACTCATGAGGCTCCTGCATGAATCGAGAGACCATGCCTACAGCATATGAGATGTCAGGTCTCGTATGAGTCAAATAAATGAGACTCCCAACAAGTTGGTGATACAAAGTGCCATCAACAAGTGGAGAAGAACACTGAGCCTCAAGTTTGACTCCAGAAAGAAAGGGAGTCAGAGCAGACTTACAGTCAGCCATATGAAACCTCAAGAGTAAATCTAGAGCATACTTGAATTGTGTGATGGTGATCCCGAAAGGAGACTGAAAGATCTCAATCCCAAGCAAGCAATGCAAGAAGCCCAAGTCAATCATCAAGAAACTGTCCTGAAGGGCAACTTTGACAACCTTAATGGTGGGTGAAGAACTTCCTGTGATCAGAAAGTCATCCACGTACAAAACCAAAAATAGGAGTGAATCACCCTATTGCAGAATGTAGACATTGGGATCAAAATGGCATCGAGTGAACCCAACTAATAGAAGAAAGGAGTCCATCTTGGCATACCAAGCCCAAGGAGCCTGTTTGAGGCCATAGAGAGACTTTCGAAGATGATACACAAGTGAAGAATCCTGAAGGAAACCCTGTGGCTGCTCCATGTAGATCTCCTCATGAAGGTCACCATGAAGAAAAGCACTCTTCACATCCATCTAATGTACTTCCCAATGATTAGCTACAAAAATGGCAAGAACAAGTCGAATGGAATTCATTCAGGCAACTGGCGCAAAAGTCTCAAAGTAGTCAATCCCAGGAACCTGGGAGAATCCTTTGGCGACCAAATGAGCCTTGTGTTTGTCAACTAACCCATCTGCTGCAAATTTTGTCCAATAGATCCACTTACATCAAACAAGTTTTCTTCCCTCGAGAATAGGGACAAGATCCTAAGTGTGGTTCCTCATCAAGGAACTATACTATTCCTGCATAGTTGTATCCCACTCAAGAATACCAGAAACCTCATGAAAGGACTATGGATCTGAGGTAGTAGCAATGAAGACATGTGGAGCATCCTGGAATTGTGAACAAGTCTACCTAGTGTCTGATGGATCCCCAACCCAATCACCTGCAAACTGCAAGGTCTGTCTAGCCCAAAGTGGACCAGAAGATGGAGAATTTGGAGGAGAATCATCAACCTGTGAATGATGACTAGGAAAGGAAGGAGGTGAGTCCTCTGAATCACTCTCTGCATCGAAAGTGGAGGTAGAAGACAACGCAAGTGAATCTGACTCATCAAAAGATTTGTCATGTATTCCAAGTGACTCCAATGTCAAAGTAGGAGTTGGAGAAGTGATAGAAAGGGAGCTTGAAGGTCCCTCCTCAAACTGAACGCTCCTCTCAATGAACAACTCCTATGTAGTAGGGTGGAGCAACCGATAACCCTTCACACCATCAGGATAACCTACAAATATGCAAGGTTTTCTCTACGGATCCAAGGCTTTGCGTTTCTCTGTAGGAATGTAGGAGAGTCAAAAACTTGAAAGTGCTTAACTAATGGTTTCCGATCGTTCCAAGCTTCAAAAGGAGTAACTCCCTTCAAGACTCAGTGAGGAACACAGTTTTGGATATAACAAGCACAGGTAATGGCCTCTGCCCAATACTATGGTGCAAGAGATCTAGAGTGAATCATACAATTTACCATTTCTTTCAAGGATCTATTCTTCTGTTCTGCAACATCGTTCTGCTGAGGATTGTATGGAACTGAATATTGTAAATCAATCCCCTTTGAAGTACAAAATCTTTCAAACCGATGGTTGACATACCACCATTGTCTGTGCGCAAAACTTTGATGGCTTTCCTAGATTGCTTCCCTACAAAAGTTTTGAAGTCCTGAAAATGATCAAATACCTCTGACTTCTGTTTGAGAAAGTAAACCCAAGTATATCGAGAAAAGTCATCAATGAATGTGAGGACATATGGGGCCCTGCTCAAAGAAGGATGTTGAAATGGACCAGCCAAATCACTGTGAACTAACTCTAGTATCTGTGAAGCTCTTCATGCCTTACTTTTGTCAAACTTTTCCTTAGGATGCTTACCAAGAATGCAACCTTGGCAAACACCGCCCGAGAACTGAACTAAAGGAAACCCTGTGACCATACTCTTCTTGTTGAGTTGATGCAAGTAGCGGAAGTTAAGATGGCCAAACCGCCCATGCCATAATTTACTCACATCATTAGAGTGAGTGAGCAAAACAGTCAAAGGAGGATCAGGAACAAAGTGAGAAAACATTTAGAGCCATGACTGATGATCTGCTCTCCCAACTGCAACTGTAGAATCATTGTGCAACTCATGTATCTCCACTGAATCAGGAGTGTACTCAACCCGCTTGCCTGAACCTATGTGAGTGATCTGGTATACCGATAGGAGATTAGTTGACAATGAGGGTACACAAAGAACATCATGAAATGTGTCATCCCCCACATCAACAGATCCTCTCCCACACACCTCAACAGGAGTGTCGTCACCCATCAAAATAGAAGGCATAGTACATGACTCCAAGGATGCAAGTTCTTCCTTAGATGAAGCCATGTGGTGCGAAGCACCTAAATCAAGAACCCAAGTGGATGGCAAGGAAGCAACTGTAACAAGGGTCTTGCCCTTTCCTTTCCCTTTGTTGTTTTCTTTTGCCTTGTTAGACCCTTCATTCAAACTTTGTTTGATTGACTCAGGAACACTGATATTATTCTTCTCAAGAATGTGTGTCAAGTGATCAATTTGTTTCTTCAAACATTTATGTTCATCATGACCAGGGCTTTTACAATAGGCACATTGGACCTTTTCTTTCTTAGGCTTATCGCCCTTGGAAGATGGTGTATCAATAGTTGCTTTTGAAGCAACTAGTATCTAATCCTCTTCTCCTTGCTATTCTTTTGTTTCTTATCCTTACTATTTTTGTTACTACTTTGTCCTTTTTGTTCTTTTGTGCCTTGGTTGGCAACCAAGGCATGTGACTTAAAGGACTTAAGAGTGCCCATTTGGATTAGCTTGTCCTGTTCTCAAGTGAGATTGACAGCAAAATCACCTAAAGATGGTATGGTGAATTGAGTACCAAGTGCACCCATAGTAGCATAGAAGGTAGAGACAAACACAAAATATTTTGAACTCATCTTAGAGAGAGTACTAAGAATCAATTGTTCATCTTGCTTTTCAATTCCACATTGTTTTAACTGCAACCTTAGTGACTTCAATTTACTGAAGAAATCTTGGATTGTGTTGAAATTGCCTGGATTTAAACTAATTAGTTCATTTTCCAACATATGACCCCTCATTGAATCTTGTGTGCCAAATAGTGTTTCTAGCTTGAACGCTTTAACCATATTTCATTTGATGTATTCAAAGATTCAATGTGAAATAACAAATTAGGAGAAACAGACAAACACAATGTTCCATATGCCTCATCACATTTTTTAAACCACTTAAGCTTATCTTCATCTTTATCAAGTTCAGTTTCAAGTCCCATAGTTATCCTATTTAATCTAGCTTTCCTTAAGTGAATTGTCATGTGTGATTTCCACTCAAAGTAATTGTATGGAGTTAGGATGGGCATATTTGTTTGATCCATGATGAAGAAATGCAGAGAAGAAATGCCAAAATAAAACAACCACGACAATCCCCCCCCTTTGTACTCAATCGAAGAACCCCCCATCAAAGAAATATTATTTGGCACTTTATTTTAGTGCATTTACAACTACCACTAGCAAGAAATACTAAGTGGTCTTGATTTCAATGCATTGCAAAACCCTCATGAAGAGCATATGCTAAAAGTGAAACGTGGGCACAATAATCAAGGAAACAAATAGTACCACTGTGATCTACTCAAAAAATCATGCACTTTCAAAAAAAGAATCGCCTTGATACAAGGTCGTATGAGAAAGTTATGATCCTCCGAAGTTTCCAAAATGAGAACTATGCACAGTCACAACAAAGAATCTGCAATTTTTGAAGAATTTATGCATGAAAATCAAAAAACAACTCTACTTGTGGATAGAGCAAAAAAAAATAGCCAAGGTCATAACAAGAATTGTCAAAATCGAAGTCGTTATGAGCAAGAACGAGGCATTTGAAAATTGCATTCACATCTGCGACTACCAACGCAGAGGGGTACGGCTTTAGCTTTTCGTGCTCGATTCTGCAAAATATATAGCTTGCATGCAAAAACTAAAAAATACTCAAATAGTTTTTCGATGTTGCGAACAAAACCCAGAAAGCGTTTTTCTTGGTGATGTACAGAAGATGTAGTTGTGTAAATCAAACACCTTTAACAATAAAAAAACAACTCCAAAAACCAAGAAATGACCCCAACAACCAAAAGATGACATGCAAATGTTGAATCAACTTCCTAAGTCCATCAATGGCATGCTGGAACTTGCAATACTGATTGAAAACTTCAAATATGCACGTTGGTTGTCAGATTTGAGATTGAAACCCCAGAGATTAAAAACATTTTTGTCAAAACTTTTCTAATTCTCAAGATCATCCAAAGATGCAAGAGAAGAACATACTTCGCTTTTCAAAAAACTACAATAAGATTTATTAGTCCCCTGCGAATCTCTCAAATAAGGAAACTAAAATCTACTCTTGCACATAAAAAAGCTCTAATACCATGTTAGAATCTGAAAAGATTGATAACCCAGAAAACTAATGCAAAAAATAGATTTCTAAACTATGAATGCAAATGATACAAAATCAAAATAGCAACATAGAGTTAGTCTCCAAGAGAGTAATGCAAATGCTAGAAGCAAAATAGCATTAAGAGGATGCAAAAGAAATCGATCACAAATACAAGCCAGGTAGCATGCTTATATAGACTAGGAAGGAGGAGGTGGCAACACCGACCAATGAGCAGCAACCCTCTATCGGACTAAAGATAGCAAAGTATCTTCCTAAGATAGCTAATGGATGCTCACATGTAGGAAGGTGACACCTCGCAACCACTTTCTAAATAAGACATGCTTTATTAACCTAAGCAAGATTATTAAAAGTGTAGGAAAAACTTAGCAATATAGGGAAAAATAGATAACCCACTAGGAAATACAAAAACTACACTAACAAGATATTGAATGTTGTAAAGTCTCTCCTGTGAACATAGTCAATGTTTGCCAATACACCTTATTTGATAAGTAATCATTCAAAAGGTCATTCCTTTCTTTAAAATCTAGATGTACCCTCTATGATTCGAATATCCAGGCTTTGGTTTGCAGTGAGAAGAAACATGGAGCGCATGTAATCTCCCAGTCGAAAATTACCCAGTTTTTTTCCCTCAAAAAATTTTCAGAATACAAACATATTTTATACAAAATAAACCAGCACAATTAACCAAAAATGAACCAGTAAATAACCAACAAATGCTCATTAAACTCCAGATTTCGTTATTGCATTATACATCAGCAATACAATAGTAAATTTCATTGTAAAATGGGACGCATCCCCCACCAAAACCAGGCCACACCCGAGACGAGGACACACCCAAGACGAGGGGACGGCATCTCAGCATCTCGAGTGGCACCACCTCTGCCGGAGATGACAAGATGTCTCTGTGTCCCCTGTGGGTGCGGGGGGATGCGAGGGGGGATGTTGGGACGTCTCCTGTGACAACAAGATGGGGGACATTAAAAAAAAATTAAAAACAAGGCATTATTTTAAATTTTTTTGGTTCTATTTTTGTTATAATGGGATGTGGGGCCCATTCCTTCCTTCTTTGTTCAAAAGGCTTCTATTCTTTAATTTTATTCACATTTGCATTTCTATATCTGAAGACTGATATATATTATAAATTTAAAATTATATAATTTGACACTCTTTCATTTGTTGATGTTCATTGTTTGTCATTTGATCATGAATCATGATGTTCCAGTTCAAAACTTCAATGCAATGTTCAATGTTTAAGTTTTTTACATCTTTATATCTTATACTGTATAATTGTAGTACATCTTTTCATAAGTAACATTTTAAGTACCATATGTATAGTATATACACCCCTGATCCCCCCCACCCCCCCGCCGTCCCCAAATCAAGGCCCCTCTATCCCCCCGTCTTGGAAACTTGTCCCCCCGTCTCGCAGGGAGGTGTAACTACGATAATAATCAAGTCCAAACTTAAATACAAAAAATACAGTCGGATTGGAGATAAACAATAAATGCACATGTAATCTTAATGTGAATTCTGATGTGAATCCATGCAAAGATGAATCGGGGCTACATCCAATTCACCTAAGAAAAGCCCGAAGGTTTCCATCCTCAGGATCCTCAACAAGAGAAAGCTAGCAGCTTCCCAAAGATCTCCAAAGAGAAACCAAAAAATAAATCTCAAATCCAAGCATGCCCAAATGAAACCACCTCTCCTCCTTTTATTATCCAATGCCATGACTCTTCAACATCCTCTACCTCATCTCCTTGTCATCTAGCCATTTTGTCTCTTATTAATGCCCCTTTAATATTATATTGGCCTTTTATAAATCTGCACTAAGCTCTCATAATCCAAATTAAATATTTCATAAATTTGACTTTAGAACTCTTAATGTCCCAAAAAGGGGACATTACAAGTCCTTCCTCCTCGAGATTGCTTGCCCTCAAGAAATCATGAGCCCACAATCTAATACCAAGGTCCCATATTAATCTCAAGGAAGCTACTTCACCAAGCCACTGCGCTACTCTAATACAAACAATATGTCCAGAATTGTGAAGCCGTTCATCATTTCCCCACCTCCGCAATGCACCAATCATGTTGATACCAAGATCCTGTATCACTACATGTGCATAATCTATCAAATCAACCGGTCATGTGCTGCTATCATATGTGAGAAAATCCTCAATCCAACTGAGATCACAAGCACTGCTAGAGTCAAATAGAGATGGGAACTCAATATCTTGCCAACCAGCTTCCTAAAACAATACTGACCATAGGCTGATCCTCCTCGGTCCCACAAACAAAAAGGCCATCCACCTTCCTAGCTGTCTAAAATATCCCATCACTCCATACTAAAATAAGTAGAATGTCTAAAATATCTAGCTGCCAAAACACTGCTCCTCTAACATGTATCCTGGAACTGTATCCATAGACTCCATACTGAAGAAGCAAACTAGATATGGCTTCCTCCTTCATGAAAGAAAGTGTAACAAACAAAGTGCTTTCATCATGCTCGACATCTATGATGGTAAAGTAATAGTGGGCACTAGAAAAATGAGAAGAATCAATCAATAAATTCCCAACAACACTCTCCTTTCTACCTATGGGCTCCTTGGCCATACTATTAGCCAAGTTACTATCCAAGGCTGATTTGTACTCAGCATTATGCCCCTCTGTCAAATGTAATAAATCAGTCACCTACTGGCTGCAATAAGTATCAATCTGTGACTTGATTAAAAAAAGTGTTCCATCAAACTTAAATAGTGGATTCTTCACTACCCAATCAGCATCCATCTCAAAAAATGAATTGCTATGCTTTATCCAATTAATATTATGCTAGCTGAAAGTATTATCAATTTATCATGATAAGGATAATTGTCCTTAGGGGATGCTACACAAATAATTGATCTAGAAGATACCTTGTCACCCCTACAATCATCTATAATGTTCTCATTTGTTGCCAGCATCAAAATTTTAGGGATTTGGACCCTCGTAGACTAATGACGATGGTTAGAGGGTCTTCTGAGGATTGATTCATCTCCGACATTCAGGATTTACGGATTTGGCCTTTGTTCGATATCATTGGGACTTCATTTGCCATACTATGTATAGTAAGTCAGGAGTAATAGAGATGGACCCTTTCTATTTTTAGAAAGTGTATTTGGTCACATGGGGAATTATGAGGAGAGATTTCTAATTCAAACAGCATGGCAATCAAACAAGTATTTCAAGAGATATTAAAGTTCAAGGACTTAAGTGATTTATTTAAATATTTTAATGTTATTATAAAGTTATTAAAGTCACTCTAATATTATAAAGTGCAAATATAAAGTTACTTTATGATTTAAAGTCACTTTATGACAAAAGTAACTTAAGTGACTAAAAGACAAAATAGTCTTTTATCCCACATTGCTAAGTTGTTCATACCCCTCCTCATTTTGAAGTTATAAAGGAAAGCATTTGCATTGGGATTGTTATAATGAATATATATTATTTTACAAATCCTGAAGGTTGCTTAAATGTGACTGGATATTTCCTAAAGAAGAAACCCCCTAAGGAAAATAGTGAGTCTGGACGCAAACCTAGCACTCACATTGCATTTTCAGAGCTGAAGGTTGAATTGATACATTGGTGTACCAGAAGTTGGAGACTCCATAGTAAGTAGAAGCAATAGATATTTGAAGGTCATACCAGATAGTGGTAACTCACAGGCAGCAAGTTCAGACAGGTGGGAGTTCACAGCAAAAAGAAGATTGGGCACGAGAAATTAGTATAGAACAGTGGCACGTATAGGACATGGTCTGGTCGCTTGGAATTTGAACAGAAAACAGGCTAGAGAGTCATCACATAGCTAAGATACAGATGGCATGAGTCCAGTTCTAGGTCATACAGAGGCCTTTCACTGTCTACGTACCTCCTAGCAGTGAACCAACAGTAGTATATGTGTGTGACAGTGGGCAGCAGCTGGCTGACACCTAGCTATTCTACGGGGTACACTTCACACGGGGTCACTTTCAGTGCAGTAGTAGCAGTTAGGAGTTGATGGTGAGACAACAGGCAGATTGAAGAAGATCAAGGGAGTCATATGCTGGTCTAACAAGGACTCCATACAGAAGCCGCAAGGATAGTCCATTCCCCAACCACTGGTAAATCTGCATTCATTGAAATCGGGTCTGTATTTCCTCCTCCAAACCGCACTTGCAATATTGTTTGTCTATGTAAATCCTCAAATATTGAAGCCTAGTCAATGGTGTCTCAAACAACAGATGATAATTTATTGTTACTGTCATGAATCAGTATTTCAGATTGTTCTTATTATATCAGTATTAATGTACAATCTAGAAGTCAATATTTCATTTATAATACAACTACTCTATGGCATTTGTTTTGAAAATCAGTAAAGTGATGTTATAGTAGTACTTGCTTAAGGCTCCTCGATTGCACACCAACTGTTTGATGAAATTTTGCGAGTCCAAGTTTGACTTTCTGTGATCAGAACAAGCAAGGATTATTACAATGGTAATTCAGTGAAGTCACCACTTCATGGATAATATAACTATTCTTTGGCACCTGAGTTGTAAATCAGTGAAGTGATATTAAAATAGTGCTTGTTTAAAATCCAGTGATTACGCACCAACTGTTTGACAAAAAGTCAGTTAGTTCAGATAAGAGTTTTATTGATCGAACCAAGAAGGGATCATCGCATCATCAACCAAAAGACATGGTGTCATACTGGAAGGAGACTCCATTGAACTCCTAGGTGGCTGATCCACAATACCATCAGCTTCATCCCTGTTAAGCTGCTCATATGACTGAGTTTTATCTTTGTTTTCATCCCTCTCTATAGGCTGAAACAAATCTTCTTTCCTTCCTTCTATAATCTTGCCCTTTGCTAAGAACGATTTCAATTTCTATTCACATTGTTTGATGATATTGTTAACCAAACTACAAGCATCAAAAGAAAAGACATGTGTTGGTTTTAAATCAGCCAATATGGTAGATAAGAAATTTTGTGAACCGTCATCACTCTCTTCAATGATCAAAAAGACATGATGGACTGCATGAAAGAAACATTTTTCTTGTGGTTCCTTTTAATGACAATCAAAAAGTGATGGAACATATCAAGAATTAAGTCCTCACAACCAAGATCTATCATAATCACACAAGCTCTAAGTTCTGCAACTGTTTCCAAAATTTTAACATTCTTACCAAAGGTTGAGTTATTGATATTACTCAATACCTAAAAACTTTCCACGATCAGCTGGAATACTTCCTTCAGAATCTCCTCGTTCCCCTCCATATGTAGAGTAACGAATAATTGTCAACCTTCAGATTTAGTAATTCTGAATTCTTTCTTTTCTACAAGCCTAAACTAGATACGAGTCTTAAGATTTTAACCAAATAATAGAAGCATATGCCTATAGAAGCCACCCAAATGCCTGTGAAAGTCATCTGGAAGGGCCTCCTAGGCATCCAGATGCAAGTGGAAACCTATCAAAGGCTTCCACTTGCATCCGGGTGCCTGGGAGGCGCTTCCAATTGGCTTCCACAAGCATCTGCCTCGGCATTTGCCTCCACAGGCATCCACTTCTGCTTCCAGAACAAGGATGCCCGCTTCAGCTGCTAAGAATAAAACCATTGCTTTGGTTAGTGAACATTATTTTGGGCCACAATTGCAACAAGATGTTTGGAAGTTTGTGCAAAGTTACAGATTATGTTAGATGGCAAAAGTAACCAAGCAGAAAACACAATTATATCAGCTATTACTTGTACTAGGAAGGTCATGGGAGGATATTGCATGGACTTTATTCTTGCTTTGCCAAGGACTCAGAGGACATGATTCCTCTTTTGTGGCGGTAGACAATTTCTCAAAGATGGCACATTTCATTCCTTGTACAAAGATTAATAATGATGTTCACGTTTTTTAGAGAAGTGGTGAGACTACATGGTCTGCCCAAAAGCATAGTTTCAAATTGAGAGACTAAGTTTGTTGGGTACTTCTAGAGGATATTGTACAAAAAGATGGTAATATCCTCAACTCCATACCAAGCAAGCGATATACAATTATATATGTTTTAATTAAAGACTGAAATTTATGATTTCCCAATCTATTAAATATTTATTAAAAATTGAATCTTACTCAGCCAAATAACCTGTGGAAAAGAGAATGATGCAAGTAATACAATAGTTGGTTCAATAGAGTTATCAACCGTAATAATTAACTTCCAAGAATATCAACTGAAGACATGAAGTCAATTTACTACAAATGATATATGCAAGGACCGGCACCAAGAAGATGTCTACAGAAAACTAGTCTCATTATCCACATCAACACCATCATACACGAGCACATCCATTTTGAGGATTACTGATAAATGCACATGTTGGGATCATCCATATGCATATAAACATACATGTTATAATGTTCCATCATCAGAACATTCTATCATGTATGGCTATATCCATACAGCACTATTTTTCAATATCATGTTCAAAGATATAAGAATGACATCGATATGATCCATGATCGTGTGTCACCAACGATCTGTGGATAATAAATAATTCATGTTTACTATGATTACTTATAATAATCATTAATGATTACTATGAGTGATAAGAATATCTAATGATGGTTGCTTATGCTCCATCGATACTTGGCTGATGTATTCATTCCTTACAATTAATTACTAATCGTATTGTATCTGTAAGCATGGCAGCCCATAATAATTGATCTAATCATATTTTGTTTACCATTAATTATGGTGGAAAGAGTTACCAGTGTGGCAACAATTCATCATGCCCTTTCAGCAGTTACAAATAGGCAAAGCTGATCGGCTATGAGAAGTGTGTATTGATTATTAATTTTATAGACCCATTCTCTTTGTGGTATATCACTCATAGAGCATTTTGGTTGTTGTTGCAACCTTATTTCTTTAAGTGCAAACATTAATAAAGCAGATCAAAGACAACACCATATACATGGCATGCTCATAATTGCATATTAGAGACGGCTCCAAAATAACAGATTGCACACATCATATAAAAGAATATTTGAGACGACATTATCTGCCATTGGATCGTCCTCTCATAGCAGCATATATTACATTGTCTATCGAAGATAGCTCGCAAGGTATATGCATATTCCCTATTGTAAATCAAAGACGACCATATAATATTGAGATTTGAACTGCTAGATATCTATTGTAATCATAACCTTGTTAAGGTTCATTGTATTCCAGTGTGGTATTGGAATTACAATTACACGCGCACGCACACACACACACACACACACACACACACACACATACACATATATTCATATACATACATACATATTTCAGAATTCATTGTTCATTGCATAATACATTGTCCACTTCCAATATCATTACACTTGCACATTATAGTTGCACTTGCTTCATAACTCATTAGCACATTTTAACTATTTTAGCATTTGCATTGCTAGTCATATGTACATTTCATTGATCTCCATTCACAATTCAATAGCCTAAGTCATATAAATGCATTTGTTCACGTAGTGTCCAAGAAACATAAAAAGAGGACAAAATTGTTGCATGCATATTCTACCTGTGGTAAAATCACATGTCACCCATTTGGTTTTTCTCCTACTAAGCTTCTCAACAGATTTCCTAAACTCCTATTCATTGTTGCATGCATATTCTGCCTGTGGTAAAATCAGATGTCACCTATTTGGTTTTTCTCCTACTAAGCTTCTCAACAGATTTCCTAAACTCCTATTCATTACTTCTCTATGTCCATCAGTCTATGGATGGTGTGCCGAGTTAAATTTCAGTCTTTAGCTTGTAATGTCCTCTTTTTATGTTTCTTGGACACTACGTGAACAAATGCATTTATATGCATTTATATGACTTAGGCTATTAAATTGTGAATGGAGATCAATGAAATGTTCATATGACTAGCAATTGCAAATGCTAAAATAGTTAAAATGTGCTAATGAGTTATGAAGCAAGTACAACTATAAAGTGCAAGTGTAATGATATTGGAAGTGAACAATGTATTATAATTCAATAGTAGTATGCAATGAACAATGAATTCTGAAATGAATATATATATATATATATATATTCATTACACTTGCACATTATAGTTGTACTTGCTTCTTAACTCATTAGCACATTTTAACTATTTTGGCATTTTCAATTGCTAGTCATATATACATTTCGTTGATCTCCATTCACAATTGAATAGCCTAAGTCATATAAATGCATTTGTTCACGTAGTGTCCAAGAAATATAAAAAGAGGACATTACAAGCTGAAGACTGAAATTCAACTCAGCACACCATCCATAGACTGATGGCGTAGAGAAGTAATGAATAGGAGTTTAGGAAATCTGTTGAGAAGCTTAGTACGAGAAAAACCAAATGGGTGACATCTGATTTTACCACAGGCAGAATATGCATACAACAATTTTGTCTATAGGAGCACTGGTAAATTGGCATTCCAGATTGTATCTAGAAGAATTTTGACAAATGATTTTGAGTTGAAGAAGTTGGACAATGTAGAAACGAGTAAGTTTGAAGCCCAAGAATTTGTAAAACACTTGAAGAATTTGCAGGAAGAGGTGATAAAGCATATTATTAAGATGAATATACAGTACAAGGCTAAGGCAGATCAGAAGAGGAGACAAGGAATTTCAGATTGATGATGAAGCCATGGTTCATCTATTGAAAGAGAGGTTTCTAATAAAAGCATATGATAAGTTGAAGATGATGAAATCTGGACTATACAAAATCTAGAAGAAGCATGATTCACAAAATGCTTGCGAAGTACAATTGCCCGGTGAGCTCAGTATTTCACCTGTGTTTAGTATTTTAGATTTGACATAGCATCATTAAGAAAATATCGTAGAGAAGATAGCAGAAGTTGTTACAAGCTAGGGTTGTCGTTGCACCAAAAGATCGACCTGTCAATGCTCGATACAAACACTAGATTTATAGAACATAAGAGGCGGTTAGGCTATGTCACGAATCCTGAAGGGTAACATTGGCGGCTAGTCCAACCATCCGCCCCTCAACATTACCCAAGCAGATTTGAACCTATGACCAAGCTCTGATACCAATTGTTTCAAGCTAGGGTCATCATTGCACCAAAAGATTGACTTGGCAATGCTCAATACAATCACTAGACTTATAGAACACAAGAGCCGGTTAAGTTATGTCATGAATCCTGAAGGGGAACGTTGACAGTTACTCCAACAAAAGCACAATGGAATATTTCAAAACCTACTTGAGCTACAAAGGAGATCGAAGACATCTTGGATAGTCGTGTTAGCAGAAGCACAAGAAACAAGAAATATGGAGAGTTCTTAGTCATATGGAAAGGAAAATCTATTGAAGAGTCAGCAAGGCTATTAAAAGAGGTTGACCATCTTAGTTTTCCTTTGGTATAAGAGCAATCTTGCATCACCCAAAAATACTATCTAATTTTTCAATAAGGGCTATTTTGAGCAAGGTTACTAGTTTTGGTAAATTTACTATTTTTAATAAGTTCCTCGTTTGAACACAAATTGTTCCAATTACTTCCTTGGAGGTCCATTTTGGATGTAAAAGCAAACTAGTAGATTTTCATGGCAAGATATTGAATTTTTTGTTTTGGCCGAGTAGTACAAAAACTTTGAACTCAAATTTGAAGGCCTTAGAGGCTTTGAAAAGGTGTCAAACTCCTAGTCCTATCTGAGATGACGCTTAACAATGCGAGTTGTAGAGCGCTTTGAGAGGTTTCAGAAAAGTGGTTATGATAGCCAGTTGAGTCTCCAGTTCACAAGTTATGGCCTTTGGAAGTTGCGCTACTTTAGGAGAAAAAAGAAATCCCTTCAAATATGAGTGTGGAAACCCGTTTTGGGGCATTCCAATATAGGAATAAATAATATAATGATGGTCTGCCTCAAAAAGTGGGTTATAATTTCCAGGTCCTAGGGTGGTTAAATGTCTCAAATATAAAGAAGACAAATAAGGGTTACCGAGGTAGTTCTAAGTGGGCATATGGTGGTTCCAACTTGCAAATTGTTGTGATGAAAATGCCTGTGAGGCTGTAGCGTGTTATATTTCTTAATATTGTAACATCATTCCATTAAAGATAATAGAAAAAGCAAGTATTTATATTCTTGCAATTGTTTGGTTCTTGCAAATTTCTATTTATATCTATGTTGTGTTGTGTGTGTTTGGGTTAGTGAGGGAAATACCCTTCATCATACGCCCTAGCGTGTACGTGTATGTGTTGTAGCATTAATATCAACTTATAATGGTGAAATCAATTATATAAATAGAATCACTCATAATCCGCTTGAAGTTAGCATATTAGTAGCCTATTCCTTAATCATAGTGATAGCCATTAAAAGGATAGGCTGGTGTTGTGTAGGGAAAGGCAGAGTAAATCCTCACAGGGTAGGTGGGTCCCAATATGGAATAGCAACAGGGTCTTCAAGCCTTGAGGGAGCCTCCTTGTAGATTGGTGTGAATCCCCATCCTCCTAAGGATTGACAAGTTTTGTAGAAAGTAACAAATTGGCTATAACTATGTTAACTGACAAATGTGTTATGAATGTTAATCATTTTCCAGTTTAAAGATCCTATTTAAGGCATGATATATGCTGATATGTTAATTACAGGTAAATTTCCATTTGCAAGTGTAATCCAAACCCTAGTTGGTAACTTTTAAGGTAAACCAATCAAAGTCCCGATAGGGGACATTACATTGTTGGTAATAATACAACTGAGTCCTGCCTTTACAGAATGAGTTTTTTCCTGAATCCCATGTATATGTAGTATTGTGAATTCATTTGCTCAATTAGCGTTTTAAAGAGCCTATTCCACACTTGGCTTATTTCATTTATCAGCACAGTTAATTTACTGAGCACTTAATGACATCTGATATTTCATTGTTGACATGTTAATGTTCAGCTTGTGTGTTGTCAAAAAAAAATTTAAATTGAGGGTGGGTGATACAAAAGCCTGTCAATCTTGCATTTGACATATCAAAAGATAGGTTTCTTCTTTATTGAATAAGAATCAATTATTTTTCTAATTGATATGAACTGAGAACTTAAGCATCTGTATCTGATCCTCAACTCTCTTCGGTGCTTCTTAGTCAAGCTTTTAAATAAAGAATTTGTTAAACCAATGCCCACCCAAAAAGTCAAGTATAAAGTTTTTCCGTAAGATGCAGTCTTCAGCAGAAAACTACTCGAAAATATGTTGCATAAAAAATGAACATCTCATCCCAAGGAAAAAGAAATTAACAAAATGTAGAAAGACTTTCAAAACTATAAGGAAATAAATGAAAAGAGGAAGATAGTATTTATTCAAAAGTATTACTATTTACACACCAAATAGATGTGCCAGCTTGTTTCTTCAGCCCGCCTTGAAATTCCTCATTTTTTCTATGCTCAAGCACCCAAACAACAAATCCTGTGAAACTGACAAGCGCCAGCAATGTAAACCACAGATTTGGTGTAAATGGTTTCAAGAAAGACCATGCTTTCTTTGAGGAATAATCCTTCTGACGGACTACAACCACCAGCCCAGCTGTTACATAAGGTTGTGTAAAGTCGACTATTTGTAAGCGAGCTGGTGTGATAGGTATATCTCCTATTGCTGCATCATATTCCTGTGTGACAAGAAAAGGACCTTAAGATTTGCAGATCACATTTTATGCTCCTGGAATATAAGAAAGCATGAAAGAAATGATAGATGTAGAAAATTTAACAATATAACTTCTTGAAGTACTACTCAATATTATTCCTTTCAGAAGTTAAAAGTTTAGAACTCCACACACCTAAAAGCTAACTCAACTCTTTTGCAAAGTAATATCTGAAACATTCTTCAGACACAGCATACGTACTTTGTTAAACAAGAAAGACATATATAAGAATGCACACAGTCTAGTAAACAGATTTCAAATTTGGCAAAGTGCACTTTTCAGTTATTCCATCGAATTCAAAAAAAACCCATGAACTTAGACATCTAAATCTTTCTAATTGTTTCAGATTCCAAAAATATCAGTTTAAAATTTTCCATTTGTATGACACTGCAAATAAATACAGCTAGGAATGACTTGCATAATGATACTCTAATCAAGATTTAGAATGTTCACCTGGTCAGCAACCTTCTTAAGAAGGTAATCAAGATCGAGTGTTGAGCTTCCATTACCGACAGGTATAAAAGTATAACTGATATTATAAGGAAGATACGCAATAGTAGCTTCAAATACATCTATAAAGAAACCATGAAAATTCGTTGTATTGCTCCTGTCCACTGTAGTAGAGACTATCCCCCTCTGAATGGCATCTTTAGGAAACGCAACCCGCAGGGGCCTTAAATATTTTTGAAAATACCCGTCATGATGATTTATTGATCTGCGTCTAGACCAAATATCATGATTTGCACTTTGATTCCCTTTAGTTGTCCCAAATACTGTGCTACTAACATCCTTACCATTTACATCTGAAAGAATTGCAGAGTATCCAGTTTCTTCTTTCCACTTTCCAACAATGACCAGTTTCTTGCGAGTAAATTTCACAACTTCAAAGCAAGTGCCCACTCGTTCCCCTCTTGTATCCATTTTCACAAGTCCTGTTACACCTGAAAATTTAACTTTCAAAATCTCTTGTAAAAGAAAATGTCCATTTTCAAATACCATAAACTTTGATTTACCAACTCTTCCACTTGCAGCTTCGTGCAAAGAAGCATGCATAAAAGACAGATTTCTCTGCTTTCCCAAGAAACCATGAAGAGCTTTTGCAACTGTCCATATTGCATCGTATGCATAAAAACCATATGCTTGTAGTGATTGATCTGTTGCATGTTTGTCTCCCAGCTTGCTCCTCAATTCAGATTGAACAGATTTAAGCTTTGAAGACATTGGCATATAGCTTCTAACACCAACAATGCCATGATACTCCTTCCAGAGATCAACGTCCGAGGATACTGCATCCAAATTCCTTGTAATTGCATCTGTGATAATCCACACATGACCTCCACCAAACAAGCTCAAGTTATGGGCAGCAGAAAGTACACTTTGCCCAAAATTAGGTTGCATATGAACTACAAATACTTTAGGTTTTATTTCCTGCAGTTTAATTAGATTATGGTGTAGTTCTAACATATCTAGATTGGAATGAAGTGCTACTTTGTACATTTTACATCCATAGGGCTCTAGGGCACTACTTAAGGATTCAATAGCATTCCACCCAAAAAAATCATCTGTGAATAAAACCACTGCTTCTTTCCATCCATGCTCGCCAATTATGCTAGCAACTGCTTTCATCTGCACATCATCATTAAATACAACCCTTGTGAAATAAGGGTACTGTTTTCGTGATAGTGATGGATCTGTTGCTGAGAAGGAAACCAAGGGAACATGAACTGCTTCTGCCATTTTACCAACTGATTGGACTACAGCTGATGTTTGAGGCCCTACTATAGCAACTACTTCTTCTTCAAGCAACTTCATTGCTGCACATAATAAAAACCTCTTCTAAGAAAACTCAGGAAATAAACTGAATATCAGCAATCTTAAGGGACTATAAGGAAAATAAGAATGCTGAAAATTATCATATAGTGGATATAGGAAGTTTATTAAGTAAATTTTACTTATCTAAAAGATCAAAACAAGGAGCACGTAAGGTTTCAAGAATAAGGATGATGCTGGAAATTTTCCCATCCACTAAAGGTGAACTATGAGTTTTGAATTCCCTATCCAGTAAAGGTGAACTATGAATATTTTTTTATTTTTTGTCACACGTAAACTGCGTTAGAATATTACCAATAAAAATCCACTCAAAACAGGTATCAGAGATTATATACCTATTCTCAAAAGCTAATAGCAATGAGACTTCAAATTTAGAGAACACTATCTAAGGATTTCCTGGTCTCCAATTGTAAGCCAAATCATATACAGCCAATTGCCCACTTCTTTTTCTTTCTACAAGTCTCGTATTTGTTCAGTGTTGTAAAGTATCATTAAATTATTTTGAAAAGATATTACTTTTTCAGATTTTCCATGGCCTTTACTTCGGCTTCTAACCAAAAAAAATCCTATCAGACCCATATTGTAATTTTGTCAAACACTTTGCAAGTTAGCTGAAAGACTCTATTTGTAGTTTATGGTTGACTGTCCAGGATTTTCTTTCCCCTTGAATTCACAGGAAAGAATCTTTATGTTCCTTTTAACTAGTCACTTGATTGAGCAACAACTTGCCAATGACAACACGTATCGAATGAAAGGAGATATCTTGTACACCAGAAAATAGAAACTATAACGGCTTCATATCAAACATGATTACTTCCAAATCTGAGCTAATGAATTTTTCACTGAACTGAACAAAATCACAAACTTATCTCAGCAAACCCTTCATTTTCATTTGTCCAATACAAACAAGGCGGGTCAAGAAGGAATTATTTTATTGTTTAGTTGCTTAACACCATTGGAGTCTTCAGCCACACTGCACAAAAATCAATTTTCTTGAGACTCTCTTGCAATAGTTGCATTCTCCAACCAAACCTTCCATTAGGTTTTTATGTACTTCCATGCACAGGGCCAGACATGTCCCAAATGAACATACATTAAATTTCTACTACGCACCAATTAAATCAATAGGAAGAGCGATCCCCTGATACAGGAATTTGTTTTCTCTAGTCACTGTCAGTTCTAAGGAAAACTGGCAAATTCACCGACACAAAATAAACCAAGAACCTATGCCCGACAACAAAGTATCTCACAGGCATATACAGCAATGATTTGAAAAAACAAACATTATACTGTCTAGTTGCAGAAAGAATATATAAATATCCGAATTAACCAGAAGTAGACGACTCTCACATACTCCTTTCTCAATACACCCACTTGCAAATGTTTGTAATTTCAAATCAACTACAAGTTATAGTACCACTGCTTTTGTGAACTTATTCCTATCAGAGATACAATCTTGTCCCCCAAGTGTGATTTCTAGCTACATCTGACAATGTTGGAACAGTTTCATTCAAAAGATGATTAAAAAAATCCCAAAATCTTCAAAGAACAGCAACATAGCTCAGCTGAGATGTCCTTTGGCTGAATGAAACAATCCAGAAATTAGGAATGGAATCGGTGCACAAAAAACTGATAATCACGGAAAACATTAATATGGAAAGAGACATTTACATCATCTAACACAAAGTATACCAGCTTTGTTGATGAAGCCAAATAAATCGCAGTCATGAATAAAATTTCCTCTGCAAACTTTATTGATTGATATTCATGCTTAATAATCTCCCCAGATGTTTTGAACATTAGATTTAGGCCATAAATTAATAGCATTAGAATCTCAAGCCAAAAAAAGAAGTCGGATCCACAAATAATGAAACGCCCAATAACTTAAGCATGTATGCGCCCTTTCAGGATGCTCACTTACAAATGTATAGAGTAAATGAAAAATAAATGGGCCCCGCGAATCTTTTACATTTGCAAAAACTTCAACCTTTTGTTTCCAAATTAAATTGGGCCTCCCACTAAATTATAATGCCCACTTCTATATTGCATTGTAAGTTTAATGAAATATTAAATTACCACCTTGAATCACCAGCACTTATATTAATTTGTCTTCAAACCAAAAATATATCTCATCGTTGGCAAATGTCTTCTGCTAAAATCAAGGCAATATGAATGATACAAATACCTGCAACAGGAAACGAATGGGTTCCTCTACCCAATTTCAGTCTTTCTACTAAACAAAGACTCTGGAAATGATGGCTCCAAATGTCCAGATGATACTCGCTCATACAAATGCCTTCTAACGCAACAATTGGCCTTTAGAAAACTGAACGGACCCAAAAGAACATTTCCCAAACATTTTTACAAATAAACAAAGCCTTCGATATTTTATGAGTCTTGAATTCACTCTCATAGCAAATACAAATTCATTCTCATACCAAATTCTTTGACTCACACCAAACATTATTTGATTTGTTGATCTTTGAAGGAGTCGGGCTACTCAAAATTATATGAAAAATATTAGCCTTTCATGTTGAAACAACAAATCCGAGAGCTCGTACCACAAATTGATATATATTGCTTCCTGAATGTTTTGTCTTAGCAACTCAATATAACTGCAAAACTTCCAAAGAGTAATTAGATTTTTTAACCTTTGGCCGAATTGACAAGCCTTTATACACTCACTACTAAGGAAAGATCAAGATTATTTTATTTCCTTCGCTTTTAAATTTAATCTTCAACAACTAATTATCAAATCATGATAAAATATTAGGCAAGAGCCTACAACACAATAGTAAATTGTGAGCCTCTTATCTAAGAGGTCTTGGGTTCGACTCTACTCAAATTTAATAAATAATAATAACTACCTTGGCTTCGGCCTATTACTCATAAAAAAAAAAATCATGATATAATATTTATACATCTTGGAAATCTTTAAATCGTTCATCTTGTTTTTGAATACCCATTTAGTTCCAATAACATTCTTATCCTTAGGTCTAGGAACCAATTCCCATGTATCGTTCTTCTCAATTTGCTCTAGTTCTTCTTTCATAGCTTTAATCCAATAATCATCTTTACTAGCTTCATCAACTTCATCAACATTTTTAGGTTCAACTTGAGAAAGATTGGTTTCTTGGCTAAGCAAGAAACAAGATTGTATTTCATAAAGTACGGCAAAAGTAGAGTATGTAGCAGCAACAAACAGTTGTAATCAGATATTATGGATGAAAAAAAAAACATAGGGATTGAGCTTACAGAGTCTGTTATCATACATTAAGACAACACAAGTACAGTGAGTATGTCAAAGAATCCAGTGTTACGTTCAAAGACAAAGCATATATCTATTAAGTATCACTCTTTGAGAAAGAAAGTTGCAGAAAAAGAGATCAAATCGGAGTATATTAGCACAAAACAGCAAATGGAAGACATATTTACAAAACCTTTGGCAAAGGACACATTTGGGTACATGAGAGGTATGCTTGGGGTTATGCCCCAACCTACTTTTGAGTAGTTGAAGCTGAGATTGCATCAGTCCAGTGGTAATAGAACACTATTTCTCTTATCTGGATTGGATGCTTGATGCTTCCTCTATGGGGGAGTATCTATGTTTGAGCTGAGTCATAAAGGACTCTTGGAAAATGGTTCTTAATAGTCTCTTTGGACACTTGAGCATATTGCAGATTCTAAGTAGAGAATTGACATGATACCTTTGTCATTGTGTCAATGGGGGAGAAATATACATGAAAAACATCCTTTGATATGAATATGTTGAGATATCTTGTGGGGGAGAGTAATACATGAAATATCTTTTGATATGAATGTTTGGAGAATAACACATGAAACATACTTGTATATTGATTCATTGATTGATGTCGATGGGGGAAGAAGATTCAAAGGAGCCTATCCTTTCGAGGAGAGATTCCTAAGAGGATTTGAAAAGATGATGTTGTATGGGGGAGATTAACACCTTCCTTGTGCATTATGGTTATAGTACAGATGACATTCATGGACAGCATGAATTGGAGAGCAGATGTAGTAGAGAGACATTTTGTATTAATGGAACTTAGATGTTTTTCATCTATGTTTCCATCAATGCCAAAGCAGGAGATTGTTAGCATGAATGCTGATGGTATTCCTATGGGGGAGTATCCTAGCAGTGCTAGAAACATGTTTCATAGGTTGTGTGTTGCATTAATGACAGAGTTTGTCATTGATGTCAACATATTGGTTATTCTATGAAGACTCGCAAAGCAACAAACAGAGTTTGGCTTCACGTGGTTTGAGGAATGAAGATCAACTTATGCACACTTGGGAGAATGTTCTAGAGTATGTCTAGATGCTACAGTTAAGAACGTGTACGAAAATATGAAGACTAGAGAGAGTTATGATGGTTTTGGTGATGGCAGCATTCAAACAAAGTTTTTGGAAAGCAGGTACTGTTGTTTGGATTGTATCTCCTAAGTCCTAACACAAATGGAATCTGGTCAAGTGGACTTGGACAGAGGTAGGAACATGTTGAAGATGTTGTTGTTAATCACGCACATTCAAATGATCAGTGAGTGAAGAGTTATGAGACTGTGAGCCAACAAATTGTTTGTAATTGTGAAATGATGTAATATTGTAATGTAATGTGTACATGTAATATCTTAAGTTGGTACTATATTATTATTGTAAATTGAGAAAGCCCCAAGGCCGTCTCAATAACTTATTCTAGGACTTGGTATAAAGGCAAGATGATTGCCTTGGTTGAACCATCCGGTGCGGATATTATGTAATCAGTGAGATATTCTATTGTGCGAACTTACATTTGAATATCTTTTGGATCAGAGAAGTGGTTGGTGCAATTGAGGCACACTGAGCTTACAAGGAACTGTATTTGGCAAAGAAGTTGTTGTTGGACAATGTTGATGTACAATTGTATTATTCAGTAAGGATAGTACTAAAGTAGTTTGGACAATGGGTCCTTTTATCTTCCTATCAACTCCTAACAGTGTTGGCACAACTCCTAACAGATTGGAATCTCCTAACAAGGATTCAAAGTCTCCTAATAGGGACTCATATGTATTGATTGTATTTCATTGACTCCTAACAGGGTCCATCCTTTCACAAGGAACATTTATATTAGTACATCACCTTGTACATACCATCCCCGCTAGATTTTTCCCTCTGATCAAGGCTTTCCCTAGTTAACAGATCTAGTGTTATTGTGTATGGTTATCTTTTTGTGGTCGTTGCATCTACTGCTTGTATGTTTCAAAATTAATAAGGATATTGAAAGTTGTTTTAATTGCATAACTGATTCACCGCTCCCCCCCCCCCCCTCAATTATCTTGGTGGACTTTACTTTCTAGCAAGCATCGCCAAGAAAGGAGTTAGGCGAGGGACACCACTTCATCTAGGGGTTGATAGGTATGAAACCTAACCACCAAGGCTAAGGGGTAAAATGGCTGGGCAAGCGAGAGTATGTTAAGGACTACCATGAGCTACCTGGTCAATGATTGGGCAATGTTAAGAAAACACTAAACATTTAATTAAAATGCAATACATTTTGGTAAGTGTTGATCTTATAACTTGTGATGTTGCCATGCCTTAGTACATTAGTGTCATATCATTTACCTATACTTGCATATCTATATATATATATATATATATGTATGTATGTATGTATGTATGTATGTATGTATGAATTAGACATATGTATGCATCCACATTATATAAAACGTATATGTTAAATACATTGTTAATATACCAAGCATATACATACGTACACAAGTATAAATAGGTGGCGGATGACACAAATGTACTAAGGTGTTACGCATGAATTAATAATTCTTAGCACCACTTTATTTTCTCTTCAAACAACCACCTTTCTATATTGCTCTCATCAGCCTTTTAATTATTTTTTTGGGCGGCCATATTATTAATATTATTATTGCCACATGGAGCTGATGGCCAAAGAATCTTGTAACTCTTGCCACTTCTGTATCTTGCTCGTAACTGAGCTGAGAAGGCTATGCTTTATGTGATGGCTCTTGATCAAATATATATCTTTTTCTCTTGACAAAAATGAGTCACTACTACCTCATTTTTTCTCTGTTCTATTCTCAATATTTTTCCTGCAACTTGATACACCTCTTATGGGCGTTTGCATTCAACGTTTCTTACATCAAAGCATAATTAATCACTGCATATTGAAGCCTCTTGGAGTGGGCATTCTGTGCATCAGCCAAAGCTACTCATACCATGCAATCCTACCATTTACCAAGTCATGTTGTTACCTCTGCACATATATAAATATATCTTGCAAATAGATCGTAAGGCATGGCTAAAGCCATTTAAAGATTCCCTATGCTATCTTATTGATTGTGAATGAAACGATGATCTTCCTTATGAACAGCATGATTGTGCTGAACTACAAAGTCTATATTTTTTTGAGCAAGAGTATTTGCAATATGCTTCCTACGATGAGAATTTTATACCTTGAAGATTCAAATTTGTAAAAGAGAAAACTTCTATACCAATATGTATTAGCAAACTAGAATGGCTGAATCCTGAATTGATTAAAGGAAACTATCATTATATTGCCAACACCAGAATGGCGGATATATTGGCTATTATATGAATGCTTAATCATTTCCAAATTTCCTTTTGAAATGCCAACACCAAAATGGCAGAAGAATTGGCCATGCATATTAAGATTTAAATTCATAATTCTCTTTATTTAGCCAAGGCTACAAAGGTAGATTATCGGTTGTGATTATCATTACTTGTACAACCACCCGATGAATCATCCAGGAAGACCAAAGGATACTTCTACATGATAAAAAGGAATTATCAGTAACTTAAATGCGAAATAAGTTATTTAAAGAAACCGTGTCAGCTCATAGTCCTTAATGTAGTCTTGTTGTCAAGTCTAGCGGTGGGTGATCGGGTACATAGTGCCCTCACAAATCCTTGGCCAGCATAGGTTATTGGCATGCTTGTTGCTGTGATCACTAGAGGTCAGAGTGTTACTAGTTAGAAGATAGATTGATGGAAGATGTCAATAGCCTCGTCAGCTGACTAGCCAACACTCTACACCAAGATGCTCAATGGTTGGACAGTGGTGCCCCAAGCCTGATTCCCAAGGTAGGGAGGGCCTTTCTCAGTAGAGATTGTGTGGGGATACTAAGGGTCCACGGTTGGGAGGTTAAGACCAATGACAACGCTTCTCCTCTCCTCCAATAGCCAAGGCTTGTACAACTCAAGGTCACTGTCTTTTGCAATCATCGGTAAATCGGGTACTTCATTTTATTTTAATATCTTGCGATTTCCAGTTAAGAATTATAGTGAGATGTAATGGTTGTTTCCATGTATATAGACTAGAGCAGTTAGATTAGTTAATCATTTACTTGTTATGTCAATAAAATGAAAATGAGATAAACACATAAGTAGTTATAACTGCATTTCATGTTACATTGAAAAGAATGTTATTTTTGAGATATTTCCAATTAATCATTTATTATCAAATTTTAGCATGTTACATTCTACAAGTTCATGGAATTTGTGGCCGTTGGTGGATGAAGAGTTTTCACATAACTTCAAACAAATTTCTTGCACACATTTTACTCCTATAGGAAGAATCAATTTTATGAAGAAAATTATGCATTTCAATCTATCTATTCAAGTGCTAACCAGATACTATAGTGGAGTATTATTTGTTACATCCCAAATTTTTGCCCTAAATTTTAAATTGAACATAGCCGTTGGTTTAACATGTGAAGCAAGTTAGTTAATTATAGTCGTTGTATCAATTTATTTCTTCCTGATCATGTGAAAGTGAGATAGTTAATTATAGCCGTTGTATCAATTTATTTCTTCCTGATCATGTGAAGCGAATTAGTTAATTATAGCCGTTGTATCAATTTATTTCTTCCTGATCATGTGAAAGTGAGTTAGTTAATTATAGCCGTTGTATCAATTTATTTCTTTTCGATCATGTGAAATGAGTTAGTTGAAATATATATGATAATGAGATATTTTTCATGAACATGTGAAAAGAGTTAGTTATTTTAACGTTGATGAAATCTCTAACGGTCACTAGATGATTGTTGAATTGATGTCTTGGCGAGAATGTTGTTTTGAATGATTACAGGAAGAAGACTAAAAAGGGGAAGCATTGCTAAACGGGATCATCGAAAGGGGATGATCGAATAGTCCAATCATCTGAATTCGATAGGTTTGACCTAAGACCACTTTGGCAAGGATACTAGATTTGATAACATGATGCATTATGGAACACACATGAGCTATTAAAAAGAACAATATAATAATCAATTAAAAATTAAAACTATAATTCATACCTTTGATGAAATTATTAATGAATTCATTATTTAATTATTATTATTCACACTCAAATACGAACATATGTACATTAAAATAAAGTGACACCAATAAATAATAAGCCATTATCTAATGATGCCTCTTTACTTAAACGTACACATGAACGTATTTAAAAATGAACGACAATCATAAAATAATAATAATTCTTTAACTTCTTATTTTCTTTCTTTCTTTCCCTCCTTTTCTTTAATCGTTTTGAATAGCATTTGAATGGATTTCTTGTAACTGAAGGGAGCTGTAGAATCGAGCTCCTTTTTAAAAAGAACTTCTTAATCATATCATGCATTCTTCCTTCAATCTTTTTGTTATCTGCTATCGGTGCTTTCCAAAACGACTAAAACCAAATTTCAATTGCTATTACTGCTCATACCGTCCTCATTTTATTTTCCATATTCCTCTCTCCTACTTGGCCGCGGGAATCAAATCAAGTCGTAGGACTCTCTTACCTGATCACAAAGTCATCCGGAAATTACAGAGGCGTCACGTGACATGAAATATTTTCTTTATTCATTCTACTTGTGTCTGGTACAGAATACGAATCATATGCCATCAAATGTTTCCTGAACTTTTCTTTTCCAGATTATAGTATCAGTAAAATAACTTTTGTGTCATCGAACCATAATGTTTTCTATCATATTGCTGTTGCTGACGATGAGCCTTGACCATCTTAGGGAATCAACTAAACTTTGAGCAAATTTATACTTTATTCTCATTCCAATCGAGTATCCGATTCTATTAATTTCAAATACTGAAGCTACTAATTTCTTTTTTCAGTCTGAAATCGAAATGATAATGAGAAGATTTTCGTTCAACTTTCCTATCCAATATCTCATTAATAATCTTTGTTTTATTTAGAGTTCCAACCATGGAATTGCAATAATAACCTTGATTAAATAACTCTGTTCAGAAATCAATGCATTCATTTTTATCATACTGAGATGGTAAATATACCAACACTGAGGAATTCATCGGCGAAATTGCCATTAAAGGTGAAGAGGTGAAAAGAATACATAGTGGATATGATTCGCGAGCACCTAGGAATCATCGGCATGGTAGCCTGAGAAGGTGAGGAGGTATAGATGAGTTTGCATAGAAAAAGAATGGCATCAGATATAATAAATAATAAGATAAATACTAAAATAGCTCATGCATGTTCCACTTATGTAAGATGTTGTCAAGTCGAGTTGGTGGAGATCAAGTTTGTAGACCCAATTTGAAATCCTTGGCCAGGGTAGAATTAGGCAAATACGCCGAACATGTGATCTTTGTTGATTGTTTAGACACTTCAATTTTTTTTCAGAATAACTGTTCGGACTTCAACCCACCCGATTACTCTGATGGCTAGGCTTATGAACATCCCAAGCCCGATCCCGTGGTAGGAAGGGTCATTCTATTAAATTAGAATATGTGGGTAGAATTAGGCAGATATGCCGAACATGTGATCTTTGTTGATTGTCCAAACGCTTCAATTATTTTGGAGAATAACTATTGGGACTTCAACCCACCCGATTACTCTGATGGCTAGGCTTATGAACATCCCAAGCCCAATCCCAAGGTAGGGAGGGCCGTTCTATTAAATTAGAATATGTGGGGATAAGTAATGGTCCGCGGTTGGGAGGTTAAGCCTATGTCAATGCTTCTCCTCTCACCAATGCCAAGGCTTGGACAACGAGTTAAAGAAAATTCCTCCATTTATATTGTACGTTTCTTTTAGTCCCTGAATGAATAGATGGTTATTTTTATTTCAAGATAGAGAAAACATTTACTTTATGAATAGTCGTTACTTTATTTTCAGTTGAATATTTAGGAATAGTTAAAAGATTGCAATACTTGAATATATCTCTATTGTTTCTTGTAAATATGTAAGATAGATTGAAAAAAAAGTTTCCTTCAGTTATAATCAGATGATATAAAGCAATGTCATGTGAGATGAATTCAGTTATTCGTGAAATTAGTTTAATTTGAGATTTTATAATTTGGTTAAGAAAATTTATATGTTACATAATTCTTCTTGAAGATTTTCTTTGACTAGAGCACATTAGGGATTTTTGTACTTCCAAGGAATTCCTTAAGTGTCTAGATTCAATGCTCTAGTTAGTATTGGCAGTAGAATTTTGGACTTTGTGCACAATTTCCTCATCAAGTGGAGGCTAGTACTTTTGGCCTTGGGTGCATGGATACTAGTAGGCGAAATCCTGAACTTTGAAGAAACTCCTTGATATCTCAAAAGTGATGCTTAGGTATGCCTTCTTGGCTTGGTGTAGTATATCTCTTTTGCTTTGAAATTAGCAATTGAAGGGGCTCACCTTAAGCATGATATAAGTTTTCTTATGAAGAGTTTTGTCCATAGTGGAACAACTTGTATTCTATGTCTTTTGCTTCCTTCTTATCCAACATTATATTGTTTTGGTTGATTCCACATTCTTCATTTTTGGACATGTTTAATAAGGTGCTATGGCTTTTCGAATACTTGGTCATTAATTCCAATTTTACGTCCTCTTACTCAACCGTAAGCCAATTTTTTTATTGTTCAATACCTTCTTAACTTGGGCACATTTTGGCCTTCAAGAGATTTTGAAATTTCTTTAGATAGTGCTAATTTTTTCAAAGGATTCGCAGCTGGCACAATTCTAAACAGGAAAGGTTTCAAAGCTAAAACCTTAAATGACAAGAAACTAATCTCCACTCAAGACTTAGTCAAAGTCACCACTTTTCAATTGGATCACAAGGAACTTAAGAGACTGACACAAGAACCATTTAGAAAACAAAGCCAAAAAGGCCAAGAAAACCAAAAGGTATGGGGATCCCCATTTGCAATGGGCAATGTGTGACAAGACCATATAATCGAAGCTTGAGTTTCTTCACCCCACTCCTTTTCAATGTACTTTGTTTGTAAGGCTATAGGCACAAGAAAACCACATCTCCAACCTCAAGCGTCTTCTCAATCCGAGGCCAATCTGCATACATCTTGTGCTGACTTTGTGCAGGCTGAATACTATCCTTAGGTGCCAAAGTGACCCAGATGTTGAGATTGCCTATTATCCATCTCAAAGGCAAATCCAGTGGATAGGAGACGTTATTCCTATCATGGTTTGGTTTCTCATAAAGCATGGACTCATTCATTCTTACAAAGAGTTCAATGACTGATTATTGTCATTATTGACCTTAAGGATGTCAAGTTGTAACATGGATTTAGCACCGCTGTGACAAACTAGACATATTGAAACTTATATTAATGAGTTTCAACAAGTTATTATGGTTTAAGAGATGCTTGATAGATATGTGGTAATGTTGTTCATTACGAATTTACATGACAAGATATGGGGCTTATTTAGAGCTCTTGAGCAAAAGACTTTGCAGAAACCTATTTCGACAACCTTAGACCTTGATACATCACAACCACCTAGTTATTACCAGGATAAGAAGTTTCCTAGGAATTCCAAGTCATTTCATAGGCCTTCTACAATCAGGAGGGTCCTCCCAAGATGGATTAGGAGACACGTAGTGAGTTGAAGGAAAAGCTATGCTTCTCATGTAAGAAGCCTTGGAAGCCTGGACACCAATGTCTTTGAAAAGGAAAGTTGCGTCTCATACAGTTTAATTCTGATGTGGATGATGACAAAATACAGGACATAGGTTTAGAGGGCAGCAATGTTGAGGGTGAGCACGAGGCTTCACAAGTGGAACTTCGAGATGGCAATGTAATGGATATGTGTAATAATACTAGTGCCACCCAAGTTCCTAGATATCACATCTAACGGCTGAAAGGAGTGATTAATAATAATGGTTGACTTACCTTGTGCATGGTGGCACAATTTCATAGATGAGGCATTAGTTTTTAGACATGGGTTATAGGTAGAGGACTTCTTTGGTTTCAATCTATTAGCTGCAATGGCTTCACTATGCAATGCACTAGGAGAGCCCCATAGCTTATCATATAGATGGGTGAGTACACCTTGATAGATGATATCCATGTTGTAGGTCTTGATGAGATTGATATAGTGCTTGGCATCCGATGGTTACAATCACTCGACAAGTACATTCTTAGCACTCTCATCCTAATGATGGATCATTGAGTATGATCCAAAACGTTGATGCAAAAATTCTCACACAATCTTACCTAGAAGCAGGAATCTAATTATCATGGATTGTGGAAATCTGTTATCTTTAAGTATATTCAGTATTTTTGGAGGAAAGAGTTGAATTTTATGGTTGAGGGAAAGAAGGTTATGTTGAAGAATCTTTCTGATGGTGGACCTATGGTGGTTCTAGCATGTTGGATAGAGTCCATATTCAAACATGGAGAGGATGTTTGGGCGACACAATGTTTCATTTCGTCCAAGTCGCCTTCTTTATAGAACAAACGACCATTCCACATTGATGTCCAAGTGATGTTGGACAAGCATGGAGTTACATTTGGTGATATTCCTTCTAGTAGACCTCCAAGCTATAGATTTAAGAATTTGATATAGCATAATGAGCGCCAAATGAATCAGCAAGCTACAAGCATATGATTTTGACATTATGTCAAGGGGAGAAAGAGTGTTGTCGTTGATGCACTTTAGGCCTACAATTGCCATACTTCATGAGTGAGATTTCAATAGATTGGAAGTCTCAACTCTTAGTTGAGTATCCAAAGAACAAGTTTACATGCGATATTATGGATAGTTAGATTCAAGATGACAAATACACATGCTTGATGTTCTTATCTATTACAAGAACATGATTTTTTTTAGTACCTGGATCAAAACTGAAGACAATCTTGTATGTCATTCATGACACACCACATGTATGATATCTATGGTATTTCAAGACATTTAGGCAAGTTGGAGAGAGATTCTTATGGAAGGGCCTCAAGGATGATATTTTGCACCATGTACGTCTGTTGCATCCCAAATTTTTGATCTTTTAAAATAATGTCATAGTCGTTGCAATGGTTGGTTAGATACTCTTGCATATCATGATCTTGTGAAATGGAAGTTATGATTTACCAAATTTATTCATGTGAAAATGACTTGTTAGTTGATTTTTGTTATTTTGACAAAAGTGAATGCTTATATTTTAATATAAAGATTAGTGGTGGTTAGCCGTTGTGACAATTATCAATTACTTTGTTGTATTGATATTTCAATTTAAATGAAGGAACATGTTATTATTGTGGAAAATGCATTTCTAGTCGTAGGAGCAGACGAAGGGGGGAAGCATTGCTAAACGGGATTCAAGGTATGGGGCACCCATTTAGTCCATCATTCAACTATCAGGTATGGGCTCCAACTACCTTGATGAAGGATTTAACAACTAGGCAACAAAGTATATCTTGGACAGACATGAGCTACTTGGTCAATTTTATAACAAGAGAAATATTAAACCTTTAATATCATGAAAGAACTATTACCTCTCTGTCATTTTTGAGACAATGGATGTGCTCAACATTATAAACTAACATATATATATATATATATATATATATATATATATATATATATATATATATATGATGCCACCATGATACTCTAATAATGTCTATGAATTGCACTTACATGTATATATAAATATATGCATGCGTATCTAGAGAGTATATTGATAAAAAGAAAGTATATGTACTCTCACAATTACACACCTGTATAGATATATGTATATGTAGGTACAATCATAGACAAAATTCAACAGCATGATGACATAATATTTATATGTATATATATAAACATTATATTTGTTTAAAATTATGGAGAAAATATATACTTCTTTATGATTCCAAAACATGAGCGTTGCCACCTTTCATCAGCATTGTTTTTTTTTCAAATTTGAACTTAAAGAATTCTTGTAACTGTAAATCAAGCTCCTTCTTGTAACCACAGCGGGAGACTATACTTTCTATTCCCCACGGCTGAGAGAGCACTCTCTCTCACGCGCTCTCTCTCATTATTGTATACGATTCTCAATGAACCAAGTTCTTGTCTCTCGTCTGATTTCAGAAGCATGATACCGTACTAGTAATGCAATATTGAGCCACTCAGGTGAAGCCAATAACACCTCACTATTACTATGTACTTAGCCGCACGGGTGAAGCCACAACATACATAGTGGTTGCTACTGCATCAGCAATCTGCCTTGCTTCCCTCTATATCCAGGTCATGTATCTTTATCAAATTATTCGCATTGTATGCAATGCTTTACAATTCAAGAAAGCTCCTTTTATTCAAATGGAGAATTAGCTTGAGCTCGATCTGCATCTAAGAAGTGTCGGCTTTGCTCTTTATTTATTTTTTATTATGGCAAGTTCCTATTTATAAGCATCAGGTGCATGCCCATAGGAATGCACTGATATAATTACAGGGAAAGGAATGCCCAACCAATGCAATCATATAGTACCTTTATGTTGTGTAAAATTTGTCGTATCTTTGGTCTTGAAATATCTTTTGTTTTTCTCTGCTATTTCATATATACCAGTTGTCATTGATTTCAAAATGATTCTCGCAAACAATTCTGATTTAAAAGAATCTCATGGTTATCAGCAGTCTCCTAGGATGCACCCAAGACCGGTAGAGCCAAGTGTAAATGGGTGAAGAGGAGAGGAATCCTACAAGAGAAAAGAAAAGAAAACTATTATTCAGTGTCTTAAATATATGATCAATTAAAGAAAGAGATTGTTTAAGTCCAACTCAGCTCATGATTGTCCAAAATGTAATCAGTTGTCAAGTCGAGCGATGGTGATCGGGTTGTTTAATACCCACCTAAATCCTTGGCCAAGGTAGTATAGAGGCATGCTTGCCAGAAATGATCACTAGAGGTCGAGAGTGCTAGCTAATAGAGGAAAGGTTGATGGAGGAATTCCTCAGCCTTCTTTGCTCCTTAGCCAACAATCTAACACCGGTATGCTCAAGATAGCAGAACTATGGTATCCCAAGCCTAACCCGGGGTAGGGAGAACCTTTCTCATAAGAGTCTTGTAAGAGTCTCGTAAGAGATTGTGTGGGGATATGTTAAGGTCCACGGTTGGAAGGTTAAGCCTATGTCAATGCTTCTCCTCTTTGTCAGATGTTGAGGCTTGCACAACACACTGTCAATTGATTCAGCTAACTCGGTATGAATCCTAAATCTTTTACTTGTACGTACCTTTATATTATTTAAAATGTATAGTCGTAGACATGGTTAAATTGATTTGTTTCTTTTAAATTTTAATCATAGTAGTTAAGGAAGTTGATTGTCTTTCATATGAAATGGATATAGTTGTTATTTGATTTTGGAATTGTAGTTTTGATGTATTGTTTCTCAACTACTTCATGTCATTCCATTATGATATTCGGTTATAATCCTAGAATATGTACTTGATTTTAGCTTAGTAAAAACGGTATGTTACATATGGTATCAAAGCTTTGGGTTCAACTCTAAACCTTGGGCTCATCACTCATCAAGTTAGGAAAACTGAAAATTGAGATTTAAATCTAGCAAGATGTATATCCAGAAGACTCCCCGCAAGAAAACCTGGCATCCCATATTCTTCTATTTGATAAAGAACATGCCGAAGCATGATTATTCCTATTGCTCCATACCCCAGGATGATGAAACGCTAGCTCAAGCCGTGCAACGAATGAAGAAGGAAAGGGTCAGATGGGCTCCTACCAAGAAGGCAATACTAAGGGACAAACTTATCAAGACATGGAATGCCTGACAGACTAATCCTCTCGTGATCTTTAATAAAACTTGGATAGTGCAGGATAAGCATAGAATTGAAACTAAACAAAATACCCAGGAATAGAATATCTAAGCATTCAAATTAGTATTTCCTTCGCTGTATCCTCAGAAGAGGAGATTTTTGTAAATAAAAATTCTTGCAAATGTAACTGGGGAATTTGTGAATTTAATAAGATGAGCAATTAGTAATATCTTATTTTCTTGTACTTTCTTTTGAACAAACACATACACATTTAAAAGTATGAACATGAAATTGATTGAAGAAAACTTATTTATATTTCAAAAGCATTTAAAACAAGAAACATGAATAACAACGGGAATACCGTAGATGATGAAGTGATCAATGAAGTCAACCCACAGATTCCCTCAGATCTGTTGCTTCAGGTTTTGCAAGACACAAACGAAGCTGGAAACCATGGAAAAGAATATGAACAACTTGGCAGCCTAGATAGGGCGAGGTCAAGAGGAGATGCAATCCTCGCCTCCACCTAGAACTAAACATGAAAATTCTGGCCACAGCGAAAAGAGCACTCAAGTCTCACCCATGCAAACTGAGAAACAAAAAAAAACTTGAAATAGTTAGCGACTTATCCTCCTATACTAAAAAGATCAAGCCACCTAGATTCTCTGGCTCTGAATTTGGAGAGGATGCAGAAGCCTAGTTAACTCAGATAAAATAGTACTTTTAAATTAGGAGTTTTTCTAAAACATCAAAGGCAATATGGGGAATATACCACCTTTCAGGTGAAGCAACTACTTGGTGAGGAAACACTAAGATAGAACTCAACATTAAGACAACTGAGGTTACCTGGGATAAGTTCGTATCCATTTTCAAAAACCGAAGGCTACCCCAGACTTTCTATGATCAAAAACTGTTAGACTTTCAAAACCTTAGACAAGGGGATATGAGCGTACACAAGTATTGGAAGAAGTTCACTCAATTATTGAAGTACGTACCCCCATATCAACAAGACAAGAATCTAAAGGTTAGGAAGTTCATTATGGGTTTGACCAATAAGATCGAGGGAGTAGTGGATGTCCTTGCTCCCCGAAAAATGGAGGAAGCCCTCAAGAGAGTCATTTGATAGGAACAAAAAATAAAGAGGGATGACTCTATCTGAGATAACAAGAGGAAAACCAAATGGAACACAAAAGGGTCAGATTCAGGATCCCATAAAAAGCATTTTAAAAACTTCAAGCCCAATAAAGCAGAGCCAAGGGGGAATGGAGGTAAAGAACTCAAGGGTAATTCAGGTGGAGGCAGTAAAGGAAATGAGAAGGGACCACCATCGAGATGTTACACTTGTGGTGGGGATCATTATGCCAACAAGTTACCTAATGAGTCAAGTACAAATCAGCCACCTAGAACTCCATTACTACCACAACAAACTGTCTACCAACAAAGGATTCATGCAACACTAGAAAATCGGCAAGTAGAAGAACAACTAGACCAATAGAAACTTCGAGTTAGACCTATAGAAACCCTATTTCTATATTAATCGATACAAGAGCAACAGAATGTTTTATATCCCCAAAGCTACTAAGTAGACTCCCTTAAAGAACTAGTTTTATGGAAAATCCATGGACTGTTGAGTATGCAAACCAATCAAGGGCTAAGGTAGAGCACTACCTATTTGAGTCCTAGATTGACTTTCCAAATTTCTCAACAAAAATGAATCTATATGTAGCACATCTTGGGTCCTATAATATCATCTTGGGTATAAATTGGCTTAGTGAACATAAGGCAAAGTTCAATTGTCTTGCCAAGACAGTAGAATGTTTAGATGATCAAGGAAAATTTGTAACCATCAAGGGAGTTATACATAAGGTCAAAACACACCAGATATTAGCCATGCAACTTAAAAGATGTTGAAGGAAGGGGTGTGAAATTTTCGTGGTAAAAATTAAAGACTTGAAAGAACCTGTAGATGTTACTTATGGTGAAGACTACAACTCCGAAGATGGAGAAATTAGAGAAAAATTGAGGGAATCCTTTTGTTGGCATTATATTGTATTTGTCATTAGTAACAACACTTATTCGACTATGAATGATTACCGAGTTCATCACTCAGTCTATAGTGTATACCGAGCATTCAATGGTTACCTTGTAGGTTCATCACTTAAGTAGTTCATACCGAGCATTCCTAAAGCTACCGAGTGAGTGCGCAGTCAAGCAGTTCATACTGAGCACTCATGAAGCTACCGAGTGAGTGTGCAGCCCAGCAGTATCTACCGGGCATACAATGTTCACCGAGCTTTATAGTGTTTACCGAGTGATAGAGGTGCAATGTTTACCGAGTGATGGAAGTGCAGTGTTTACCGAGTGAAAGCAAGGTAAACGAAGGATTCAGTTTTTACCGAGTGATACTATATCTACCGAGTCTCCAATGGTTACCAAGTTCCAAGCTAAGTTGTGTGATTAGTATGGACCGAGCTTCTACTTCTACCGAGTGCATGACGATGCCCAGTATCAGAAAGTCAGCTTGACGAACCCGAGTTTTCTACTGTTTGGCCGACTCAATAATATTTTGTTCACTTGTGTTTTAGCCGACCTTGCAATTATAATTATTGGAATGATATATATGTAATGTATTATATCATTTACAATGTAGGTATAAGAGTATCAAGATAGACATGTAATGTTTTGAGAAGAATAAATGCGAATCAATAGCAGAGCAGAATATTCAGCAAGGTCTACAAGGAGCAGTAAAGATTCATCAGTCACAAGAGGTGATCTGTACTTTAAGGATCTAATTAGCAATCAAGTTGTAAGTAGATCCACTGTTTCATCCTAACAGGTGAATCAGTTTTGTAAATCCTTTAACAGGGTAGACTTAACAGTTGTTGTATAAATCTCCTAACAGAGTGCATACTTCATTGTATGTTTGTAAATCCTCTAACAAGGTTGACCTAGTAGTCCTTTGTGCTCCTAATAGGGCAGATCACCAAAAGTGGTCAATATAAGCCTTAACAGGCCAACTTTATACTACAGTATTGAAGTTTTGTGGGTATCATCCCTGCCCCAGTTTTACTTTCTATTTGGAAGGTTTCTGGGTTACCAAATCACTGTGTACATGTGTTATGGATGTTTGATCTCTCATATATGCAGTAGATTAGATGAATGAATGGTGAATAGTATATATGATTAAAGTGTTGAATTGTTTTAAAGTTTTGAAGTTACCGATTCACCCCTCCCCTCTCAGTAACCTGTCATATCTTAAATATTTCCAACACCTTCGAGGAGAAGTACCCATATCTCAAGAAGTTTCAAGATGTGTTTCCAAAAGAATTCCCAAGAGTACCTCCGTCAAGAGTATTTGATTTCACCATAGACTTAGTACCTAGGGCAAAACCTATATCCAAAGCACCTTATTGAATGACCACTACCAAGTTGATAGAGCTACAAGTACAGTTACAAGAATTATTAGATAAGAAACTTATCCGACCTAGTGTCTCACCTTGGGGAGCTCTGGTGTTGTTTGTCAGGAAGCAAGATCGGACCATGAGACTGTGCATAGACTATAGGATGCTTAACAAGGTTCTTGTTGACCATTTTGTCACCATTTACCCATTACAAATAATCAATCTGAGATACAATTTATGGGATAAATTGTGCAATTTTCGGCCAGAAACAGTTGTGCAGTTTCGGGCATTCTTGAGTGCACGAAAACACAGTGTAGTTTCGTGCGTCAAAGGAGTTGCATGTCGAATGGGTTTCTCATCGAATGAGCAAATTTCGCTCTTTCGACGCTGCGAAGCTACAGCCTTGCAATGTTGCAATATCCTTGTTTCGCGTGGTCGCAGGGCCACTTTTTGTCATGCAATTTCGTTCTACGACCTTGCAATCAGTATAGTTTCGTGCTTTTCATAGCATCACAAGTCTTTTGTGTGTTGCAATGGTGCATAGGCCAAAATTGTTGTGTGCTTTCATGCCAAAGTTAAATTTTTCTACTGACTATTTCACAACCCAAGAGCCCAGTATTTATTGCCAAACTGCATTTTTTGGTTTCTTTAGATAACATAAGAGGTCGTCCTTTGTTTCCACTTGCAAAACGTATGGGCATGATTTTATTGATTGTATTAACATTTATTAGCCCATTTTTTGTCACTTATGAGCAGATTTGTGTACAAAATTAGATTTTATTGATTGTATGAACATTTATTGGCCCATTTTCTGTTACTTCATGAGTGGATTTGTGTATAGAATTAGATTTTATCTGATTTCTTTCTTGATTTACACTCTATTATCTTAACTCCACTTGGTGGGAGTTTGAGCTGTATTGTTGTTATTGAGTTATGCCTGATCTCTTTAAAAGGGCAACTTTGAACATGGTTTAGAGGTTCTTCTCTGTTCTTCTCTGTTGTATTTTTGCAGTAGCTTTATGCTTTGCAATTGTATTCCTTTTGCCTTCCATTAATGAAATTCTTATTTTTACCTCTTCTTGTCATTCATGATTTGTGCATGTCTTTTGCCTTGTTTTGAATTTTTCTTTCCTACTTTTGAGAGTTGTATGTTGTGTTTAACCTATTTATAAGTGTTGTATTGTGAAAATATCCTTCCTTTCAGCATTCAATCAATTCCAAACCTACATGTGAATTCTTAGGAAATAGAAAAGAGTTAAGATATGTGTATTTGGGTATCTCATTCATGTATTGTGCATCTAGAGGCAAAGATTATAACCACAATTCAATCTGGTGCATCACCTCTCCCTTTCAGCATCTCCTCGTCCCTTTTCTTGAAAAGTTGTAGTTTAGGTGCATCCTAATTGTAGAAGCCAGCCTTCTCTGGAGATTCAACCCTCAGAGTACAAGTCCCACGCTTGGAAGTTGTTTCCATGTTACACAAGGTCGTTTGAGGGTCATAGCAAGGGTGCAGACTTCTGCGTCAACTGTTACCATTAAGAATAGGTATCCACTTCCTAGAATTGATGACTTATTTGATCAAATGAGAGGTGCAACTATATTTTCTAAGATTGACCTAAGGTCTGGATATCATCAACTTCGCATTAAAGGCGAAGACATTCACAAGATTGCTTTCAAAACTAGATACGAACATTATGAATTTATTGTACTACCATTCGGATTAACCAACGGTCCAGCAACTTTCATGAACCTTATGAATAGCATTTTTCAAGATTGTTTGGATAAATTTGTGTTGGTGTTTATCAATGACATTCTCATATATTCACAAAATGAGGACAAACATTAAAGGCATTTAGAGATAGTTTTGTAAAGATTGTGAGAACATAAACTATACGGAAAACTATCCAAATGTTCATTTTATCAAAAAGAGATCCAATACTTGGGGCACATTATATCAGCTCAAGGGATAGTTGTAGACCCCACTTAGATCAAGGCAATCAGAGATTGGCCCATACCTAGGAAATTTGTCAAAGATTTTTCCAGGATAGCTTATCCCATCACCTCACTTCAAAGAAAAGGGAAGAAGTTCATGGAAACCAAAAAGTCTCAGGGAGCTTTTGAATACTTGAAGAGAAAGTTAACTACTGCCCTGATACTTTGAGTACATGATCCCCGAGGCCAATTTGTGGTTATAACAGATACATTCGAGGAAGGGTTAGGAGGTGTATTGATGCAGGAAGATCAAGTTATTGCCTATGAATCTAGGAAGCTGAAAAATTATGAACAAAATTACACCCATCACTTGGAGTAAGCAGCCTTTGTTCACACGCTCTAGATGTGGAGGCACTATTTGGTAGGAAAACCCTTTGAGCTCCGATCAAATCACCACGGCCTAAAATATATATTTACTCAATATGACCTTTAATGCCCTACAAAGGAGATGGCTGGAATTTATAGCAGATTATGACTTTGAGATCAGCTACATTGAGGGCAAGGAAAACAAGGTAGCAGATGCTTTAAGTCGAGAAAGGCATGTGTCAGCCACGGTAGCCATAACTATTGGACTTAGACGTATTGCAACACCTAACCAAAGACAATTTCTATAATGAGGTCTGCCAAGCACTTCATTGAGACCCTCAAGATCTCCGGTATGGAGATTACCAACTAGAAGAGGATAGATTGTTGAGATAAAGAGATAGGATATATATACCCAAGGTTTCAGAAGTCTGAAGGATGATCTTAGATCCCACACAACATGTTATTTTGGGCATCTTGGCATGACCAAGATGTTGGCATATCTGAAACCCTTGTATTTTTGGAAGGGAATGAAAAGAGAAATAACAGATTGCGTAGTTGGATGCCTAGAGTGTGAAAGAGTCAAGGTAGAACACTGTTACGCAGTCAGCCTGCTACAACCAAACAAGGTTCACGAATGTAAGTGGCTGATAATTACCATGGATTTCATTCAAGGGTTGCCTATGACCCGAAACAGACACAATACCATCTTAGTGGTGGTAGACAGGCTAAACAAAGTGGCTCACTTCATACCAACTTAAAAGATGGAACGCCTGAAATTGATCACAAGTTTGTATGAGAAATTTTCAGACTTCATGGAACTCGAAACAAGATTATATCCGACAAGGATGCCAAAGTTACATCCAGGTTTTGGCAAACTCTATTTTCAGCTTTGGGAACCAAGCTAAATATTGGTTTCGCTAAGCACCCAGAAACCGACGGTTAGACAGAAAGACTAAATCAGATTTTGAAAGATCTCTTAAGAGTATTGTATAGATCGATAACACCAGTGGGAAACCTATCTTTCCTTAGTAGAATTTTGTTATAACAACTCTTATCAATCCAATATCAAAATAGCACCCTTTGAGGCCCTATATGGTCATAAATGCAAAACTCTTATAAGTTGGAACCGAATTGAGGACAGAATTATCATTGCACCAAAGATGTTATTAAAGACGGAAGAACAGGTGGTTCAAATCCGTCGAAGGTTGAAAAAGGCAAATGATAGACAAAAAAGTTATGCAGACGCTAAAAGAGTACCTCGAGAATTCTCAATGGGAGAAAAGGTTCAATTAAAGGTTAAACCGCAAAAGAGTACTATCAAGTTTGGAAAGAATGCCAAACTAGCCTCAAGATACGTGGGACCCTCCGAGGTGTTAGAAGTTATAACCTTAGTGGCCTACAAGATCACACTACGTTCATCCCTTGCCAAGATGCACGATGTATTCCATGTATCATATCTTAAGAAATATATCACCCATCATGAACATGTAATTGATTGGAATCTTTTGCAGGTATGAGACCCAAGGGTGGTGGAAATAGAGCCGCTCAAAATACTCGAGGTGCGTCAACTCCACTTACGAAATCAAGACATAACCCAGTGCAAGGTTCAGTGGAACCAGTATACTAAGGAAAATTCTACCTAGGAAGATTATGATGACATAAAATTTTGTGACTATCTATTGAAAAATAAAAAATCTATGCAATGTTAAGTAGAATTTTGTTTTCCTTTCCCTTTCTAAAGTTCATCAAGGATGATGAAACACAAGGGGAAGGGTATGTTACATCCCAATTTTTTTATCTTTTAAAATAATGTTATAGTCATTGTAATGGTTAGTTAGATACTCTTGGATATCATGATCTTGTGAAATGGAAGTTATGATTTACCAAATTAATTCATGTGAAAATGACTTGTTGGTTGATTTCTATTATTTTGACAAAAATGAATGCTTAATTTTAATATAAGGATTAGTGGTGGTTAGCCGTTGTGATAGTTATTACTTATTTTGTTTTATTGATATTTCAATTTAAATGGAGGAACATGTTATTGTGGAAAATGCATTTTTGGTTGTAGGAGCAGACAAATGGGGGGAAGCATTGCTAAACAGGATTCAAGGAATGGGACGCCCATTTAGTCCATCGTTAGACTATCAAGTATGGGCTCTAACTACCTTGATGAAGGATTTAACAACTAGGCAACGAAGTATACGTTCGACAGTCATGAGCAACTTGGTCAATTGTATAAGAAGAGAAATATTAAACCTTCAACGTTATGAAAGAACTATTACCTCTCTTTCATTTTTTAGACTATGGATGTGCTCAACATTATGGACTTTACATATATATTTATATATATATATATGATACTACCATGATACTCTAATAATGTCTATGAATTGCATTTACATATATATATATAATATGCGTGCGTATCTAGAAAGAATATAATGATAAAAAGAAATTATATGTACTCTCAAAATTACACACGTATAGATATATGTATATGTTGGTACAATCATAGACAGAATTCAATAGCATGATGACATAATATTTATATGTATATATATATACATATATAAACATTATATTTGTTTCAAATAATGGAGAAAATATGTACTTCTTTATAATTCCAAAACATAAGCATTGCCACCTTTTATCAGCATCGTTTTTTTTAATTTGAACTTAAGAATTCTTATAACTGTAAATCAAGCTCCTTGTAAACGCAGCGGGAGACTATATTTTCTATTCCCTATGGCTAAGAGAGAACTCTCTCTCGTGCACTCTCTCTCATTATTGTATACGATTCTCTATGAACTGAGTTCTTCTTATCTCTTGTCTAATATCAAAAGCATAATACCATACTAGTAATGCAATACTGAACTGTTTGGGTGAAGCCAATAACACCTCACTATTAATGCATACTGAGCCACACAGGTGAAGCCATATCATACATAGTGGTTGCTGCCACATCAGCAATTTACCTCGTTTCTCTCTATATCCAGGTCATGTACCTTTATCAAATTATTCACATTGTATGCAATGCCTTTCGATTCAAGAAAGCTCCTTTTATTCAAATGCAGTATTAGCTTGAGCTCGATTTGCATCTGAGAAACGTTGGTTCTGCTCTTTATTTTTTTTCTATTATGACAAGTTCATATTTATAAGCATCGGGTGTGATGGAGCCTAAAAATTTCTTGTCTCCATTTTTTTATCTTGAACAAAAGCAAATATGATAAGTTGGTGTTGTTGATGCCTAGAGGGAAAGGAGTAGTTTTAAGATTGCAAAATCTCAGTAGAAGTTATCATCTTTTATATTCAAGTGGAGGTAGTTTTGGTGTTGTTTACTATGGGGGACTTCAGGGAGAGAGGGCAGCCATAAGTAGAATGGATATGCTGGTCACAAAGGAGTTCTTAACTGAATTGAAGGTTCTTACACATGTTCATCACGTGAGCCTGAGGTCGGAGGTGCATCATCAATCTGGCCTTCACATCTACTTGGAACATTTGGAGAGGTCTCTCCTAGGGTGGAGGTATATGCATTGGGTGTTGTTCTTTATAAAGTGGTTTCAACTAATGGCACACTGTTATGAATATGATTGAGAAATTAAATATGGAGGATTTCTTAACATGAAACATTAATGAGTGAAAAACCATTAAAGTGCAGCCCCAGAGCAATGAAAGTTACTGTCAAAGCCATGTTATAGAGATGCAGAGATGAGTGTATTGACAAACCAATGTGTACTTTACAATCATAACTGTCAACTTGTTAGATGTCAAAATGCCGAAATAAGGGAGGTATTTGATGATCTAAGACTTACTGCAGCATACAGTTGAAAAATGAATAAGCGAGAAATTGCAATCATACAATTGACGCAAAAATCAATGTATTTGCATATTGAAATACTAAAAGGACTCAGGTGTCTTCAACAAAGATTTGGAAGATCCATTCATTAAAGTTCTGCAATAAGACAAATTAGTATGATGTTTCCAGATGGACAAAGGAAATACATCAAGTCTTAAAGGAGATATAGGATGAGAGACTCTCATCCAAGTCATCATATGTAAAACAAATTAGAGGAAGCCATGAGAGCTATGAATCAGCCATACCAAACTCCAGTTGGCAATATGATACAAATACACATCATTGTTGGAAAGAAACCAAGTACCCGTACATGACAAGTGGATTGAAATTCACAAAGTTGTATTAAGACAAAAGAAAAACCTTGGACGGCTCTGGAATTGCATACAGCAATGCAACCAGTCCAATATTTTCCATCAAGTATGAGACTTCTCAAAGGAGCAAGGACAAGTTTGTAAAATAATATGAAGAGATGAGAAATTTTGTATCAAGAAATAAACTACCAGAGTGTGCCGTTACAGTAACAATTGATACCAATTGATGCAATAAACGTCAACAGCCATATATGAGAAGGCCAGGTCTTTCATTTTATTTTGATAGTAACTGCTCCTTCGTGTTTGTTGCGGGTGATTAAGCGAAGACTTGAAGCGTGGATTTCCATTTGCGAGATTGTGAGTGAATCGATATTAAGCATTTGAAGATCTGTGATGTGTCGGGGAAGAAAGGCATGAATACATAGATGGATGAACTCTCGATCAGACGTCAAAACGCATTTTCAAAATTATCAAGGACAATAGCGTGAAGGTTCTATGAGGGGCCACCTATATAATAAAGAATCATGTTCGTGATTTTATTGCGGCTCAGAATATATTTGAATGGTCATAAGATATTGGTGTTAACCCGTACCAAATTATAAATTAAAAACTCACGCTATGTCAACAACTATTTAGTTATTTGTTTTGGAGCGGTGTGTCATTTGGTAGTAACCATATGACCCATCGTTCTCTATAAGTAAGAGATGTAAAATCAAATTCATATTCATATTCATATACTCTTTCTAAATTTTATAATGCACCCATGATGTATTATTATCCGATTGGAAATGGAATGAATTTTTTGAACCAAGCTGCTGGATTCTAGATTGCCGAGCAAATTTATATGCAATTTTGAAATTGAAGCGCAATAGATAGATCATCTATAAGGAGTCTCTTTATTGCAATTTTATTTCTAGCATAATTATTTATTTTAAATTTTGGAGTTTTAAATTATTATTAAGTTGTGTCCTTTATAAAAAAAATTATTAATTTATATAAATATTTTAATATTCGGATAAGTGGACTGGGTCAATATTGCATTTTAGATTTGATAAACATAGATATTGTGAAATATTTTATTGTTTCCGTATTTATGCCTAGTTTGTCTCCACAGGAGTTAAAGTGCATTCTAGATTAGTTTAAAATTGCATAAATATAATTGATCCGTCACGTCTGAAATGTTAAAATTGTTTATAGTTTAAATATATTAGACTTTATAAAGCTGTACGTTTCAACTAATAATATTGACTCTGATTGCCCATTTAATTAAGCATTGGTCTTTTACTCTTGATTCATAATCCATATGCTGGCAATTTTTTCATTTCTTTCTTTGAGGAATTAATATATTCATTTGTTGCATTAATCTATAATCATTCTTTATTTGAAACATTATCACATTTATAAAATTATTAACTTTATTTTTTAATTCATAATTTGTAGAATAAAAGCTTTTTATAATTCTTGTCGTTTTGAAAAGCTTTTATTGCATTCGCATTCTAATTTATCTACTATAAGCATCTTGGATTTAAGGTTGTTGCCCAAGATCAGGTACACCCACCTCAGTTTTGCTGAGCCGGAAGCGCAGGGAACACGGACCACATTGTTAAATTTCAGCAAGTTGGCCTTAACAGATTAATATCCTAGCATCGAGCAAGCAAGGCTAGTAGGATTTCAATCTACGGTTTTGGGAACCAACAAATTGGCGACTCTACTGGAGAAAGTTGCAAAACAAACCCTAAGAGTTTCTGGTTGTAGACCAATAAGAGTTAGATTCTATTTAATTTGTTAAAACAATTTGATATATTTGAAATTCTAAATTGATAACTTTTTACAGTGCATTTAATTTCCTTGAAGATTTCAATCTCGTAATTATTTTATAAATCTTATTGCTTTGTGGAAATTGTATCTTGTAGAGCATTGTATGTCTCATTTTAACCTTTGCCACAGGTGAGGTATACTCTATACTCTGCTGGAAGGAAGAACTCAGATTCTTAAAGATTATTCATTTCCTCCATTTGGAGGTGGCGACTCTATTATGTACTAATCGATACTTCAACAAAAGAAGTGCGTGAATCATTAGTGATTCTATTGAGGGAAAATACTCAGAAGGAAATGCTAGATGGTCTTTCAAATGCATCGATCATTTCAAAGAAATCCTTTTGTTCTAGATGGCATCAGGCCATTGGATTTCAGCAATTGTTATTATGAACCTAGCAAGTTATCTCCAAAGCTTTCACAACTGGTACCCAAGTTCCATGGAGAATGGGATGAATCGGCAATTTGACATTTGGATGCATTGTATACATTTATAGAAGATTATGATATTTGTGTGGAAGATCAAGTGATGAAGTTGTTTGCTAGAACATTAAAGAACGATGTGAGACAAGCATATGAATCATTACCCACACAATGCATCTCATCCTAGAAACAATTCGAACAATGGTTCCTTTATGAATTTCATGATACAAGCGAGGAAGATGACATGTATTATGAGTAAGATGACAATCAAAATTGCAACATGGAAGAGGATCTTGACATGTCTCCACTTGATGCTTTTTTCAATATAGAAAGATATGAAGGCGAGACTTCAGCACATTTGTTTTTGAGAATGATGAATATTTATCATAAGATTCCATCAAACTTTAAGCCTCCTTACAAGGAATTTCTAAACAAAATTGTCAAGTTTAGAATCTTGCTAAAGGACCCTGATGTGAAGCTTCTTCTTCAAATATGGGAAGAAGCTATTAAAGATGAAGAAAAGGCTACTAAAGTAATAGAAGAACATAATGATGTTTCAAATTCAAATGTAGAAGAAATCGAAGAGGAATCAGATTATGATGAGACCGGTAAGGAATTAGACTATGAAGATCATGGAAATAATGAAGAGGATTCTCTCAGTGTGGATGAGATCTCGACTCTATTAAACATGGAATATCAAAAGTATGTTGAAAAGGGTGGTCCAATTTTTCTTCCCGTACACAAAGAAAATCAGATTAATGAGACAATAGATGTGTTTTATGAAACATTCAATGGACAAGAAAATTCAGTCATCTTGTCAAATGCAGATCACTTTCATGAGGAGACCAATAAACCAGAAGGATCATACACCTCTCAAGAGGATGACATTTTTGTTGAAGATTTGCATTGTGGTCTAAATATAGAAAGAGATCTCTTCGGATACAATTTCAAAAAAATTTCAGATCCTATATGTGATGGACTGGCAAAAGGGAGTGAAGAATGTAGCTCTTATACATTTCTTGAGGAGAATGTGAACATTTAGGAAGAGGAAGAAAGTGCATCTGAGATAACATATGAATATGAAGAGGTTTCACATGAAAGTTCTCATAAAGATATTCCCGAGATTTCTATATTCTTAAATTCATTTCTTGGAGAGGATCTTTTATGCAATTAAGCCTATCAGCCATATGATGAAGATAGCATACCTAATGACGATTTTGAAGTTGACTCAACTTATGACAAGCAATCAGAAGGTGAGATACTTTTCAGCCCATCCTATGATTAGGAATTATACCAGATGTATGAAGATGATATGAAATCAGACAAGTACAAAGAGGAGAAAAATCAGCATTTGGAGTATAAAGATCAAGAAGATTGTGTGCAAAAGGAAAATCAAACAAAGGTGACTAGTTCTGATGCAAGTATGACTGATTACATATATACAAAGTTTCCATTCAGCAAAGATCACAACACACTTAATGACTCCTTAACAGCAAAACAGAAGTCATATGCCAAGGATTGCATCGAGGAAGCACAATCAGTAAGTATTGTTCATAAAAAAAGATGCATGTGATACAGGTAAGAAGTATGAGCAGCATACCGAGGTAAGTACCCCTGAAGACTCTATGATAATAACATTTGTTAATAATATGCTTAAGGAATTTCTTTCAAGTTTTCATCATCCTTGTTCTGAGGATTTTTCTTTTATGTATACTAATCAAATCAATGAAGTAAGAAATCACATGCTTGAATTAAAAAATCAGATTTATTTCTTTTTAAAAGATCCTATTGATAAGGCATATGTAAAATCTAATCTTGAACAGGAGAAGCACATGACATGTGATGATTGTTTTATATGTACAAACGGATCAGATTTTACTAATGGCCAATATGATATCATATTCAGGAGATCCAAAGTGTTGAATGATCAGAACTATGTGTTTGATAAAGGGAAGAATCAATGTTCACTTTTTGGAGGGCCTGGTGCCACCCAATTTTCATCGTGCACCATGTTAAGCATGATGCTCGGTCTGCTCCTCCAGAGATAGCTGGAATCTCATTATGCCCACAAGGGGCATATGTCCCCAACAAGAGCCACTGATGGAACCTAAAATTTCTTGTCTCCATTTTTTTATCTTGAAGAGTAAGCAAATATGATAATTTGGTGTTGTTGATGCCTAGAGGGAAAGGAGTAGTTCTAAGATTGCAAAATCTCAATAGAAGTTATCATCGTTTATATTCAATTGGAGGTAGTTTTGGTGTTGTTTACTACGTGGAACTTCAAGGAGAGAGGGCATCCATAAGTAGAATGGATATGCTGGTCCCAAAGGAGTTCTTACCTGAATTGAAGGTTCTTACACATGTTCGTCACATGAGCCTGAGGTCGGAGGTGCATCATCAATCTGGCCTTCGCATCTACTTGGAACATTTGGAGAGGTCTCTCCTAGGGTGGATGTATATGCATTGGATGTTGTTCTTTAATAAGTGGTTTCAACCAATGGCACACTGTTATGAATATGATTAAGAAATTAAATATGGAGGATTTCTTAGCATGAAACATTAGTGAGTGACAAACCATTAAAGTGCAGCCCCAAAGCAATGAAGGTTATTGTCAAAGCCATGTTACAGAGATGCAGAGATGAGTGTATTGAAACACCAATGCATACTTTACAATCATAACTGTCAACTTGTTTGATGCCGAAATGCTGAAATAAGGGAAGTATTTGATGATCTAAGACTTACTGCAGCATACAGTTGAAAAATGAATAAGAGAGAAATTGCAATCACACAATTGAAGCAGCAATCAATGTATTTGCATATTGAAATAATGAAAGGACTCAGGTGTCTTCAACAAAGATTTGGAAGATCCATTCATTAAAGTTCTGCAATAAGAAAAATTAGTATGATGTTTCCAGATGGACCAAGGAAATACATCAGGTCTTAAAGGAGATATAGGTTGAGAGACTCTCATCCAAGTCATCATATGTAAAACAAATTAGAGGAAGCCATGAGAGCTATGAATCAGCCATACCAAACTCCAGTTGGCAATATCATTGCTGGAAAGAAACCAAGTGCCCGTACATGACAAGCGGATTGAAATTCACAAAGTTGTATTCAGACAAAAGAAAAACCTTGGACAGCTCTGGAATTGCATACAGCAATGCAACCATTCCAATATTTTCCATCAAGTATGAGACTTCTCACAGGAGCAAGGACAAGTTCATAAAATAATATGAAGAGATGAGAAATTTTGTATCAAGAAATAAACTGCCAGCGTGTGCTGTTACAATAACAATTGATACCAACTGATGCAATAAACATCAACAGCCATATATGATAAGGCCAGGTCTTTCATTTAATTTTGATAGTAATTGCTCCTTCGTGTTTGTTGCAGGTGATTAAGTGGAGACTTGAAGCATGGATTTCCATTTGCAGGATTGTGAGTGAATCGATATTAAGCATTTGAAGATCTATGATGTGTCGGGGAAGAAAGGCGTGAACACAGAGGGATGAACTCTCGATCAAATGTCAAAACACATTTTCAAAATTATCAGGGACAATAGCGTGCAAGTTCTATGAGGGACCACCTTTATTATTAAGAATCATGTCCGTGATTTTATTACGGCTTAGAATATATTTGAATGGTCATAAGATATTGGTGTTCACCCGTACCAAATTATAAATTAAAAACTCACACTATGTAAATAATTATTTAGTTATTTGTTTTGGAGCGGTGTGTCATTTGGAAGTAACCATGTGACCCATCATTCTCTATAAGTAAGAGATATAAAATCAAATTCATATTCATATTCATATACTCTTTCTAAATTTTATAATGCACCCATGATGTATTATTATCCGATTGGAAATGGAATGAATTTTTTGAACCAAGCTGCTGGATTATGGATTGACGAGCAAATTGATATGCAATTCCGAAATTGAAGCGCAATAGATAGATCATTTATAAGGAGTGTCTTTATTGCGATTTTATTTTCGACATAATTATTTATTTTAAATTTTGGAGTTTTAAATTATTATTAAGTTGTGTCCTTTATATATGTTTTTTATTAATTTCTATAAATATTTAAATAATCGGATAAGTGGACTGGGTCATTATTGCATTTTAAATTTGATAAACATAGATATTGTGAAATATTTTATTGTTTCCGTATTCATGCCTAGTTTGTCTACACAAGAGTTAAAGTGCATTCTAGACTAGTTTAAAATTGCATACATATAATTGATCTGTAGCGTCTGAAATGTTAAAATTGTTTATAGTTTTAATATATTAGACATTATAAAGCTGTATGTTTCAACTAATAATATTGATTTTGATTGCCCATTTAATTAAGCACTGGTCTTTTACTCTTGATTCATAATCCATATGCTGGCAATTTTTTCATTTCTTTCTTTGAGGAACTAATATATTCAACTGTTGCATTAATCTATAATCATTCTTTATTTGAAACATTATCACATTTATACAGTTATTTACTTTTATTTTTTAATTCATAATTTGCAGGATAAAAGCTTTTTACAATTCTTGTCATTTTGAAAAGATTTTATTGCGTTCATATTCTAATTTATCTGCTATAAGTATCTTGAATTTAAGGTTGTTGTCTCGGATCAGGTACACCCGCCTTAGTTTTGCAGAGCCGGAAGCGCGAGGAACTCGGACCGCATTGTTCAGTTCTGTCAAGTTGGCCTTAACCAATTGATATCCCAACATCGAGCAAGCAAGGCTCATAGGATTTCAATCTGCAGTTTTGGAAACCAACAGGGTGCATGCCCGTAAGGATGCACTGATATAATTCCAGGAAAGGAATGCCCAGCCAATCATATAGTACCTTGCTGTTGTGTAAAATTTGTCATATCTTTGGTCTTGAAATATCTCTTGTTTTTCTCTATTATTTAATATCTATCAGTTGTGATTGATTTCAAAATGATTCTCACAAACAATTTTGATTTAAAGGAATCTCATGATTAATTAGTAGTCTCCTAAGATGTAACCAAGGCTGGTAGAGCCAAGTGCAAATGGGTGAAGAGAGGAATCCTACAACAGAAAAGAAAGGAAAACTATTATTCAATGCTTAAATATATGATCAATTAAAGAAAGAGATTGTTTAAGTCCAAGTCAGCTCATGATTGTCCAAAATGTAATCAGTGGTCAAGTTGAGCGGTGGTGATCTGGTTGTTTAATATCCACCGAAATCCACAACCAAGGTAGTATAGAAGCATGCTTACCATAAATGATCACTAGAGGTCGAGAATGCTAGTTGACAGAGGAAAGGTTGATGGAGGAATTCCTCAGCTTTGTCTACTGCTTAGCCAACACTCTAACACTGGTATGCTCAGGATAGTAGGACTATGGTATCCCAAGCCTAAACTGGGTTAGGGAGGACCTTTCTTGTAAGAGATTGTGTGGGGATATATTAAAGTCCACGGTTGGGAGGTTAAGCCTATGTCAATGTTTCTCCTCTTTGCCAAATGCCAAGGCTTGCACAACACACCGTCAGTTAATTCAATTAACTCAATATGAATCCTAAATATTTTACTTGTACGTACGTTTATATTACTTGAAATGTATAGTCATAGATATGGTTAAACTGATTTTTTTCTTTTAAATTGAAATCGTACAAGTTAGTTGAGGAAGTTAATTTAGTTGTCTTTCATATGAAATGGATATGTCGTTATTTGATTTTGGAATTATAGTTATGATGTATTGATTCTCAACTACTTCATGTCATTGTGTTATGATATTCGATTATAATCCTAGAATATGTACTTTATTTCGGCTTAGTAAACATGGTATGTTACAATGTCTATGTCACTTGTCAGCAAAACAAGTCAAGGCATACTTTTCCACAAGGTCTTCTGCAGCCATTGCCTATTCTAGAGAAAAATTCGAAGTATATCAATGGATTTCATCTCTAGTCTTCTAAGAGTTCAAGGAAAAGATTGCATTTATGTGGTTGTGGATAGATTGACAAAGTTTTCAAACTTCTCTATTACAGCCAACCATATAGCATCTCAAGTAGCAAAGCTATTCTTTTGTGAGATGTTTAGAGTCTAGATATTGCAAACTTCCTAGGACCATTGTTAGTGATTAGGATAGCAGGTTTGTGAGTATCTTTTGGCAGGAGTTATTTCGATAAGCAAGTACATGGTTGACCCATACACCGATTACCACCCTCAAATGGATGGGCTGACGAATATAGTTCATAAACGAGTTGAGGGTTATTTGCATAACTATGTCTCAGGTCAGCAAAAGGCATGGGTGCATTGGATGTACTTGGGCGAGTATTGTTATAATACTATGTACCACACATTCATTAGTATGACTCCCTTCTGAGCGTTGTATGGTTATGATTCCTTATCATTTGTGGACTTGGCATTGGTTAACAGTAAAGTGCCAAGAGCTCAAGATTGGCTACAAGACAGTCAAGATGTCCTTAAGAGACTTAAAACTAATATTCAACATGCACAAAGTCAGTAGAAGATGTCTACAAATTATCATCAGGTTGAGAGGAAATTTGAGGTCGAAGACATGTTTTTCTTGCTTCTACGACCTTACAAATAGAATACACTCAAAAGGAGTGGGGCAAAGAAACTCATGCCTCGGTTTTATAGTCTATACAAACTATTGAGGACGAATGGAGAGGTAGGCTATGGGCTTGAGTTACCTTTCAAGAGTAAGATACATAATTTATTTCACGTGCCTTGCCTGAAGAAAGATTGGATACATCATGTTGTTTCTTAACTTAATTTGCAAAGATTCTACATATGAGGGAGAGGAGGTTGCAGAGTAGAGTGATTAAAGAGTATTTGGTACAATTGAGAGACTTGGCTTTGGAGGATGCCACTTGGAAAGGCGAGATGATACTCCAGCATCCAACTTTACAATTGCTTGCTCGCAAGCAATCCTAGGAAGGGAGACTTATATTGTTCCTGAAGAGCACACGATTATACTAAGGGGTGGGGGGGTTGAATCAGTATAATAACAACTTTGCCAATATAAACTTTTATCCAAACAATAACTTCAAATACTAAAATAAACGATTATGCACATGAACACAATGACACAAGATTTACGTAGAAACCCAATGCGAGAGAAAATCACGGCAAATAATTGCTTTATCTATAAACTATTATTTTACAAGTTGGTTTGTAGGCTCCAACCTACTAGAGGCTACGACCTCTATGTTTATGAGCACCAACTCACTAGAAGCTCTAACTCCCACACTTTGCAGGCTCTAACCTACTGGAAGCACCAACCCCCACTGTTGTCTTTATGAGCACCAACCCACTGCATGCAAATTTCTTTTCCACCTTAATATGGTTGCTCTCTCAGCTGATGATAGATATTTTGCTCCACAAGAAATGAAAACTTATCTTTCCTTTGTCTAAAAGCTTATTGTCTTCAAAGCACACTCTTCTCATAACCTGTCTATTTCCTTCTTTCTCATATATTCAATTTAATTCAAATTCCTCATAATTCCTTCTACAATACTGCTAAGTATATATATGAATCAAATTAGAAACCTGATTTTATATATATATATATATATATTCTTCTTTTACTCATACTTCAACTCCACACTCTTTCTTGACTTTTCATATATATCTTTACATACTCTTTTTCTTATATTATACTAACATTCAGTTAACATGTATGTATCAGATTTAATAAATCTGAATATATTCTTCAATTGTTCCTTTTCATTCTTCAATCACTGACATCTTTTCTTCTTATTATTTATTTACCATGATACTTCTTCTAATTTCTATTCTTCCTTACACTTCGCTGCTCACATCTGTTCATTCTTATATTTCTAATTTCTTCTCTCACCTGCTGACTTCTTATTCTTTTTTATTTCATATTCTTCACCATACACTTCTTTGATTCTTCTTTTCCACCGCACACTTTACTGTTTCACTTCTCGCTTACTCTCTTTTTAAAATGATTCATTTTTTATACTTTAATATATTAAGAAATATGACTTTTCACAATCAAGACTCATATCATTTCTTAATTAAATTAAATAATATTTGTAACACTGCTTTTACCTCTTTTTACTTTAACACATCGTTTCCTTCCTCTAATTTATACTTGTTCCTTATTTTATTATCATTTCATTAATCACACCTTCCTATTTTATAAATGCTAACTGACGTGGCTTCCATCTATATGCTGACAGGGTGAATTCGAATTCCTCACTGTAGACTTTTGCATATATAACAAATATATAAAGCGGTCACCAATATTTGTCCGTTGCCTTCTTTGCGTATAGTTCATTGCTTATCCATAATATCACTATATATTAACAGATCTCCTCAATGTAAGTTAGATAAAATAATTGCTTGAATCAGGGCAATTGAATGGATGTTGTACCCACTGGATATACACGTCTGACTCCTCTGTCACAGCCGTCTTTTTACATAGTGTCTATAATATTTTTAATTACCGCCGTTCGAACTTCATACGTATCAGGATCTTTGATTTGTATGCTAGCTTTCTCTTCTATTTGTTTATACGATGACTGGGCAAAGAATTTATTTGTTTACTTCCCACCAAGCTGCTCCCGATGCCATGTATAATTTGACTTTATAAAATGTTGTCCGACTCCATAGGTTATTTATATTTGTCATTGCATTAAGTTTTCTGTGTCATTAGATTTGATGAAGGATCGTTTTGAAGCTGCAACCATAATATCTTCTTTATTATTATTTTCTTTGTTACCATCAACTTTTATAGGAGGATTTGTCTTCCCTTTGTTCGAATGCTTCTTAATTATATCGTTTACTCATGAGGTGTATCTCCAATGTACAATCATTCGCTCAAATCGTTGTCTTTTCTCCTTATTAAAATTTTATCGCTGGATATCTTTGTTCCAATGCCGCTCAATCTTTACTTCTCTTGAGGCATACTGCATATGTGTGAGATGATATTTATGTATCAGGTCACTGTCTTTCTAAGACATGTCGCTGTGTATCCTGAATGCTCTAGACATCAATTTAAAAGTCACTCAATATAGGGAAACACTCTGTTCGTTTCAATCGATGGACTCCACCGTTGTGCTTGGTATATTTAACTTGATGTGTATGTTGTCCTGAGTATGCGTCTATGCATCTAATTTAATCGCATCCGATCATACACTCCCTTGATGTAGCCCTCATATCTGGATGACTTTTTGTCTTTCATACACTGACTCAATTTCTAAATACTTCCACAGTGTCTTCTGTTAACAGTCATCGATACTTGCTATCAACTATCATACTCTGTCCATTGTCTTTACTGTATAAGCTCTCTAAATCACATCGCTGATTATTGTCTTCCCATATTCAATGTTATATTCGCTGCTCCATGTTTGACCTTTTTATAGCATTCAAATTAGAATTTATGCACAGAAGTTTCTGACGGCATCTCCAGGCAGGTCTCGTTACTTGGTTTGTTCTATGCTCTGACTCGAACTGGCTGGGACCATCATTTTTACCTCTTACCACTCTTCTATTTATATTGCTCCTCCTTGCCTTCTATATCAACTTGTAATCTTCTTCTCCAAAGTATGATGTTAATTGTGTTTACGTAAGTCTCCTTAGATCTGATTATAGTGCTGCTTATTGTCTGATTATTGGTGCTTTGTCTTCTTATTTCATTTCCATGTAAAAACTCAAGCATTTCCATTTGATAAATAGTTTATGCCATTGCTGCTGGAGACAACTTACACTGTTCAAGTTCAATGCTTCCACATACAGCTTGAAAGCTAGTGTATCACGTAGTTTATCACTATGACTCCATCATGCTGCTGCTGTCATTTATTTAAACTTTTTGCTTAGTTTATTTTGTGGATTGCAGTACACTCTTTGCTCTTGGTCTCTAATAAGATATTCTTCTTTGTATAGTGGTTGTTGTTCCTTCATGAATCAATTAGCAATTCTCTAGTCACTAAAGTTTAATCTTTATTAGTTATAATCCTTTGAAAGACTCTTCCCAATTCTTGACTGTTTCTTAATATCTATTCCTTTGACATTGATGGTTTTTATACTAATAGTATTGACAATCTTTGACATCAATGACAATATTTCAGCAGTTCCCTCTTTCCTAGATGATCACTCAGAAGTTAGACATTTTCCTATTGTCCATCTCCGCAGGCAAATCCAGTGGATACTAGATGTTATTCCTGGCATGGAAGGACTTTACATGATAGAGATTGGCATTTGGATGGCTTAGTTAATGAGAAAATAATTTTATTTTATTATAAAGTTACTTTATGCTCAAACTAGTAATCTTTCTTAAAATAACTTTATAATATTGAAGTCAAAAGGTAACTTTAGAATAGTAAATTATAAAGCAACTTTAAAATATTTCATTGTAAAGTTACATCGCACAATAAAAAATGAAATATTTTATAAAGTGCAATTATAATGCTCACTAAATTTGGACGCCACAGAGGGGAATCTACACAGAGGTTTCCATTTGTGCTTCATTTGATGAATTCTCAAGCAGATTTAACAGGTTTCTTTCAGCAATAAAGCTTCTAGGATTTGGTGCATTCAAATCAATCAAATTCAATAACCATAAATACTTCCTAGAGGTTGATTTGATCATTGATCAATGAAAATCCCTCTAGGGATCTAATTAAAATGGTTGTAGTAGACATCGGTGATTTTGTGAGCGTATATGGAGGGTGAGAGGCTGCTTCTTGCCATTCATACCATTTACCAGGCTTTCCGTGTCAATCCCCCAGCAATACAATTCCTCCTGCAGGTCATACCATTCAGAAATGGTGTCAGGGTTTGTGCAGATTTCTTGATCTATAATTGATTGCAGTGGGATTCATCAAGCATCAAGAACACTTTATGGTTCAGCTTGTTAGGCACATTGAGGAATTCCAATATAATTCAATAAATTTACCTACGAGCCAGGTGCAGGGTTTAGTAATTCCATTATTTCTTTCAATATTTAATTTTAGCAATTACTGTTAATGCAAATAAAACTAGTCGGCGCTACTATAGCAAGTTGGACCCACATATACTGTGATCTCCTCAAATCCACCAATAAAATTCCTATCTGGTTGACTGCTAGACTCCAAGTATGCAAATTCTTGTTCTTGGGGACAAATTCTCTTAATTCTAAACAACTGCACTGATGTTTCAAATAATTCAGACAGAATTTTTATTTCACTCCTTATAATTTTTTCCTTTGGTTCAAAAGCGTTGTATCCTGGCATATGTTTCGTGGTTGAACTCTAAATTATAAATTGGCACTGCAACTCAAACCAAACATTCACAAATAAAATTAAAACCACTTCAATCAGAACCTGAACAAATCAGGAAAAAAATGGATCAGAATCAGCATATATCTTTCATTAACACACATTTCTGAAAAAGAAAGTACAAATTGTATAAATGCAACTTGTGAAAAAAAATACAGAGGTGTGTTATTAGTCCCTGCATTATAAGGCAGAGACTAATGTTTTCACTTTTCCAAATGCGGTTAATTTTGGCTTTGAAAATTGTGTCAAAAAAATGTATAATTGTTGGTAAACAGATTTGTCACTTAGAAAATACATGATTTAGCCCAATGAAGTGTGTGGCAAATCAATTTCTCCAACAGTTGGATAGGCCTTTGATTCCCAGCCTTCCTCTGTGTTTAGAGGGGCAGCTCCCTCGTAAGATAAAATTTTGATTTTTCAATAAAGATGATTACAACTTAGAATATATAAAGGAAACTATTGATGACGAATGCACCACACGACTTCAATGTTTCCATAAAATTGATGTAGACTGCTAATGAAAACAAACAAGAACTATGCTTGGGAGCTATCATCAACACAATGCTAATTCAATGATTCATAAATATTTACACCATACTATGAAAATACTCATCATAGTGATGAAACAACACTTCAACAATTCAGATTCAGTAGTAAATAGAACGCAAAATGTACTTTTTCTTTTATTTCTTAGCACCAAGAACATAAGAAATGACTAATTACAAGAACAATTGTACACACTTTCCAAAAATTGCCTTGTTATCAAAACATAAGTATTCCCTATCTCCAAGTCCAAAAAGTCCTCTATTACATCGAGATTAGTGAATTTATAGCTATTCTAGAATAACTAACCTTTCGGGTTTGTAACTAATCAAAAAGTTAGAGTTTGGACTAATCCAAAGATAGTTCGTAACCAACTCTAACTTTCAATACTTAACTACAATTAGAAAAAGTTAAGACATTGACCAAAACCAAAATTGATTCTAAAGTTGACCTCTTTACAAAATATATAAACAAAAATCTGAGACAACTTTAGACATCCACTTCTAACTTTCAACTATGATCATTGATATTTCCTGAGCTTGCTCCTTGATCTGTAGGTGTTGTGAGTAGCTGAGTCAGGTTTGCCTTGTATGTTCTAAATGATTTGATGACCTATTCCAAAGCTTTGTTTTTTATGATGATTAAACTCTACGTTTTCAGCTTGCATAGATCGTGTCTCTTTCTAACTTCATCCAACTCTCTAGGACATAACCTGGTAAGTTTTGAATACAGGAGTCCAGTGCCGCTGAGAGACTGCTCAATCTCGTCATAATGTTAGCATCTTAACTTTGTTTACTGCCAAGTTTATTGCTGATCTTTACCTCTATGCATTCCAAAATGGAAGATATGTCTGGATCTTGAGTGTGTTCGTTAACTAATAAGGATAGCTTCTACAATCATCGGTATATTCCCCAAGGCCTTCTTTTTCAGTAGCTTGGAAGAGTTTAAGAACTGTTCTCATTCATCCAATTGTTGATTCATGCTATCATTTTTCCATCTGATGTTTTCCAGCCATATGTCAATTTGCTCTTCTTCTCCACTGGTGACTAACTTCAATGATTTGACTATATCACTATCCATTCCTTTAATCTCTACTAAATTAGCATCAATTTCTCTCCAGAATATCTGTTGTTCCTTGAGAGTTGTTAAATCTTTTTGAATGTTTCATTGTATATGATCTGTCTTAGCATATGTAACCTTAACTTCCTAAAATAAGCTTGATGATTGTTCTTTCATGCATTTTATCCATGCTTTCACCATCTTACCATAAGTTTGGCATTCTCCTATGTCTTGAATGGTTTCTTCATTAAACATCTTCTTGGAATCTCCTGTTATTTCTATAGATGAACTAGGGTCCGGAAAGGAATCACCGACCATCGATCGGATGCATGAAGAAAGGGCTTGAACTTGACACTTGAGTTGATTCTTAACTTGTTTATCTCTCCTTGACTATTCCATCAGGACAGCAGCTAGCACTTGAAAATTATGCTCTCTTCCCTCACGAGTGATCCGGCCTAGATCCACTTTAGTTATGCTGAAATCAGCTTTGTCTGCCTCATTATATTCTTCTCTATGACTGGTTGTGCAATTTCAACGAATAGGTTTCCTGAGGTAGGATTCACTGCCAATCTAGAGTCTATTCTAGTTTTCTTTACCTTCATACCTTTATGCACTAAATCAGCTACGGCATCCAAATTCGCTGCTTCCAATTGGATCCTCCTTTTCTTCTCTCTCCAAACTTTGTTGTAACCAAGATGTTGAGATATTGGTAGATGAGTCAATTACTGAAGGAACTTGTAGGACTGTAGATGATAAATCCAAGTTATGCACATTCTCTACAACTGGCACCTCTTGAGTTGCCTTCACACTTTCAAGAGACAATGAGCGTGTAGGGGATGCTATGGATTGAATTATCTCATCCACGAATGATGATGGTAAAGCATTCATCTCAGGAGCTTCATCTATCATTTTTTAAATTGGTTTTAAAGTCTTCGCCTTGGGTTTTGATCTCTTCTTCCTGGTTATTGCATTGAGCTCGCATCCTGAAACTAGATCAATTCCTTTATCTGGATCTTCACCATCATCTCCACCTTGTGTGCTATGTAAAGAACTAGAAGAAGTAGGGATAGAAGATGGAATGGCTGAAATCGATGTACCTTCCTGGGAATTATTATTTTTCTTTGCACTATCTCTTCCTATAGATCCAGTAGCCGTGACTTCTTTAACTTTATTCTTTAACCACCTCTCAGTTCATTGAATCACAACGAAGGTTCTTTCCTTGAGGTCTTTCAATTCTGCTACAGACCAATTAATATATGGCAATTTTAACAGTTGTATCCACTCAAAGAAGAAAGGATCAATTAAGTTTGATCCATCCTCTTTTATGCATGTCACATCCCATCCCATTTTATAATCAATGATTTGTTGTATCGTAAATCTCATCCAGTCCCTTCTTCTCACTTCGAAGTCATTTTCATAGTTCGCCCAATAGTCTTCCATTGTAGGGAAATGGAGATTGCCAGGTCCCAGTGCCAAGTTGTTTTTAACATACCCGTTGCCATCAAATGGGAAACAATTGTGGAAAGAGTATAAAGTCATGTTCACCATGGATCTCTCAATATTTTGAGCATCTAAAGAAGAAAGACAACTATAGTGCCCAATACCGATTGGGAAAGGGATTGATCTTTTATTATTGCACTTTTTGTTTACCTGACCAATTTGCCTGCAAACTTCTAAAAGCACCAACCTATCATCTGCGAAGCGAGGCAACATAAGAGGACAATCTTGGAAACCTCCAATGTGGATGTAAGTGAATCGAGGGTACTGTATGAAAAAGCTACCATAAGTACTGATGAGATTGTCTGCTTCAGGAGAAATTCGGAGTCCTATATCTCCCTGTAGCTCTCCGGCTATGAGCATAGAAAAAGCATCATTTGTTGGATAAAATTATCCAATTATGTGTTGTCTTTGATGTTACACAAATGTCATATCAGTTATCAGTTAGAGTCTACCGAACTCAATTGGTCAGCAAGGCAAAAGACAAAGTCTACCGAGCTCAGAAGGTTAGCAAAGAAGATTTACAATGTCTATAGAGCATTCTCAAACTTTACCTTGTGCAGACAGTTGTTACCGAGCTTTCAAGGTTAGCAAAGGAAATTTTGTGTCTACCGAGCTCACTCGGTCATCAAAGGAAAATGTGGCAAAAAACAGTTCTTACCGAGCTCTCATGGTCAGTGAAGGAAATTCAGTTCTTACCAAGTTCACTCGGCAGCCAAAGGATTTCACAGAATTTGCAGTTTAACCAAGTTGAGATGATTAACTCAGAAAATTGTTTTTGGAGCAGTGTTTACCGGGCAGGGTCGGCCAATGAAGGATTTCATTGTTTTGGAAAATAAAGTTTATTTGTTTAATGTAATATTTGTAGCCGACTGATGTATGGTTTATTGGTAACTGTAACTTGTAATTGAGCCGACTTGACAATTTGTAATGTATAAATAAAAGGTAAAGTTGTGGATTCTAATTGTAAGGAATGAGTATGCAACGACCTGATTATGTGAAGAGGCAGTGTAAGCGAATTTTGAAGAAGGATCAAATATCTTTGAGGAGAAGCAGAGTTCTATTTGATCGACGAGGATCTATTGAAGCAAAGCAAAGATCTGTATCAACAAAGTTCAGTTGCATCTCATTCAGGTCACTTATTGTTACTTTCTCACCATTGTAACAATATTTTCTAAATCTCTTAACAGAGTTGGTTTAACAGCCATTTTGTAAATCCTCTAACAAGATGGACAGTTCAGTTGAATTGTTCTAAAGACCTCTAGCAAGGCCACTCCTAGCAGGGTGATTAAATCCTGTAACAGGGTCACACCTAACAGTGTGTTCTGTAACCTTTAACAAGGTTGGTTCCTAACAGGGCTCACTTCAGAAGAGTGAAAATTGGTAGCTAGTTACTTGGTGGTTTTTCCCATATTGGGTTTCCACATTAAATCTGGTGTCTCTTGTGTTCATGTTATTTACTTTTGCATGCATGTTAATAATTATGAATGCTTAAAGATCAGTAACAAGTTAATCTACTGAGTTACAGCATTTTTGTGAGTGTTTACTGAGTGACAGAAGTAACTAATTATTTAAGACATCTAAGGGATCTTGATTTGTTTTTGTGGTAACTGATTCACCCCCCCCCCCCCCCTCAGTTACTCCATCTATTATTCCAACATCATTACCCTACGGAAGTGTGCGTTGCTTTGTTTTAATTGCAATTGGGGTTAATAATTATTAATTTGCATGGTTAAGTTGTACTCCCCATAAGGATTAAGACTAGGCCATGACTTCATACTAGCAATTGTGTACATTAGGTACGAGGACATGTAAAACCCCTAATTTGCTTTACTAATTATTTCCCCCCAATCTATAAATTTTTTTCCAGTGGTGATGCTACTGATGTACAAAAACATCCAATCCTAAAAGTCTTCAGCAATCTGATTTCCCACTATCCTATTGAGGAGAATTATCATATCAGAAATGTCTTTATTAAAGATATTTCTACGCAGCACTCTTGGTAACTGTGACTGTCCTCTTCTAGGTTGATCCAGCCAACTCTTAGCAATAACATTCAAACATGTTTTCTTATTCTAATTGAAGTATCCTTGAGCACCTTCTTTAGAGATTTTTGTGAATTCTTCTCTTATTGGTAATCTGAATGTGATGGAAATGGACACCAGATCTAGCCTCGCCACGATATTACCCCCTGAGGTCTTGATGTCCTTGGAATTTCGATCATACGCCTTGACACATGTCAAAACTAGTTTTGCACACTGAACTGCAATTGGATGTCCTCCTGCATGGGCTAGACCACTTTCCAATGTTTGTTGTGCTAGAGGTGATCTACCTTCTCTGCTCATCATCTTCCAAAAGTCTGCAATTTCTATATGTCCTATTTTTGTATTTGATATCTCGGGAAGCGTGCTTGTTAATATGACAGGAGGCTCTTTGCCTTGGAATTTGTGCCTCATAGTATTGCTTACCAAATTCCTTTATCGATGTTCATCCGACTTCGTATTTTCAGACTATTGGCTTCAAAGCACACAAATTCACCTTAAGTATCATGTCAAACTTTTCCTTCATGCTTTTCAAAGTTTTTATCTTTATGCAAACTTTTAATTCAACATAACTCGAGTTGAGGATGTGAGAATGCAGAAGGCTTACGTCAAACAATTCATGTTCTTGTCTATGTTTGACAAAACCATTATCACTTGGGCCCTGCACCTGCTATTGCTTTTGTTGTTCACCATTCTTAAAAACCTACTGCTCACACTTGATGGCTTGGGTCTTACATCTGCCAGTTGCATTTTCCTTAGTTAAAATATCATTTCAAATATTTCGAACAACTCCCGTACTTCATCTAGTTCGTAATTGTCATTGCTCTCCATGTGCTTGAGCTAGAGATAAGACGTGAATTTAATTATATCCTTCTAAGACATGGAGCCCTTTCAATGAATGTCTGGTCTTTATGAATCTTTCAATGACTTGATGTATTGTAAGTCTTATCCTAATCTTTTAAACATACGGTCTGAAAGCAACATTTGCTTATTGGCATGGGTGGTACGAGCATTTGGTTAAACATATCAAGGTCTTCTTAGATACTTCCAAATTTGCTATGTTTATGAAAATAGGAATGGTAGCTGAGGGCATAATTTGGGAATATGAAGCTACACGTTACTCAGCAACTTCCACAATCCTAGATGCCACAGATCACGAGAATGAAGATGCTTATTCAAACAACTCACATGCCTAGTCTATGCCTTGTGAAATTCTCAACCATTAAGAACATCAAGCTCATTCCAACGTCGATTACTAATTATCTGATGCCACATAATGCCAAGGGATAGGTATGAGGCTTTGATTTTGTTCATGCTCGCAGATATTCTTGTTAGTGTAAATAATTAATTATTATTTACACTTAAGTTTACTTAGGTTAAATGCATTATTAGTTAGGCACCTAGGAGTATGCGTACTCATATGAGTTTTCTTGATGACAACACAGGAGTTAGCAACTCATTTTAGCATATGGTGTCTACAACACAGGAGTTTGCATTATCAACTGAGTTGTCATGTAAACAACACAATTGTTCACACTCTAATTAAGCACATGGTGTCTACAACATCTTTTTACATGACACACCTAGGTAAGTTTATCCTCTCATCATAGCACAAACTTTTGTGCTCAATGGAGGATAATCCACTCTTGGTGGACATGTGCTTAGTTGTGAGGCTTATCATTTCTCTAACTCCTAGTCATTCTAGAGGCCTTTATTTACAAGCACTTCTAGTGTACTTGTACAATCAATTCATTCTCATATTGTTATTATGATCATACATCATTTGGTCCATATTGTGCTTTGTTCTTGAGCTTCTTGATCTTGGTGTCATTTTTCCCTAAGGCAAATTCTTACATGGTATCAAAGCCATAGGAGCATCATTTCACAACCATTAGAGACCATGTTTACTTTACCTCATAGAGGGCCACCGATTCAAATTCGGAGAATCTGCATCTATTAGGAGCGTCTAGAACCAAAAGGGACCTCACCATTGCATCCGAAGCGTCAATTCAATGAATTGACTATAAATTTGCCTACCCTAGGCCATAGTCAAATTTGAGGCAAAGTTTTATTGCAAACCGGCACCCGAAGGCCTGATTTGCGAATTTGGTATGATCTTTTAGATCTTTGAATTTATTTTTTGGATCTGCATATTTTAATTTCCATCTCTGCAATTTTCGGATTATTTTTTTGAAAAAATTTTGGCCATCAAGCCTATAGAATAGGATTTTTTTTTGCAGGCTAACCGAACATTCTCTGAAATATTCCCTCCAACCGGCAACGTATTCCTCATACTAGCCGACCACACAACATACCGACAATCGGCACCGCATTTCATTATCAATGACATATTCAACTGGCGGTTACATCCAAACCAACCACAGCAACTTCAAGCCGATTTAACCTCTGCAACCTAGTGTTTTTAAACGCCTTGGCAAGCACAAATCGGGTACATGTGGGATTAATCCCACACCACCCACCGAGTTTTTAAACCCCTGCCGACGCCCAACTACCACCGGTGTCACTCATCACCGTTGGCTTCCTACAGCAGCCGCCGTCCTTCAATTGACATTGACCATTGCTCCCACCTGAGACACAATAGCGCCACATGATAACACGTCAGGCGCCAACTCATCAAACTTTGACCACACCATCATCAGAGCTCCGTACACTCGATCAGCAATATGATCTGCCACGCAGACGTTGACTCAGATCCACGTCGTCGGCCAAACAAGTCACCCTCCAAGTCAAATCTGCATCAGCACCATCGTACAGCACAGTAAGCAGTTTGTACCATTCAGATCCGACACGTCATTCGTACGGACTGCCACGTCATCCAGACGGGTCTTTTTTCACTTACGTCATCCGTACACTGTCTTAAATTTCACGATCGTTTGACCGTCACCAGCAAGCCAAATTGCATTGTCGTGACAGCCATTTGGACATCAAATTTAACCTAGTGTTTTCTTGCACAAACCCCTCTTCATATGCAGTTTTGATTTGAGAGTCCAACATCGAGAGGTCATATCTCTGTCATCCGGACTCCAAATCAGGTGCAATTTTTTTTTTTTTTAGCTAGAATTTCCTGAATTTTTCAGTGGTGCAATTATTTTCTGGTTTTGGTGTGCAGATTTGTCAAAAATTTCAGTTTTTGGCAACTGTACTTGTCCAATCCTGCATTTTGCAACTTCAAATGCTTCGTACGGACTCATCTAGACAAATTTTCAGGTTCCTTTTTTTTTTTAAGTAAATAATTTTTTGTCTACTTTCCAGATCTACAATCATATTATAGGCTTGTGTAGACAGAAATACCACTTTCAAAAATAGGTCTTATTTTGCATTGTATTGCTTTGATCAAGCTTCAAAATTGAGCTACAGTGCTTAGTACAAGATTTTAACTCCAAGAGGAGGTTGTAAACAGCAAAATCAAAAGTCCACTAAGGCCTATATTGGCAAGTGGCTATTGTAAACGCACTAAGTATAAAGTGCCAAAATCATTCATTTGGGGGGGGGGGGGGGGGGGGTTTATTAAGTGAAATGGGGGGTGTCTCTTGGTGTTGTGTTCATCTTTTTTTGATGTTATCTTTCTTTTCTTGCATCATGGGAAATCTTAAGATTCCAAAATTAACACGACATAACTATCCAACATGGTCAATTAAAAAATGGTGTAAATTGATGAATGAAGAAGTTTCTCAATATACAGATGGTTCTTTTCTTAAACCAACAAGTGATCAAATATCTGAAAGTGAAATTCGTGCTTTGGAAACAACAAATAGGAAAGCCCTAGGACTCATTAGGTTAGGGGTTGATGACAATATCCTCTATCAGGTCATAAAATATAATACATCCAAGGAAACTTGGGATGCCCTTAAAAACCTATATGGAAAAGTGAGTAAGGAGGATGTCTACAAGAGTGAAGATGAGCTTATCTCCCTAGATCCTAAGAGCTTTGATTCTATACAGGATTTTATCGTTAAGGTGAATGAGTTGAGAACAATACTTACTGATTGTGGCAATCCTATTAAAGATGACAGGTTGATTTATCTCATTCATAATAAACTGCCATCTAAATACTCCACATTTGTTTCTTCTTTCAACACCACAAAGACTACCTTAGGGGCTTCCTATAAGAAAATCACTTTTGATGATTATGCTCAGCTGTTAGAGGATGAACAAGCTAAGTTGATAACAATGGGGATTCTCAAGTCTTCAAAGTCTAAGGCATTGGTGGCTAACAATGAGAGTTCTAAAAATTCAGTTGGTGAAAGTTCAAAGGAAAGGGCAAAAAGAAGAAGTGGAAAGATAACAAACAAAGGGACATAGAAAAATCAACAACAAGGCAAGTCTTCTCCTAATACCAACAAAAAGGGGGACAATAATCAAGAAAAGAAGAAGTGTGCCTATTGCAAGAGAACTGGTCATGATGAACATCAGTGTTATCACAAGCAGATTGATGAATTGAAAAACATCATGAAGAAACACAATGTTCCATTGCCTAATGCTTATAAGGAGAAGGGGCTTTCATCTTCAAATTCTAAGAGCAAATGGCAAGCGTTACTCACAAACACTGTTAGTCAGGGAGAATGGATTATTGACTCAGGTGCCACACATCACATGGGTGCTTCAAAGAGAGATTTTTCTTCCATGAAGCATTCAAAGGTACCTCACATCTTTGTAGGAGATGATACTAAAGTGGAAGTTGAAGGAAAAGGTGAAGTTGAGATGGAAAGTGGAGCATTCAAGGATGTTCTCTATGTTCCTAATCTTACCTCCAACCTTCTTTCAGTCTAAAATATCACTCACTATGGAGGTAGAAATAAGGTTGAATTTCTTCCAGATTCACTGGTAGTGAAAAGCATCGAGGATGAATCTATGGTTGCAATAGGTGAAGCTAATCATGATTCAAGGCTTTACACTTTCTCTTCCTTTGTGCCTAAATCTAATGCACAAGCCTTGTTAATGCATTTAAATACAGAAAGCAAACTGTGGCATGAGAGATTTGGACATCTCAACTACATGTATCTTCAACAGCTTAGTAGCAAGAGCATGTTTCATGGTCTACCTCAAGTCCAGTTTTCAGAAGGTGTTTGTTCAAGTTGCACACTTGGGAAGCATTCAGAAAAAATGTTTGACAAGGGGAAGTCTTGGAGAGCACAATGTGTTCTTGAATTGGTTCATAGTGATGTGGCAGGCCCATTTCCAATGCCATCATTTGGAAAGTCTCGCTATGCACTCACTTTCATTGATGACTACTCTCGCTATACTTGGGTCTCTTCATGCTCATAAGAGTGAAGTGTTTGACAGATTTCTCAGCTTCAAGGCTCAAGTAGAAAAGCAATCAAAGAAAGCCATCAAAGTCCTTCGAACAGATAATGGAGGGGAGTATGTGAACTCAAGACTTATATACTTTTGTACTCAAGAGGGAATTGACCTTCAGCATTCAATACCATACACTCCACAGCAGAATGGTGTTGCCAAAAGGAAGAATAGAACCCTCAAGGAGATGACCACTTGCATGCTACTACATAAGTCTCTTGATCAAGTCTTTTGGGTTGAAGCAATGAATTGTGCTAACTACATCCAGAATAGGAGTCCTCATAAAGCTTTGGATGGTATAACTCCTTTTGAAGCTTGGACTGGCAGGAAACCTTCTGTAAAGCACTTTAGAGTCTTTGGTTGTCCAGCATGGGCACGAATACCTCCACAGAAATGCAAGGCATTGGAACCTCAAAGCAAACCTTGCATCTATGTTGGATATGTGGACTCTCATAAAGCCTACAAGTTGATGGCTCTAGAGACACATGACATATTCTATGAGAAGAGTGTACACTTTGAAGAAAGTTGTCCAAGCTTTACTTCTTCAACTCCTCCTTCTTCCTTCTTCATTAATGAGAGTGACAGTGATGACAGTGACTTGGAAGATGTTTGTCCACAACCCAAACAGAGGCATCAGCCAACTGAGGTTGAGAATATCCCTTCTATATCTTCTTCCACCATACCTAAATGGGCTCAGCTCACATTGGATGCGGCAGGACCATTGGCAAGGAATCCTTTAGATACTAGGAGGGCAAGATCACAACATAACTCACTCCCTCATGCTCATATTGCAGTTGCTTCCAATTCATAATCATTCAAAGAAGCTTCAGGTATTACAGAATGGGATAAAGCAATGGAGGAAGAATATATTTCTCTTATGAGAAATGATACATGGGACTTAGTCTCTCTTCCTAAGGGAAGAAAATTGGTTCGATGTAAGTGGATCTATCGGACCAAGTTTACAGCAGATGAAAGTGTTGATAAACATAAGGCTAGACTTGTTGCAAAAGGTTTCTCTCAGGTACCTGGCATTGACTACACTGAGACCTTTGCTCTAGTTGCAAAAATGAACTCCATTCATTTGACACTATCTATAGCAGCAGCTCAGATATGGGTTGTTCATCAGATGGATGTGAAGAGTGCATTCTTGAATGTTGATCTTCATGAGGAGATTTATATGGAGCAGCCGCATGGATTCATTCAGGATTCTACCTTGGTTTGCAAGTTGAAAAAGTCTATCTATGGACTAAAACAAGCTCCCAGAGCTTGGTATGCCAAGATGGATTCTTTCCTTCTCTCAGCAGGGTTCACTAGATGTCATTCCGATCCGAATGTCTACATTCTTTAGAGGGATGATTCTCATTTGCTACTTGTACTTTATGTTGATGACTTGATCATTACAGGGAGTACAGCATCCATCATTGAAAGTGTCAAGACTACTTTGCAGGACAAATTTTCGATGACAGACTTGGGTCTACGTCATTATTTCCTTCGTATTGAGATACATTAGTCTTCATCAGGGATCACATTATCACAACCCAAGTATGCTCTTGATCTACTTACTTGGTTTCGCATGAGTGACTACAAGGTTGCATCTACTCCATTTTTTTCAGGTCTTAAGTTAGAAGCAAAGTGTTCCACTCCACTACTTTCTATAGAAAGTTGGTTGAAAGTCTCATCTACTTGACACATACACACCCTGACATATCCTTTGCAGTTGGCATGGTTTCTCACTTCATGCAAGCGCCATATGAGCTTCACTAGAAGGCAGCCAAATGCATCCTACACTATATCCAAGGTACACATACACATGGGATATGTTATGCAGTTGATACTGGACTACAGTTAGTGGGTTATACAGACTCAAACTATGCAAGGGATCTTGATTCTCGCAAGTCTACTTCATGATACATGTTTCATCTTGGTTCCAGCCCTATTTGTTGGCAAAGTAAAACACTAAACACTATTGCTCTTTCATCAAATGAGGCTGAGTATCGAGGAGCTGTCAATGTAGCTACAGAAGCTATTTGGTTACATCAAATTCTGAAGAAGTTTGGTTTTGATCTACCTAAACCCACAGTCATACATTGTGATAATCAGAGTGCCATTGAAATCTCAAAACATCCAGTCCAACATCAACGGACAAAACACATTGAGGTTCATATGCACTACATCAGAGAGCTGATTCATGAGCAAGTCATTGCATTGCAGTATTGTCCTATAGAGCAGCAGATTGCCGACATCTTCACCAAGCCCTTCACTAAGGTCAAGTATCTTCATTTGCAAAATCTCTTGGGGGTGCGGGATTTTTCACCAAAGGGGGTCACATGACTCTTCTTTTCTTTATTGTATTTATCTCTCTTTTTGGGGGAGGGTTTTTCCCAGGAGGTTTTCCCTCTTTCTCCGTTTTCAGAGAGATTTCATTTCACTGCATTGCATAGCATTGTATGTAGAACATTGCATTTGTACATGGGTACCTAACATCGCCTAGTAGCCAAGACCCATCATGCATTTTCATCATAGCTTTTGTGAGCTTAAGTGCATTCCCCTAAATTGCACTTAAGGGGGGGTCTTAGTGTAAATAATTAATTATTATTTACACTTTACTTAAGTTTACTTAGGTTAAATGCATTATTAGTTAGACACCTAGGAGTATGCGTACTCATATGAGTTATCTTGTTGACAACACAGGAGTTAGCAACTCATTTTAGCATATGGTGTCTACAACACAGGAGTTTGCATAATCAACTGTGTTGTCATGTAGACAACACAGTTGTTCGCACTCTAATTAAGCACACGGTGTCTACAACATCTTTTTACATGACACACCTATGTAAGCTTATCCTCTCATCATCGCACAAACTTTTGTGCTCAATGGAGGATAACCCACTCTTGGTGGACATGTGCTTAGTTGTGAGGCTTATCATTTCTCTAACTCCTAGTCATTCTAGAGGCCTTTATATACAGGCACTTCTAGTGTACTTGTACAATCAATTCATTCTCATAATGTTATTATGATCATACATCATTTAGTCCATATTGTGCTTTATTCTTGAGCTTCTTGATCTTGGAGTCATTTTTCCCTAAGGCAAATTCTTACAATTCTAAGGTATGCGTTGATAAGGATAAACCAACGAAAAGATAACAAAGATATATTATGTCAAAAATTTCATGTGCATGGTCATATCAGCATTTTTCTCATGCGATGGACAAGGCATGCCGATGGGACATCAATGACCATTATGCAAAATAGACCGTGTGCAAAAAAATTATTCCCATCGAGCTAGCATTCATCGTGCAGAGAGACAGTCACCGTTGCAAGACATTTGATCAATCACTTAAGTGGAAACCTCTATGCTTCTAAGTTCTAATGGAATAGCCAACACTTGAGACATTCAGTCAAACAGATTGGTGAATACCATCGCTATGTGTCTTTGATTCTTACGGTCATAGTGCGATGATGTCTGCAATCAATTAGATCATCCACCTAATCATATCGCACATTGCTTGCAGTCAATGATTCCTTGACTTAGGCTATGCATAGAAGGGAAAGAGTGGCTTTGCATATAGGCGTGAATTGGAATGTAGACTGGAAAGGTTAACACCATCTGTCCTTATTCCATTTTCTACCCACTATGCTAGAATAGTGGTCATTCATTCAACATCATCGCCTTTCTTTGACGATGTCAAACAACAGTTCCATGTATAACTGGCAAGATAAAGTGCAAACATATCCAGACTCTACCCACAACCCATTCCATGCTTCAAAAGACTTATGGAGCTTCACCAACAATTCACTTTTTCTCAATGATCGAGTTTAAGATGTTCAAAGAGCATCAATTGGGTACTTGATCAAACCATTTATCCACGTTTCGATATGCATCTAGAGTTTTAATTAAAGCATTCATCATGAGGGCCAAAGATTCTTCATTTTAGGTGCTTCAATTCACGGGTTGTATCAATGTCTTTACAAATGTCTCTCTTCTTGTAGAAATTACTACTCCACCTTACTCTTGCATTATACACCAGTGTGATTGACCAATGGGAAGCCATCATCTCATAATTTTTTACTTACAGCATCTTCCCAAACTTTACTGGCACGTATTCCTAGTTACCAAACTTCTGTCACAAATCAACTTCAAATTATATCTCTCAACTTAACACCCAGCTAGTAGTTATTTGAAGGTTGGAGTATGAAAGTTGGGGTTAAGATTTGGGAAAAAAGTTTGAGTACGTAGAGAGAGATAGTTTTAGTACGTGGAGAGAGAAAAGTTTTAGTACAAGGAGAGAGAAAGTACGTGGAGAGAGGTAGTACGTGGAGGGAGGTAGTACATGGAGAGAGGATTTTGGTACTAGGAGAGAGAAACTCTTAGTTTGGGGAGAGAGGATTTTTGAATAGTGGAGAATTAATCTCTCCCCCTCTCCATCTCTCTATCTCCGAAATTAATTTAACAAACTCTCCCACTAAAATATCCAGGTAACAATACTATGGTTTGTTAATATTTCTATCAAAATGATTTTCCTCCCTGTTTTTTCTTTTTTTTCTATTGGTTAGCCAGATTTTTCCTAGGCTTTTTTATTATTTTTCTTTTAAAAATAAATTAATGACTAATCAAATATAAGTAGAAGAGAATGTTTTTAAATGTTATAAGGCATATATACAATGCCCCGAATTGGAGTCTTCTAGAAACTGTATCAAATACGAAACATGAATTTTTGTTTTTCTACCATTCCAAAATGTCACTACCTACCTTCACATTGCACAGAGGAAACCATTCATAAAAATACACTACATGACATTTTAGACCAATGAGAACTCATTTTTCTGTTGCATCTCATGGTAAAGTACTTTTTTGGGCATTTATATTAAGACTGAACCATAGCTCACGATAGTTTGATGACCACTAGGGCCTTAACTATAACATCATGTATATATTTTTCTTAATTAATGTTTTAAAAAAAGGCATGTGATTTATTTTTTAAATTTAATTCTTATTCTATGATTTTTTTGATAGGCTTCTCTTATTTTTGTCTGTGGTTTTTTATTTTTCTATTTGAAAAAAGCAGTAAATTTGTTTTGGGAATAAATTTTTACATCAAACCACCGCCTAATAACCACCTAATAATATTTGATGGTTCCAAAACATACTTTCAAAGTTATAAACAATCAAAATAATAATAATAAAATATAAAGTTTATTCTAATACTAAATTAAAATAAATAATTTTTTTTAAATAACTTTAATATTTGCAATGAAATCTTTTATTTGTTATAATAGTGTCTTTTTAAAAAGTATAGTTAAAATTAATTTTTTAATTCTAATATTTTTATTATTATTACAATTTCATTGATTTAAGTAAAATACAATGTGTTATTTCTCTATCATTTTGATATACATTACCAATAGTTTTTATTAGAATATATGTATAATTGTATTTAAATTTAATATAAATTAATTTATAATAATATAATATATGCATTCTTAAGGCAAGAGCCTACAACTCAGCAATAAATTGTGAAACTCTTATGTTGGAGGTCTTGGGTTCAAGTCTCCTCAAGTTCAACAAATAATAACAATTAATAACAACAAAAAATAATAATTAATCTTGGCTTCAGTCTATTACCCATTAAAAAAAAATTAATATATTGTTGTTTTATCAATATTAAATACATATTTATTGCGAATTAAGTTACTTAATTTTATTATTTAATTTGATGACTATTTATTACTTACTTTTTGATAAATTTTATTAGAGATCATTTTTTTCCATAGTGAGAATATGTATTAAGTCTTTTTTCTATGTGACTTTTTTCTTGGCAGAAGATTGTTTTAATGGATATTAAAAAGAGTTGGTAATGAAAAGTTATAAAATCAATATTTAAAAGCTGTTTGTCATTATTTTAGCTTTTTCCCGTTAGAAAATATGTTTTATTTGATTTATACATTTATCTTTCATGAATAAGTCTTTGTTGTGTTATGCAAGATACTTTATTATAGTCTATATAAAAAAAGTCAACATTTAGGTAACTTATTGGCAATAACATGTCTCTTAATTATTTTTGTTGATCTATAGACCCCTGATCATAACTTTCAGTAGATTATCTAGACTTTGCTTGCACAATGAACCCCACTAGTAATAGCTTACAGAGGAGTATCTTGGACTTTTTCTTCAAAACACTCTTCGTGTAGATTAAATTACAATCATAAACAAGTTTTTAAATGTTGTAATGTTCTACTAATTAACAAATAAATAAGCTAAACAATAAATACTTAGCTCTCTATACCTTTAAATAGGATCTAGCAGTCTATCATAAAATTACTTGATATATCTATTGATTTTTCATTGCACTTCAATTTTATTATTATTTACAAAATGAGAATCAACATTTGGCTAACAAAATGAAAAGAAAAAGTGTAAAGCCACAAATAAGCTTGACCTACAATTGAGAAAGGTATATGCAGAAACAATAAGGCTCAATAAAACAACTCAAATTTCATCACTGTTAGTCCTACATATCTTGGTGAACAAATTCATGTAGGTTTAGTACTAAAGTATCTGTAACTGTAATATTTAAATATAAGCTAGTTGTATAGCTACAGCAAAACAACAAATTATTCTATCCTACATTTGGCAGGGACTCGTGTTGTACCACAGCTCTTGTTGTTTATAGTTATTTAGTAATATGCACAAAGTTAAATTATAAAGAATTTTGAAGCAACCAAAAACTCCAAATCAAGTCAGCATCTACTTGCTATAGCTGCAATGGCATCATTGTCCCTTCTCATTGCAAACTGTAGACAAATCTCAAGAATTTTCTTACTAAATTTTTAAGTTCTTGGCTACATGGTCGTCATATCAATTCAGTGTTTCTAATACAACTCCTCTTGTTCTAAAATCAGAATTGTCTAAGTACAATTCAAAGGCCCAGTAACCAAATTCAAAGAGAAACATGGATACTACAAATTCAATATCTAAAAAAAACATACCTGCAGTAACACCTTGTAAAGTATTACAGTTGTAGTCCATAATCTTCAAAGACATCTTTGTACCACTTAATAGATTTTGTTCTTGGTTAATTCTTTGCACAGCAAATTCTAAAGCGGTCTTGCTGATCCTCCCAACTGTTGAATTTAGTGATAGAAGAGCCCCAATATTAATTGTCAAAGGATGTGACTGATGTTGAAGGGGCAATGCAATTGCAATAAAAAGTAACAAAAAATTTATGAATAAAACTAGGAAGCACTGAAGGCATTGCATCTGTAGCATGCTGATCCAAGAGAGCATAAAACCTGAGACATAATAAGTACAACATTATTTCATTATTTTAAAAGATCAATTTTCTTTAAGAGTACATTTAGGACACAAGCAATACATATATCAGCATAAGTTTTATTTTGAAGAAAGTATTCTTGAGGAAGTTCGATATTTCTTAGGAGGATGGCAGTCATTTTATGCTCTTCAAAACAGATGGAGAGAGGAAGAGGTTTGGAATTGGAAAACTACTCAAACAATTTTTGGACTTTTAGTTTTACGGGTTGTTCTTTATGCTTGTGAGGTGTGGGCCAGCAACACCTCCATCTCATAATGGAAGCATATAGAGGGAATCAAAAGCACTATTCCATATGATATCATGCTAAGCAAAACAGGAGCTGCCTGTAATGCCCCTGAAGATAAACGACTTAATAAGTTCAAATTAAAGATTTAAACTTCGTATTTTGAAAGGTATAAGCATTCAAATATTAATCAACAAGTAATATGCAAGGAGTGTCATAACTAAACATATTGATCAATAATAAAAATAATAAAAATATTAGTCATATTAATAATGAACATCAACACCTCCACCAGTGAGTACTTTGATGTAGACTCTCTTGACAGTGTAGGGATATCAGTATATATACCCTGTTGTCATCAATAATGTACTATGGAACGTAAGACTGACCAGTGTTTTGAAGGAAGCTACATTAGCAGCAGCGATATTAAGTTTTGCAGCATTCAAGTTGAAATCGACTGAAATGTGGAGACAATCACTAGAATATGTGTTCAATAAGAATTACTTCCCAATTTTAGTCAGAATATGTATAATATCTGAGTCATGGTTTCTCAATATTAGATGGGTGAAAACAGTGAGCAGAAATAGTCCACCACTATTATCAATAGTAAATGTGAGACAACTAGTCTTTGTTAAAGAAGCAGTCTGCAAAAGTATACAGTGATTGGTATATTGGATAGTTACACCACCCTGGGGGACGGGGGGACGGGGGGATGGCGGAATGGGGGGACAAGTTTCCGGGACGGGGGAACAGAGGGGCCTTAATTTGGGGACGGCGGGGGAACGGTGGGGGGACAGCGGCGGGGGACAAGAGGTGTGAATATATCTATGCATATGGTACTTAAAAATGCTAGTTATGAAAATATGTATTGCAATATAGGATATAAAGATGTAAAAGAGTGAATACTTGAACATTGCATTGAATTGGAACATCGAACATTAAACATAAATAGTTGAATCTGCAAATAGTCAATATCAGGATGTCCCCATCCTCAGTGGAGGTGGCGGAATCTGGTGGCACCGCTGAGGACGGAGAGACAGAGTCCCCAAGTCTCCAGTGCGTTGAAGTCTCCGAGACGTCGAGCAAAAAGGGGGGGACACGTCCCCGTGTTACTATGGTATATTGTCAATCATCCTCGTGTTAGCTATGATGGTCGACAAGATCAATATAAGGCTCATGAGAGGCTATAACGTGGTATGTCCCAATGTAGTTTCCACGAGTACTTGGACAAAAGGATATGCCAAGTAGACACCATAATACCCAAAATATATCATCAGTACCTTGGTTACCAATATATAATCAACTTCATATAATCAGCTGGTAATTATTAATGATATAATTATTGGGTGTGATGAGATGTGATGTCTTTCCAAACCACCCCATTCACATTTTATTGGACATATATATACTAGGCCGATCAGCTATCCAAAGCATGAAATGAGAAATGATTTTCTAAACCGAACTCCCTTTGTGGATTCCACTCGAGCAGAGCATAGATGGTTGCTAATGCTAACACAACCTACATAAAAGTGCAAGTATTATAATTGCAGATTAGAGATGACGCCAAGTAAAGAACATATAACATATTTGATAGATCAGAGACAGCTGCAATACAATTTATTGCCTAACCCATAATAGAATATCAGAGACGTCATTCTTCTGCCAAGTAATTATCTTGTAACTAGCAGCACACATCAGATTGCATATCAGAGACGGCTTGCAAAGTGATGTGCGTATTTTATATTGCTAACTTGGAGATTGCAAGTTTACATACACACTGAATTATATATTGTTCGAACTGGCAAGTACTTACAGTCATTATTGTAACTGTGAACTATTCATTGTGGCAATTGGAATTACAGATATGTATGTATGTATGCATGTATGTATGTACCTTTCATTAAATAATTCATTTGTGTATTTCCATTGACATTAGTATTACCAGTCACTTGTACATTGCATCATACCATTACATTATAATTCGTTAGTGCATTTCCATTATCATAGCATTTTGAATTACCAGTCATGTTCATATTTCATTAGTATTGCCTTCATTAGTATTATTACATTCATTCATCCCTAAATGCAAAGAAGGTGAGTAATATTGCAACAATCACTTGGTGTGTTCTGCCCCATCATCTTGAAGTTGATTGTAATGTCTCATGCACTGGTGGTGTGCCCTGGAAGCTATGTGCCAAGGTTCTGCATAATTGGGGGTGGTCCCCGTCCTGGGATGCTCCGGTAGAAGAGAGCTGTGCCCTGTAATGCCACCCTTAACACCCTAGGTAGTTGCCCTTACCACCAGGATTGTCTTTTGGTGTAGTGGTAAGACCTTAGTGGTATCAAAGTCGAAGTCTCGAGGCTGAGACCCGCAGAGCGTGGTGGGTCATAATTTCCCGTGGGTGGTGTTCCTTGAAGGCCACATGTTTGGGATCTGTGTAAATGGGGTGTGGTCCCTGCCCTCAGATGCTTTGATTAAATGGAAATGTGCCCTGTAATACCACCCTTAACACTCTAAGTAGTCGCCCTTACAGCCAGGTCGATCTTTCGGTGTAGTTGTTGGGCCATAGCACTATAAGATCCCTTGTGGTTCTAGCTCTAAAAACTCAATTTTTGAAATTTCATCAAATGGTTGGCATGCAATCCCTAAGTTCAGATTTCTGAATGTATATGTGTTTGTTTTGTTTGTATTGAATCATTTTGCAATTTCTTAGCATATACCAATGCATAACATAAACTATTTGTTTTCCAAATCCAAACAAAGTATCCCAATTTATTCAATAAGAAATCTGATTGCATACAATACCAGTTATTGGAATTAGAGAAATAAGATTAATCAACAATTATAAAATCCTATAACTGCTTGTTGATCATATTGACACTACCAATGAAATGTGGTCGCTCTAGGAAGTGATACATAGACTAGGAAAAATAGGAGAAGCACCCAGCAAAATAAAATAAATCCCAAACATTGTCCTTTAACAATCTGTTGCTTCTCTATATGACCGACAGCCAGCAAAAACTCAAAACGCTGAACCATATATGGGCTGTGATATGCATAAAGTGAAGCCCTCTTCCCTTGCTAACAATTTGAAAATGAACTGGACTTCTAATCACCAGTTTCTATTTACAGTTGAATTAATCTTGGCTTTTGTATGAAGCCAAAGCACTTGCACAATTCACTACTGTAGTTTTAACCAATTCAAAGTGTTAAAGCCAGTGTAGAATTCACACTTCCACCATGCTGAAATTCTTCAAACCCTTGTTTATTCTCTTCAAAAAATCAACAAAAACAAATGTACAAGAATCCCTTTTGATTTCTCTCTGAGGCTCTTTTATGATATTTCCTCATGAATCTTCATTAGCAAGGATCTTTAATGATTTTGATATTTTCTTTTATAAAAATGAGTTGACTTTATAATATATCATAAATAAAACACACTTTAAACCAATGAGTATTAATTACTCAATACCCTTAGCATGGCCCCCACTTTCTTAAAAAGTCAGTCTATAGCTTTATAATATAAATTGGATAATTAAACATCATTAAATGCCATTAAACTATTAAAATCTCATGAAATACTCATTATTTTGATGACCCGTTTGAACCAGGGAGTCAACCACTGCATCCCTGTCCATTTGGCTACCATTTGACTACCTCACTACAAATAGAAACGGTACATCTCTATCAGCTTCAGACTTACTATAAATAGCTAGTATATGAAACTGACCCGAAACGAAGTCTAATCTGAAACAAAGGAATACCCAACTGGAGCCCTGTAATTGGGGTGCAGTCCCTACCCTCAGATGCTCTGATTAAAGGGAGATGTGCCATGTAATACCACCCTAGTCCCCCTTACAACCAGGTCGATCTTTTGGTGTAATGTTGGGCCTTAGCACGGTAAGAAGCCCTGTGGTTCCAACTCTAAAAACTCAATTTCAACCTTTTAAAATTTAATCAAATGGTTGGCATGCAATCCCTAAGTCGCGATTTCTGAATGTATGTGTTTGTTTTGTTTGTATTGAATGATTTTGCAATTTCTTAGCATATACCAATGCATAACATAAACTATTTGTTTTCCAAATCCAAACGAAGTGTCCCAATTCATTCAATAAGAAATCTGATTGCATACGATAGCAGTTATTGGAATTAGAGAAATAAGATTAATCAACAATTATAAAAACCTAGAATTGATTGTTGATCATATTGACACCACCAATGAAACATGGTTTTTCTAGGAAGTGACGCATAGACTAGGAAACATAGGAGAAGCAACCAGCAAAATAAAACAAATCCCAAACATTGTCCTTTAACAATCTGTTGCTGCTCTATATGACTGGCAGCCAGCAATAACTCAAAAGACTGAACCATATATGGGCTGTGATATGCATAAAGTGAAGCCTTCTTCCCTTGCTAACAATTTGAAAATGAAACAGACTTCTAATCACCAATTTGTGCTAAAAGTTTAATCAATCTTGGCCTCTCTATAAAGCCAAAGCACTTGCACAATTCACTAGTGTAGTTTTAACCAATTCAAATGTTGAAGCCAATGTAGAATTCACAATTCCACCATGCTGAAATTCCTCAAACCCTTGTTTCTTCTCTTGAACAAAAACAAATGCACAAGAATCACTTTTGATTTCTCTACAAGGCTCTTTACTAATATTTCCCCATGAATCTTCATTAGCAAGGCTCTTTAATGATTTTGATATTTGTTTTTGTAATAATGAGTTGACTTTATAATATATCATAAATAAAACACACTTTAAATCAATGAGTATTAATCAGTGTAACATGGAGAATCGTGCCCCCCTCTGAAACCTCGAAGTACTCGTCCCCGAGACGTCCCTGCACCAGGTACTTAGAGTACCCAAGTACCCCCACCTACGCCATTCCACAACCATGCTGCCATTGGGATGGGTATTTGAATTTCTATTTGAATTTTGATTTTTTAATGTTACTATTGGATATGTAATATGCTACTATGTTGAATGTTCAATGGTTCTAGTTAATGTTGCAATTTTGCTATGTTCAAGTATTTAAACTTGGTATGTTCTACTGAAACATCATTTCATAACTAGAACTTCAAGTTCTATATGTATACTATACAACACCCCTCCCTACCCCGTCGTCCCCTTGCCGCCATTCTCTTGCCATCCTGAAAATGAGGCCCATTTTCCCCGCATCCCGGAAACTCGTCTCAACGTACCCCAATACCAAGGTTACACTAGTATTAATTACTCACTACCCTCAGCATGGCCCCACTTAATTAAAAAGTTAGTTTATAGCTTTATAATATAACTTAAATAATTAAACATTCATTAAAAATTATTTTAATATTAATATCTCACTAAATTCTCATTATTTTGAAGTCTTTTGAACCAAGGAGTCAACCACTACATCCCCTATCCATATGACTGCCTTACTAGAAATAGAAAGGGCCCATCTCTATCAACTTCACACTTACTATAAATAGCAAGTATATGAAACTGAGCACAAACAAAGTCCGATTTGAGCCAAATGAGCACCAAACTGGAGCATACTGAATTTTGGAATAGGAACCTCCATTAATGAAATCTCTACCTCAAAAGATCTTCAATCCACAATAATTAGCCTACGAGGGTCATAATAATAGGCCAACTCCTCAAACTCAGGTGCTCATGAAAACGGGAACATTACATTGATAAACAAGGAAAGATAAAAATAAGGAAAGATGAAAATAGCTTGAAGAAATTAGATGAATCAAAGATGTTAAAAGGTGAAATTGAGTTTAGAGGTAGAAGTAATCTTCAACTTATTCATAATCCATAAATGAGAGTTGAAGTGAATTGGATTTGTGACAACCCACTCTCAAAGTGGATGAAGAAGCTGGTTTAAATTCACAGAATGGATTCAATGAAAATAAGTTTTGGGACCCCACTGCACCTTCTCTCAAGGGAGCAATTCAAGCCTTTTGGAATTTCATGACAAGATCTCATAGCGCCACCATTAAAGACTCCCCCCATTCAAATTACCAAAAGATATCATTCAGAAAAGGATTCTTTCTTTGAAGCAAAGATCACAAACCAATTATTCAAATTTGATTAAAAAAATGGACTCATAGTTCTCATACAAGATAAGTGTTGCTATCATTATGTTTCAGTTAAGATGATATTGACAAAAGATCTACCAAACTCGTGGAGGTTAATTATCCAGATCTTCACCTCCATGACAATGAGTAATCATTTTCATGCACAAATGTATGTTATGTAGAGATGGCACTTCAAGTTTAACATCCAGGAATCATCATGAGATTATAAGAATGCTTGTGGGCAAGCATATTCTAAGAGAGGGAGACTATAAGGCCCCTAAAGATAAATGATTTAAATAAACTTATTACTTTTTTATATTAACATAGTGAAAACATTTGGGTTACATCATGAGGTGTATAAACCACTGAGCATCCTACATTTACATATTCAAAATACGCTCAGAAGAAAGTCACAGATACACAGTCTAAGCAAATACCTGAGATGATAATACCTCTTACAATTCAGAGTATCTGTCTACTGATTACAAAAATAACTGATATAACCGATAATTAGATTAGTTAATACAAAAAAGATATACAACCAGCTTAAACAATCCTTTCCAACATCTGATAACAACCAATATACAAGGCTAGCCCATCTATCCAATTGTAGCATGATCATGAGGAACATGGTTAACAGCATTCACTCTATCTTCAATATTAAGATCTTTGATAAACTGGTTAAGATTGTCCATTTCCCTCTGTTTAAGCATATCCTTGTGAATATCAAAATATTGACATGAGACAATATCATTCTTGTGGATCAGGATGTGTCCCCCCAACATCAGCATCATGAATCTATCCCTGAATATTTCCAAAGCAGCAGCAACCAATGACATGATTTGAAAATGTATGAATTTACATCCAAACTCAATAAGTTGTCTCTTCAAAAAAATCTCTTCATTTCTCTCCTTCCCAAAAAACCAAAGAATTTCACAAGTTAAAACAAACCAAAAAGTATTAATTTTAAGATCAAAAGATTCAACAAAACCTACAAGGATTTCACTCCATGAGACTTGGCCTACTATTCCAAACTATGGGTGACCCAAAAAAAATAGACCAAACACCACGGGCAAAGGTACACTCAACAAAAAGGTGCTCATAAGACTCCAAGACAGAGCAGACACCACACATAATAGGATTACCAAGACCATTAGGCAAAGTATTACCCACATCAAGTTTCTTCAAAAGTAATAACCATCTAAAACAAGACTTCTTAGGCTCACAATGAGAGAGCCAAAAAAGAGTAAAGATAAAATGCCATCTATCAAGCGAGAACCCCAGCCCCCAGCCATGGTTAACCCTGTCGAGAATAGAACAGTCATCCTTAAGCATTTTATAGATATGTTTAGTAGAAACACCACTGAAGTGATTACCATCTTTCCATTTGATCTTCTGAACAAACTATTTAGTGTCCATAATATGTCCAGGGAAGAAGTTACCTACAACTTTAACAATGATGGAGTAAGTCTTCTTTTGAGAATTGGGAATGTGAAATTTGCCAACAATCTCATTCCACAACCCGAACCTATTGTCAACCAATATATCACCAACAATAGAGATGTCATACTGATTCCATTTTTTTGCAGAACAGCTTTGAGTTAATGCAAGAGGTTTACTATTAGCTTCAACTCCCTACCAAATAGATCCATCTACAACAGAATATTTAGGGGGACCACCAACTGCACCCCTAGATAGGATAAGCTCTCTAACCTGGGACAGAGCTTCCAAATAGATTGAAAAACTTTGGATCCAAACATAGATAGTTCATAATTCCCAAAAACCTTATCACATAGCTGAACATTGGTCCATTTTTTACCCTTTTTGATACCATACCTAGAGATGTTGTTCCTAACTAAAACTTTCCATGGTTCTTCCCCGCTCTGAGCTTGAATGATCCACTTAGAAGCCAATGCCATACCTTGGGCTTTTATGTCCTTAATCCCCAATCCCCCCTTCTCTTTGGGTAAACAGCACCACTGCCACTTTACACAATGTCTTTTCTTATTCCCTAATCCATTAGACCACAAAATGTCCCTCATGATCCTTTCTAAACTACTATTCTGATAGTTGGTAAATAACCATACTGAAGAAAAGTATATGTGGTTGGCAGATAAAACTTTCTGAACCACTTGAACTCTACATTCCAAAGCGAGTGGGCTTGCCATTTCAAATATTTCTTCTCTATTTTGGAATAGAGCCACATCCACATATCCTTAATAGATGGCTCAATAGAGAATGGGATTCCAAAATACCTAACAATCTCATTAGGTCCCAACCATTGCCATCCTTTACTCACCACCCAGCCTAGAGGGGACAAGGACCACCCAATAATGGATGATCTATGAGGAGCCACTTTAGCCCCTGAGACCAAACAGAAGAATTACAACCTGTGATACATATTATCAAAATTATCTTCATCCAAGACAATGAACAGGGCAGTATCATATGCAAATTGAGCACTAAGCAGGATCTCCTAATTGGGCAGAGTAATACCCTTGATAGAAGGTCCTAATTGGGTAGCTTTGAGAATATAAAATAATGCATTAGCAGCAATTACAAACAAAGAGGGAGCAATTGGACATCCCTGTCTTATAGATCTTTAAAGGACTATCCCTTCAATCAATTCACCATTAACATCTATAACTGTAGAATTGTCTTTAAGTAATATCTCAATCCACTTACAAAAACCAGGAGGGAACCCAAAAGCATGCAGCATACCCATCACAAAAGGCCACTCTATTCTGTCATAGGCTTTTATAAAGTCTAACAGGACCATCACTACATTTTTATCATCATACTTAGCCCAATGCACTGCTTCCCAGCTAGTAATGAGGTTTTCAAGAATAAACCTCCCTTTAATGAAACTAGTTTGAGTGGGTGAGATAAACTCATTAAGAAGACCCCCTATACACCTAGCCAAAATCTTAGTTATAATTTTATATGACAGATTTAGTAATGTTATGGGTCTCCAACTCTTTACCTATGACTTATCCCCTCCTTTTGGCAAAACTTTAAAAACCCCTTCATTGATGTCAATACCAAGTGAACCAAGATGGTAAGCATTCTCATAGAGTTTCAAAAGTTCAAGACCAATCCATTCAATATTATGTTTGTAGAACTCTGTTGGGATGCCATCAGGCCCTGGAGCCTTGTCATTTGCTAAAGAAAGAATTGCCTCCTTAATCTCATCAAGGGTGATGGACCTATCAATTTTCTTAGCATCCTCATTAGAGATCTTTTTGGGAATGAGCTTAAGACATTGTTCTAACTTCATCTTCTTTTAATCACTAAACTCTGAGGTACAAAGACCTTTATAGAAACTATAGAAAGCTTCTTTAATACAGCTAGGGTCATTATTTAGGTCCCCATTAATTTGGACATGCTCAACCAATTCTTTCTTATGCTTAGCTCTAATAATATTAAAAAAGTATTTAGAGCCTTTATCTCCTTCCTTTGTCGAATTCATCCTAGCTCTGATTTGCTGCCCTTTTATACTATACTGCTGAATTTTCCTAAGTTGCGATTTAGTCCATATTAATCTTTCCTCTAAGTCAAGATCACAACCCTTCCTCTGAAGATCCCTTTCAATGGAGTTCAAGGTGCTCTGCAGGAACTGTTCCTCCTCATCCCTATCCCTAGCTCTTTTCTTACCAATAATTTGAGAATAAAAAATCCAAGAATCCACCAATAAGCTCCATCTATCCCAGGGGTTCAATTCTCAGTTACAAAGTTTACATAGCCTGGTCACCCTATAAATGGCACCATCATCCTCATCATTAATCAATAAAGATGTATTGAGTTTAAAATCACTCTTAGCTTGCCTATCATTACCAAGATAATTGTCCATAAAGACATTTGCATATATAGGGTGATGATCAAAAAGAGATGCAGGGGTAACACTAATAGGAGCATGACCATCCTAATTAGCTAAATTGAATTTCTTCAACATAAATCCTATCCAGCCAAGAATAGAATCTTTGGCTTCCAGATTGATTGTTGCACCAAGTGAAACAAATATAAGAGAATCGTTTCTTTTTAAGGGATAAAGGGTTAGCAACTCTAAATTTTCTCTTGAAACAGGACTAAAAGTAAAATTCATTACCTTTCCAGCACTGGGTGGATCCCCCACTTTTGTCTTCTTTATTCTCTACCATATTAAAGTCTCCAACAAAAATGCAATGTGCTTTAGGTAGGTCACAGGTTAATGACTCCCATAAGGCAGCATGGTCCCTATAATCATTGGGGGCATAAATATTGTTGCTAATGAATTAAACTTCTATTAGAATATATGTTTCTTTTAATTTTAATCACAAGTGACTAATAAGTTTGAACTCTTATTTGTAGGTATAAGAGCAGATGTACCTTTATCAATGCTGAATAATGTGTTCAATCTTTAATACTTCCAGTATATGTAACTTGCCCTGAATCTAAGAGCCCGATCTGCAATAATGTTATTCTCTGATTCTGAGTCTTGATCTTCAAGAAGACAGTGGTATGTAGACTGCGAATGCAATATGGATAAGATATAAATCAGATGGTATACGAATGGTTATGAGCAATATGATTTATGTCACTCTGCTGAAGGTATTGATCATTTATAAATTTCGATGTCAATACTACAATAATTGGTGCACATATATATTGATTCCAATGGACACCTTTCAAGATAGGTCACAATCTTTCAATATCAAGAGTCATGATTTTCCAATATGATTAATTAGTATTAACTAATTAATCTGATCTTCTATAGGATCAGATTAGTTAGGTAGTACTAACTAATTGTGACTGATATGTACTCATATAAAGAGGCATATTGGATCGATCTACAAGACCATCATGTTTTGGAATCGAATGTATATATATGTATAAAATTTCATCTTAGTTTGATATGAAGTGCTTGATCAGATTTAAGATATATTATCAGATTGATTATGTATATGTATGTGAGTGTATGTAAAATATACACACACATACATATACAATCTGCAGTCTCTAAGTGACGCTATCCAATAACACTCCCTCTTAACTAGGGAAGACAACTAAGTACGAATTTTTGATATCACCTTACCCGTGATATCAAGGAGTATATTGAACATCAAGTGTCATGATATTCATATATCCTTGTTATGGTATGTGCACTGACATCATGTCGCATGATGCCTACCATAACACATCATGATGTCTCACCATGATCATCTCATAAGGAACATAATGATTTGGAAGACATCAAGTCTCATGATATCTTATTAACATGTTTCAAGAGATCCTACTATCAGGACCTACATAAAGATATCACATCACATGATATCCATCATGATAGGAAACATTGCAAAGTCGTCACTTGACAATGTTAATACAAGTATGCATTATCAAAAAGATCGTCATCTTAATGTAATGTATACAGGTAGAGGGCACATAAGTCATAGAGTCACACATATGACAAAAGAGTTTACACATTAAACCTCTTTAGTATATATAATTTTATACATGAAATAAATTTTAGAGACTAAGTCTCAATTACATTTCAATCATACCAAGTTTCTTTCTGAAGTGCTCCACCTTAACTCTAGAAAGAAGCTTGGTGAGAATCTCTACAGTTTGATCACCAATGTTAATATACTCTTAATGGCTTCCCTTTCTACCATATCTCTGACATAGTGAAAAGGAATTTCAATATGCTTGGATCGATCATGGAATACTAGATTTTCTAATAGCTTGATATAGCTTTGATTATCACATAGAATGGTTGTAGGCAATAGAGGTTTTCCAAATAGTCCCACAATCAGCTTCCTAAGCCATATGGCTTCTCTGGCTCCCAAAGCAGCTGCAATATATTCTGCTTCAGTAGAGCTTTGTGCAACGGAGGATTATTTTCTGCTTGTACAAGAGATCATAGCGGATCCTAGACTAAAACAATACCTAGATGTGCTCTTTTGATCTGCCACACAGCCAGCCCAACCAGAAACTGTGAATCCATGTAAATCAAAATCAATCTTATTGTATTTAAGACCGCACCCAATAGTACCATGTAGGTATCTCCAAATATGCTTAGCAACAACAAGATGAATTTCATGAGGCTCACACATGAACTGACTTAAAGCATTTACTACGTAGCATATGTCAAGTTGAGTGTTAACCAAATACATAAGAGATCCAATAATCTGTCTTTAGAGTGTAGGATCTACAAATTTGGACTTTGATGTAGATTATTTTAATTTGTGCAAGTTAGTCTCCATGGGAATTGACATAGGTCTACAGTTCAACATTCCAAATCTTTTAAGTATATAGGCAGTGTATTTTCCTTGATTCAAAAAGATACCACCAGGTTTCTACCATACTTCCAGCCCTAGAAAATAGTTTAGAATTCCCAAATCTTTCATTTCAGATTCTAAAATTAAATCTCTTTTCCATTGCGCAATGAGGTGATCTTCTCCTGTGAGTAATAGGTCATCAACATAAAGAATTAAAATTATCATATCACCATTAATACATTTAAAATAGAGATTTGGATCAGCAACATTTTTAGAGATTTTTAATCTTGAGGTATTTGTCAATTCTTTCATACCAGGCTCAAGGACCCTGTTTGAGTCCATATAAAACCTTCTTTAATTTGCATGTATGAGTTTCCATATTATGAACTATAAATCCTTCGGGTTGCTCCAGATAGACTTCTTCTATTCTTCCATTTAGAAAAACAGTCTTAACATCCATTTGGTGAACCTTCCAACCTTTGGTTGCTGCTATAGCTAGCATAGCTCGAACAGAGGTATATCGAGCTACAGGTGCAAAAGTTTCCTCGTAGTCAATGCCTTCCTTCTGAGAGAATCCTCTAGCAACAAAACGTGCTTTGTGTTTTTCTATGCTACCATCTGCAACATGTTTAATTTTGAACAACCATTTGGAAAAAACAACTGATTTTCCCTTAGGTCTAGGAACTATATCCCAAACATCATTTTTTAAGATGGGGTGGTATTATACTGTCATAGCATCCTTCCACACTTGTTGTTTGAGAGCTTCATCAATATTGGCTGGTTCAGAATAAAGAATTTCACTCATTAATGCATTATATGTTAGTTTGTGGGGTCTTTTGCTTTCTCTAAATGTTCCATCAAGTGCTGCAAAATTTTCAGCTTCCTTCAAAATTTTCTTAGCCCAAAGTGGTTGTTTCCTTTTGTTGGAATTTGATCTTCATCATGACACTCGTTCTAATTCTCTGATTCAAGTGAACTTTCATATGAGGTGTCGTCAGGATGTTTTGACTGAGTTTCAGGAGTAGAACATATATCTTTGTTTATGGTAGGATTTTGATTTTCTAACTCATCATAATTTTTTGCTCTTTTAAAAGCAATATCTTCCTCAAATATAACATCTCTACTAAGTTCTATTTGCCTTTGTCTAGGAATGAATATTCTATATGCTTTTGGTGTTTCACTATATCCCACAAAGATTCCTTTTCTTTCGGAGGGTTCTAGTTTTGTTCTTTTCTCTTTGGGTACATGAATGTACACCGGGCAGCCAAATATCCTTACATGGCTTATGTCAGATTTTTGTCCGGTAAAAGTCTCTTCAGGAGTTTTTTATCAAGATGGGAATGCAAACATCTATTTTGAATATAAACAGCTACACTAGATGCTTCTGCCCAAAAAGAGGAATCTAGATTTTGATTAAACATCATGGATTTTGCCGCCTCCACAATAGTTCTATTTTTCCTTTCAGCTACCCCATTTTGTTGAGGATTGTAGGGTACAGTGAACTCCCTCTTAATCCCTGAACTACTACAATATTCTTTGAACAATTTTGAAGTGAACTCTATTCCATTGTCAATTCTTGAGGTCTTAATTTTCTTTCCAGAGAAATTTTCAGTTAGAGATTTTAACTCTTTAAATCCATTTAGGATTTACTCAAATTCTTTGTATTTTAGAAAGTATATCCACATTTTCCTTGAGAAATCATCTATGAAGATTACATAGTGTAGGGCTCCTCCCTTGGAGGGTGTTGGCATAGGTCCACAAAGATCAAAGTGGATTGGTTCCAAGATATTTTTGGTTTTACTTGAGCTAGTGTGGAATGATCCTTTGGTGTTTTTCCCTAGAGCACGTCCTTTGCATGTTCCACAATGTGAGGAGTTTAATTTGGGTAGTCTAGTCACCAATTTATCCATGGAATTTAAGGCTTTAAAGTGTAAATGTCCTAATCTTTTGTGCCAGATTTCATTTATGTCAGGTGATTCAAGGATGAGAGCTTGTTTAAGTTTGGTACACAGTTTATATAAATAACCTTGCCTTATTCCTATAAGTTTGGCTTTCTTAAATGTGGTGGATTTATGCCAAGCCAAACTCTCTCATTCATAAATGTGATTCTGTATCCATTATCTTCAAGAGTTGAGATAGATATTAAGTTTCTTTTAATTTTAGATACGTAAAGTACGTCTTTTAGTTGAATTTCCATGCCTAATTCTATGTGCAGAATCATCTCCAATGGTTACTTCATCAATTTCTTCTACCATAGTTTCCATATTTTCTCGGAATCCCATAATATGTTTGGATGATCCGCTATCAATTACCCAGGTGCTTGATTTGTTTGATACTTGATTTGATAATGCTGAATAAAATAGAAACTTTTCAGATTCTTCTTGTGAGTTTACTTTTCCAACATGGGCATAAGATGCTTGTTTCTTTGTTCTGTCAGGACAGTTTACAGCATAGTGCCCATATTGGTCACATCTCAAACATTGAACTTGTGAAGTATCTTTTTATATTTTCCTTTCCCATGAAAATTCTTCTTTCTTTTGAAGTTCTTCTTCTTTCCTTTCTTCTTCATATTTGTATTAAGAACTTGTATGTCTTCATCTAAGGATTTTTGTTTGATTCCTTTCGGTAATAATCTAGCCTCTTCTTGTAGACAAATGGATCTTAATTGGTCTATAGTTTAGGGAGTTTTGATCTTGCACTAATACCTTGTTTGAATGTTTCCCATGAACTTGGAAGGCCACCTAGTGCTGTTAGAGATAATTCCTTATAGTCTATTTCATATCCAACATTAGACAATTGATCTCTTAATTCTATAATTCTCATAATGTAAGCATTTATAAATTCACCTTTGTTCATGCTTATGTGATTCAATTGTATTTTTGGTCCAAGATTGCTTCCAGTATTATTTACCTCAAATGTGTTTTCTAAGGATTTGAGCATGAGATATGCAGTTGTTTGTTTTGCTAAAATAGGCACAATTTGACTCCTTACAAAATCCACTATTAATTTCATAGTGTTTTTATTTTCTTCAATCCATTGTGATTTTTTCGGCTCATTTTCAAGCTTGGTACTTTTGTTTTTAACAAATGAGTCTACTTTGTTTTCGTCTAATACCATCATGATTCGTAGCTTCCATGCTGTGAAGTTCCCTCTAGGCAATCCTCGAGTCTTATTGCACTTGTCATTTTAAAAAATAAATTTGATATGTTAAAGATATGCAATCTGAATGCTCATGTTTAATTTTGGTTTGTTAGAACCATGTGCTTTGATACCATGTTAATGAATTAAACTTCTATCAGACTATGTTTCTTTTAATTTTAATCACAAGTGACTAATAAGTTTGCACTCTTATTTGAAGGTATAAGAAAAGATGTACCTTTCTCAATGCTGAATAATGTGTTCAATCTTTAATACCTCCAGTATATGTAACTCGCCCTATATGTAAGAGCATAATCTGCAATAATCTTATCATCTGATTTTGAGTGGTGATCTGCGAGAAGACAGTGGTATGTAGACTGCGAATGCAATATAGATAAGATATAAATCAGATGGTATACGAATGATTATGAGCAATATGATTTATGTCTATCTGCTCAAGGTATTGATCATTTATTAATTTCAATGTCAATACTACAATCATCAGTGCACATATATATTGATTCCAATGGACGCCTTTCAAGATAGGTCACGATCTTTCAATATCAAGAGTCACAATTTTCCAATATGATTAGTTAGTATTAACTAATTAATCCGATCTTCTACAAGATCGGATTAGTTAGTTAGTACTAACTAATTGTGACTGATATGTATTCATATAAAGAGGCATATTGGATCGATCTACAAGACCATCATGTTTTCGTATCGAATGTATAAATATGTACAGAATTTCATCTTAGTTTGATATGAAGTGCTTGATCAGATTTAAGATATATTATCAGACTGATTATGTATATGTATGTGAGTGTATGTAAAACATACACACACATACATATACAATCTGCAATCTCTGACCGACACTATCCAATAACAATTGCAAACCCCAATTAGCACTTCATTATGTTTTAAAATAACACACAAAGTTCTATGACACAAGGAGGAACCATTAGCAACAACCTTGTCAGCCCAAAGTGGACCAACCAGGATAGCCCACCCACCTTTGCCTCTAAGATGATTATAGTGAAATCCTATAGCTTGATCCCAAATAAATTTCAAAATGGTATAGGCTTGAAAACCTACAATCTTAATTTCTTGTAAACAAATAATATCCTTTAGTTTACGATTGTTACACCATTTTCTAACCAAATACTTCTTGTCAGACCTCGCACATTCCAGCTACGTAGGTGCATCATTTAGGTTGATGGGATTTAGAATTATTATAAAATTTGCTAAAGCAATCTAGGATCTCTTTACCAATCCTTCTATTCTCATTAGAAATAGATTGTCTTTCCACCATTTATCTCTTTTTTTTTGCAGTTTTATTAATGACCTTTGTAAATGGTTCCTATTCCATTACAACATCTATTATACCATTGTCCTTTCTATGTTACAACATCTGGGAGTGAAGAACTATCATTAACCTCTGCATTAATACTACTGTTAACAAAACAAGACACTGGTTGACAAACGGTTAGGGCTTTGGAGATATTGGAGCCCACGGCTAGCACAACTTCAAAATCAGCTTCAAACAAAGGGTTATTTAAACTGATATATTTACCATCATCAATTGTCTCTATTACCGTTTCATTAACTAGCAAATCCTTAGTATTCCTAAGGGAGTCAATGCTGAAATCCGGTCGGTTAGCCCTCGATGAATCATTAAAATTAAGATCATCTCCTTTTGACAATTCATGTCTATCACCTTCTTTAGGGTTAGATGCAGCCATGGTTTCAAACCTAGGGTTTTTCAAATTGATAAGAACTGGGCACTCTTTTTTTGTATGGCCATTCTTTCTTCAATGAAAACAAGACCCTACGTTCCCTAATAAAGAAATTTCCCAAATAAAACTTTCCTCTTCTAAGTTCATTGAGATGAATTCTGGAAATTCAATATCAGGTAGTAGGGTAAGTAGAATCCTAGCATTCAAATGAGGTAAAGTATACCTGGCATTTTCAACCTGAAGGACTGAGCCAAGCAGTTGGAGAATTTGAGGGATAAAAGGCCAGAATTTTGGTTGAAGATTCTTGATTTCAATCCATCGAGGGAGAGAACGAGCAGCAACCTGCTCAACCTTGCCTGTGGCTGGCCACTAATATGCCCTAAAGAGCGACCGGCCAACATTCCAAAAAAAATTATTCAAAACTCTTTCCTGCATTCCATGGGTTTTTTAAAAAAACTACAAAAAGCCCTTTTTGAATCATTCTACAAAAGCTTACTTGAATCCCTAGTTTTCTTCCCCAAACGTTAGCAATCCAGCCATCAAAAAATTCCGAGAGGGAAGGGCATCTTTATCTAAAAATACAAAGAAAATGGCAATATCCTTCAACCTCTTTTGAAAATATAAGCATTCAAATATTAATCAATCAGCAATATGCAAGGAGTGTCATTAACATATTGATCAATAATAAAAATAGGGAAAATATTAGCCATATTGATAATGAATATCAACACCTCCACCACTCAATTCTCCGACATAGATAATCTATACCCTATCATCAAGAATAATCTATTGTGGAACATAAGATTATGATCACTATTTTAAAGGAAGATATATTAGTAGTGACAATATGAAGGTTTGCAGCGTTCAAACTAAAGTTGACTGATATGCAGTGACAATCACTAGACAAATTGGTGAATGCATGTCTTTGGTGGCAAGAAGACTACAATATCACATTTCTTGATTATATGAGTCAACGACTCCATAAGGAGATGTTGAATAAGAATTACTTCCCCATTTTATTTAGAATACATATATTATCTAAGTCATGGATTCTCAATATTAGATGGATGTACAAAGTGCCATCAATCAGAAGGTAACGGTGAGATTTGTGGGAGGGTATGCTCTAGGAGTGTGTGGCATCACCCTTCCGCTACACATCTGCACTTACTTTGTGCATTCTCTTGCTCTTGCTTAGTTGTTTGTGTCCTGTTTGTTCATTTTTTATTGTGCGGGTTTGTTGTTCCTTCTTCCTTTAATTTATTGAGTGTGTCTTTATTGTCTTGGCATTTGATTCTAGTTTGTGTCCTTTCGTCTCCCCTTAGGCAAGAGACTCTGTCCTTTGAACCGTCAGCCATTAATGCTCTCTCCTATGGGAAGTATTAATGTGGATGGTGATGATGAAGATTCAAAAACATCAATTGTTTCTACCAGATAATAGGAAGAAAATGTGCAATCTGAGAAAGAGAATACTGGAAAATCATCATATAAGGCAATTTTATCTGCACAAGAAAGTCACATGAAGTGTCTATTGACTATTGCATTTGATGGAGGAATCATGGCACTTGGAGGAATGGGACCAGAAGGATTATTAAGGATCTGTGGAGATGGACTACGAAATGGAGGGAAGTTTAACCAAGGAGACCCCAAAGGGAGAAAAGATGGCAAGGAACCCTCTTCTGTTGTGAGGAACCTCTCTCTTACGACCAACTATGATATGTTGAAAGCTATTATGGGTGAATAGAACAAATTAAAAAATGTTGCGATCTTTTTTTCTTGAATGAATATTTTTGCTTTACCCTCAAGGAAATTCTTTGATGAATGGAATAATCATGTTTGGACAAAAAAGTTGGCATTTACGTGAGTTTTTGTAAAATGATTTATAAAGGTTTGTTTATTGTAGTGTTTAAGTTGCATAATATGCAAGAAAGAGTCCTAAAAAAGGATTTTTGGAACATCGGCCAATCCCTTTTTCTATGGTTTCCATGATCTCCACTAGGAGACATGGAAAAAGTTGTTGTTGGGGCTTCACTGAACTAGCTTGAAAATTTAAAACCTACATGCCCAATTTTGGCCTTGTATTGCTCAATTGCTCAAGCCTCTAAGGTATATTCTTCAAGTTGAAGAATCTTGGACTACCCTACTGCATTTAAATGCTAGGGTGTGGATTGCTCTCAATATAGGTATTGATATCCCTGGAAAAATTGCATTAGACTTTGAAGAGGAAACATCGTGTTGGGACATTGAAAATCTTGGGAATTTGAATGCTTGCTTCCACTATAAGAAATGGGCACACTATGAAGGATTGTCTGATATTTTAAAAGAAAAACAATGTTGAATCCTTCAACACTATGTAGACAGAAATCCTTGCGAAGGATGGTCCCAATAATGCTAAAAATGTAAACCCTAGTTTAAAATCCTAGAAGAATCAATTGTCTATGAAGAAAGCCTTACCTGATAAGGGTGATAACATGGATATTATAGAAGGTACTGATAAGGGTGAAGAATGTTTAAAAACTTATAATATTTCCATCTCGAATCCTCTCTTTGATGAGGAATTTGATGTTATCCCGACTGGAGGTCAAGGTATTGTTGCAGAGAAGGATATCACCATCCATAGTGAAGCTCAAAATATACTTAATATCCAGAAATTAGCCCTTAATACAATTAAGGAAAGAGCTTTACAATCATAGGAAAACAAGACCACCCCCCACAATGGTCAAGTCCCAAATAAGGAAGTCAATGGCAAAGAAGTTGTGATGTGTGAAGCCCAGATGTAGGATGCACGAAATATAGATGACTACCCTCCTTTTATTGAGGTGGTTACAAAGAGGAAGAGAAAAACCTCAAATAGGAATTCTCTCTCTTGAACAATTCTGATAAGAATGCCTTGAAGAAATCTGAGGAGATGCCAAAATGCTTTAATAGGCTCTATAAGAATCAACAAAATCCCCCCAACTTTGCTAAATGAAGATGAACATTGGGGTTGGAATATAGGGGTCTCAAGATGAAAGACAGAAAACATATACTCAGAGATTGGTGCAATCAATTGAGCATGAAAGATCTTACCTATCTCCAATAAATTAAGGTTCCTAGCTTTAGTGCTGCCAATACTCTTAAATTTATTTGGAATCAAGCTGAAATACTCCACTCCGAGCATGAACATGGTAAGAGTAGTGTTGCAATTTTGATAAGCCATAAGTGGAGTGAAAAAATTACCCTTGAGAGAGTTTCCCCTTGCAACAAAGCATGTTGTGTTACCTTCAAGGCTAATGGTACAAAGTTTGGTGTTTGTAACATTTATGCTCCCAATGACTATAGGGAAAGAGTTGCTCTTTGAAACTGGTTATCCATGACCCTACTCAAAGTCCATTGGATCATCATTGGGGATTTCAATATGATAGAAGCTAGGGAAGATCAATCTGGGGGAATAAGGCATGAAGGGAAAGGTAATGAACACTATTTTTGGGCCAAATCTAAAAGGAAGCTCAATTTGGTAGATACCTTGGAAAGGTATAAGAATGATTCAAGAGGAATATGGTTCACATGGTGTAATAATCAAGCTGCCAGGTAGAGAATATATTGCAGATTGGATATAGTCTATGTGGATGCATCTTTCTTTTCTTTTCCCCTGGATAGTTCATGCAATCCTTTCATTATTAAACCTGCCATTATGTCTTATCATTTCCCCACTTCCACTTGCATCCTGATTAATGACAATAAGACCACCTCTAATAAACTTAGGAATACCAATACCTTTAAAACTCAATTCTTCCCTTCTCAAAGATCAAGACAATCTTGGAGCTATTATAATGGCCACACTCATTGCCAAGATCTCCTGTCAGCATAGCTTAGTTGTTGATAGATGGGAGGTTCTGGTTAATATTTGGAGGAAAGTCTTTCAATTTGAGGGCAAAAAATATGATAAGGATAGACATAAGCTCGAGGATGTAGTACAAGCCAAGATTATTAATATTGAAATCAATTTCCAGCAAAAAGTCTATGAGGATTATCTAGAGAAAGAACTAATTGATCTAAATCAGAATTCAGCAAGATTAAACATAAAATATACAAGGGCCAGAGAATTAGAGATCGAGCAAAATGGTTAAAGGAAGGGGACAAAGGGTCTAATTACTTCTTCAATCTGATCAGACGAAAACAAAAGAAAGAATTGAGGAAATATCATTCCAAGGTATATCCATTAATAACCCAGATGATATTTGCGAGGCTTTCTTTGGTTTTTACCAAGGTCTCTTTAGATCTAAGCATCACAAGGAGAACTTTGAGATATTAGAAAAATGTTGTAGTATGATCCCAAAAATGTTAACTATGGAAGATTCTGGCTTGTTGTCTAGGGATATATCTTTAGCTGAAATTGAAGATCAATCAGATCTATGCCTAACTCAAAATCACTTGGATTAGATGGACTAACAAAAGAATTTTATAAAGCTTATATTGAATGGATTGGACCTATAATGTCCCCAATTTTGTCGGCATCAGATTTTCAGAGATTAGCCTATTATTGTGATCCTCGTAGGCTAATCATTGTGGATAGAGGGTCTTTTGTGGCAGTGGCTTGGCTTGAGAGGGTCTTATCTTCTCCACATCTCAGTAAGCTACAGGTTGGTCTTCATTTGGCTCAGATCAAACTTCGTTTGGGCTTAGTTTTGTGTACTTACTATTTGTGGTAAGTTGGTGTTGATTGAGATGGACCCTTTCTATTTTTGGAAAGTGCATTTGGTCATATGGAGAAATAATAGATATGACTCCTATTTCAAATGGCATATTTAAATGACAATTATTTTGGGAGTTATTATATTTTTAGTCTTCAAATTATTATTAATTATTAAATGGTTTATTATAAAGTTATAATTTAACTTTATAATTTCACTTAAGTTAAGAGTTGAGTTATTATTGGAAAGTACCATTTATTAATTAGTTAAGCCAAGTCAAGTGAGAGAATCTAATGGAAGCTTCTAATTAATGTTGTGTCGTCAAGATTATTGAGTGAAGTTACATTTTGGCAACAAAAGGGAATCTGGAGGTTATAAATACAAGCTCATTTCATTGGGAAAAGCATGCTTGAATATTTTATATGCTTTTGTTGCCTTTGTAGCTTTTCTGAGTTCTAATATTCTGTGGCCCTTGCTGAAGTATAAGGGATTCAAAGCTAAGTTGTGCCTTTAATCCATAGCTGAGGTTATTGTGGATTAAAATTATGAAATTATTATTAATATCTCTTGTTGTATATACTGTGGTTGGGAGATACTGAATTTCCTTCTAAGTTTGTCTTGCAATTTGTTGCTGAAGTAAAGTAAATTGTAATTGCTTCTTGGATTGTGACTTTGCCATTTCTCCTACTGTTTTCTACTATGACTAAGGAGAAAATTAGGGTTGTGCTTATTGACTGGTTTAAGGGAAATTTGCATGCAAATTAAACAGCAACATTCAAGTCTGGAGAGTTGTTGCTGAAGATCATTACCTGATATTCAAAGGACAAGTAATAATCAAATTCTGGAAGCTGTGTTACAATTCAAAGAGGTGAATCTGGGCAATTTTCTGACTGTCATCTGCTTATGTATATTAGGGCTGAACTTCATTATCACAATTCTACTACTGATTTGTGCGACCAGTATTTATGTGCTAGAGATGCAACTAATGTGGGAGACAGGTGTGGCATTATTTGAGATCTGCAAATCATTACAGAACCCTGCATTCACTTCCAGATTTCCCTTGGGTATTGAAAGTTTGTTTATGCACAGCCAGGTTCCACATTGTTTATCATTAAGTAATGTATTTGCTGATTAATGTTGATCCTGGTATAAATAAATCAGAGTTGACTTTGAGCAAATAAAGATTATCATTTCTTGAACTTAATACCTTAGCGCTGCACATTTTATTTATTTGTATTCAAAAGGTATTAATACATAGCAATATATTTTCTGGTTCTTTTTTAGTGCCTATAAGTATGTTTACCAAGTGTTTGGTTAAATGCCAAATCTCTGATTAATGAAGAAAATTGATGCGGTTTAAGTATAACCAAGTCAAGGTTTTTACAGGGCCATAATTGCTTGAACTCTACAAAGAGGCCTTCCAAACAGGTTCTCTTGGGCAAAACATTAATAAGGGTGTTATCAAATTGTTACCCAAAGGTGGAGTTAAGTCTTTGGTTAAGGATTGAAAGTCGATCACATTATTAAATCTCTCATACAAGATCTTAGCTTAAACTCTTGCTAAAAGGATCTTAGGGATTCTTAGGAAAATTATCTTTGTTACACAAATTGGCTTCATCAATGCAAGTTATATTTTGGAAAATCTTATAACTAGTTGGGAAGTTATGCATAGGGCAAAATGGATAACCAAAATGCTATTATGATTCTCCTGGATTTTGAAAAGGCCTATGACAATATTGAGTGACCCTTCATAATGGGTATGCTCAAGCCTAAATCCGAAAATTATATTTCACGATGTTAACTTTTTGGGGTTTACAATTTTTTCCCATTGAAAAATTATGTGTTTTTACAGTTTTTTCTCCTTAAAAAAATCATCTAGAGGGTTTATAATTTTTCCCTAATAATTAAGTTTTTGCTCCTATATACCCTAGTCAGGGTTTTTGTATTTTGCAAGGGCTCTCTAGTCTTTGTTGGGTTTTACTATTTTCCTTAGAAACAATGTTTTGTATATAATCAATGTCTCGGATTTTGTGTAAGCTATCTATTTGGTTTTTCTCAATTTTTCACCTCAAAAATCATTTTTGGTTTTTGTAATTCATGAAGTTTGCATGAGAATTTTGTTAGGGATTCTTATTGTTGGGGCTTTACTGTTTTTCCAAAAAAAGATGATTTGTAAACTTCAAATCATTGTATCTTATAGTCTAATTTGGGGCATCTTGCTCATCTACATTAGTTTGAAGCGTTTGCTGGTTTTTCCTCAAAATCAAGGCACTTGTTCTCAATGTGCATCTTTGTCTACAAGGAAGGGCGGCTAAGTTATCTAACATCCAATTGGACATTTTGTGATGATTTTTGTTTAGAGATTGTGCAAATTTTGGGAGGGATAGTGGCAGACTCATCTCAGTGTTACATCCCAATTTTTGACCTAGTTTGAAATATAGACGTTGAAGTTCACATGAAGTCGGTAGTTTAATTTGATCTGGCAAAATGGTAAGATAGTTAGTCGTTATGATTTCAAGTGAAGATGACATGCTAGTTATTTGTTAATCGCGAATTCATGGAATTAAGACAAAAGGTTAACTAATATGATTATTTATAATTTATAATTTAATTACAAAGAAATTCCTTGCAGGGAGCTTGTCGAAGGGGGTGGAAGCATTGTCAGAAAAGAATTAGGCAGGGAATCACCATCATTGGATAGATAGGTAGAGGACCAAGCGATTTGTAACAGGATTCATCTCTGGAACTGCATGAGTTGTTAATAATTAATTAAGTTTAAATATAAACATATTCTTAAAAGATTTTTAATTATCTTTTGTCATATTATTTTTTTAATAATAGTTTATACATGTGCATTTGAATATAAAAATATTTTGGCATCTTTTAATAAATTAATAGATTGATGTTTTAAAAAAAATACTTGTAAGTTTTTAATAAATTTTCGAATTATAATAATATAACATTTAATGATACTAATAAAACTTTTTCACCTTTGTTCCAACGTTTCATATTTCCAATCGATGGAAATTCAAATCGCATTAGAGTCTTGTAACGGCAGAAGATGAAAAGCTGATCAATATCCTTTATATTGCCTTTGTCATTTTCGAATGGGGGCAACAACATTCCCATTTGCTCTTGCTTTCTGCCATAATCACAAAGTTCTGACTTTCATTAACCCGAGTTTGTCCAATCCTTGGAAGTGTTCTGCCGTGAGATATCCAGTCAACCTTTCTGCCCCAAGCAATCAACGCCTTCAGCATCAATCTAATTTACCACGACACCAGATATTTGAGCTTACGTGAATCTATCCTGCACATCCCTGAGCGACGAAAATTCGGTAGACATTCACCAGATTAGACGCACCGTAAATCAGAGCCAAGTAAGGGTGTACTAAAATCGAATTCATTTCCTTTCACTCACATTTTTCGTCTTTTACTATCCTCATTCTGAGTTGAGTTGATACAAAGTGCACAGATTAGAGTCTTGATGTTTTTCTTGTGCTCAAAATAATAGAATAATGCCAACAGAGCTTGATTACTTAGCTGTTTATTAGAAAGATGATCTTTTGATAGAAGCCAATTATGGAAGTAGTAAAACTTATGTTTCCATCTTAAACATTGTCGGTTATTACCAATTTCCAACACTTAATTCAAATTCAAATATACTTTTGAATAAGGATTATATTTTTAACAAACCCTGCCATTAATCTGTAGTTTGTGTCATGAAATGCTCTGTTCTCAAACAAGCAAAAGCAGTAATAAAGATCAACCCTGAAGACCAAGGAAATTCTGAGGATGCAGAGTCTCAATCATATGAATAAGTGTAAGATGTAACGGTTCAGGCACCGAGGAGACACTGAACTAAAGATTTGTTGATGGTTAGTGAGTGCAATGAGTTGTTCTTTTCTAGTTGTAAGTGGGATATAATATGAGTTCATCCGCTGTATCTGTGTGTATTGAGAATTTGTTTATCAAGGATATAGATATTGAAAATTGGTCGGAGATATAAGCGTAGGAGACCAGTAAGAATGTTGCCAAATTTAGAATGGCCAATCGTGTTTTTCTTTCTAATGCAACTGTTGAATCAAGAATGTTCGATGTGTCTCTTTTTCATTAATACAATTGTAGACTAAATTGAGATGGTCAGTAAAAGAATTCTTGTTCTTGGAAAAACCATCTCAAACCATAAATGTTTCTTTATTCATAAGAGAGTATTAAACATGTATAAAAGATATGGATATTCAGTTCAGAATGTATTACATTCATACCCTGCAAGAGTGAATTTATTGATATTAAACAAGCACCTGGAAATCACGGGCTTGGAGGCCTGATGAGATTGAGGGGGCGTGAGGAAAGATTCATCAACAATAAGAATCAAAAATATCAGTTATGACATTTTAATACATATCATTAATAATAGCTCATGCATATTCCTATTATGATGATCTCCTGCTGCCAAGTCGTATGGCGTGTTATATATCATGATGCCTAGTGAATGGTAAGATGTTCCCTGTCAATTCTGGGTAGGGAGGGCCTTTCTCGTTAAGAGATCGTGTGGGGATATATATTGTGGTCCGAGGTTGGGCAATAAAGCCCCTGGCAATGTTTCACCTCTCTCAAGATATCAAATATACGTCAAACAGAGATAAGCCATGAAATCAATTGTCTATCGGAAACAGGTATTATCATTTTTGTTTATGAGAAAGTAAGATTAAATTAAGGTATTTCATCGTTATCATCATTTTACTGAATATTGAATATAAGTAATTATCTAATTTTGAGAAATTGTCACAGATAAGCAATCAGAAGGAAAAGAAATCCGAAGCCCTAATTGATTGTGTGACAGTTGGAACCTTAATTGAAATGGTGGTATTGGAAGCCCTAACTGAATTCGTGGTATCGGAAACCCTAGTTGAATCCATGGTTGGGGAAGCCCTAAATTGAATCTGTTGTCGCGAAAACCCTAGATAAATCCATTGTCGCGGAAGCCCTAAATTGAATCTGTGATCGTGGAAGCCCTAAGTGGTAAAGCAGTACCAAAAGCCCTAAATAAACCGATGGTAATTGATGCCCTAATTGGTAAGATGATATGTGATGCCCTAATTTAAGTTATAATGGTATTTAGTGGTATTCATCAAATGATTTTTGAGATAGCAATCGATTTGAGAAATTGTTATAGTATATTTGTGGACTAACCCGGGTGGTTGCAGAAGCATACTTAGTTGATTTTTCAGTCTCAGTTTTCCGAGGTATGTGATTTCAATTTCTAAAGTTATTTCATTTAATGGTATTTCAAGTAATTAGATAAGAAATTTTGTTTAACTGATTTTAATGGTAAATCTTCTTCACATGAACATGAATGATGTAATTGCCTTCCTATGAAATCAAAGTTATAACTGAATTCTACGCTTATGTTAAATGTTAAATTAGACCTGGAATAAACTGGTTGTTACACTCAGTGACAAAATCAATAGCAGGCTCTTGTCTCTTGTTGTAGACCATTTTGAATAAGGGGACAACCTTGTTTGTTTTTTTGGCTACTCTTGGTTGTTGACATTCTACAGATCCAAGGAGGGTCTTAGCAACAACAAAATGTTCCGAAAGGATTTGCAACTAAAGACATGTATTATCTTTTGCAAAGTAGTTGATAGAATGACCTTTAAGGGAGGGTATTAGAATATTCTTAGTACCCTAGGTTCTTGCCGTATACTTAGCTTGTTGTTCTAGAACCTTAATTAATTGCCATTTATACTTTCCTTTTTAGTTGTCTTAATTCGTTCTATTTTAAACATTGTCTTTATCTAGATAACTTGCTTTTCAGTTAATGTTAGTTTTAGTGTTTGTAAAACTCTATTTATGTATGTATTGTTAATACAATTTCATTTTGTTTTTTAAAGTTCTGATATATACGTTCATGTTTTGATTAGTTTGTGCTTAAATGGATGTCATATGGTTATTATACAATATGTATATTGTTTGAAACCCACCTTGCAAGTGAAAGGGCCTGACATGTAAAATCAGGTTCGCAAGGGGTTCATGAGGAGGTTGTACTAGTAGGACCATTGCAGCCTAAGACAAGAAGGGACTAATTAAGTCAAGGAACCCCTAACAGCCTCCACATAATTCCACAATGTGGAAATCATTTATAGCGAGATGAGATATGATTACTAACTCAAGTTACCCCTGACAGTCTCCACCTAATTCCACAAGGTGGAAATTGTTTGTAGGAGATGAGATATGATTGGGGAAAGCAGGTAGATGCCAAGTAAGGGGTTGTGTAATGTCTCCTTTGTGAAATAGTATTTAATAATAAAATTAAAATAGAAATAAATAAGTAAATATAAAAATGATAATAAAATATATTGTAATGTAATTAGGAGTTAATTAAGTTAATGAAAGGTGAAGAGATACATAATGAAAAATTGTGACTCCCTCGACATAAGATATAAAAGGGAGGAGAGTTCATTTGGAAGGGAATATGGAAGAAGGAAGAAAGAGGAGAGCATAGGAATTAAAGAAGAACTAATAGAAGAAGAAAAGAAGATGAAGAAAATAAGGAAGTGACTCTTTCAAAAGGCAACAGTTATGAAGGATTGTAACTCTTTTAGAGGGTTGTAATTTTTGAGGGTTGTGGCTCTTTGAAAGGGTTGTGACTCTTCCATAGAGGAATAATTATAAAGGCACGTGAGTCTTCCAAATAGAGACAATTATAAAGGCATGTGACTCTTTCAAAGGCCGGAAATGTTGAAGGGTTGTGACTCTTTCAAAGGATGGTAATTGTGGAAGCTTGTGACCATTGCAAATGAGCAGACATGATAAATAAGTGGGACTCTCCTCAACATTGGAAGATATAAAGGGGGAAGGTTTCATTTGAGGTGGATCTCCACAAGAGATCAATTTGGGGAATAATATATTATTCAAAAAGGCAACAATGAAAAGTGTGACTCAATCCTTATGAAATGTGGTGACCCTTCCAATAATAATGTATAAGGGAGAATTCACTCAAAGCATTGAAATGAAAAAAATAACATTAAAACTTCAGCAGATTGAATCTCCAATACCAATAGAAAATAGAAATCAAAGGCTGGGGTATTTATGTTATTCCATTATTAGTAATGCAGCAACAATGACTAGCTTGTTTATATGAACTTATAATACATCTTTGTTTGATGTTAACAAACACAATCATTAAAAACATGAATATATGTTGCAATAGTTTGTCACAAGGGAGTGAGAAAAGAGCCTACAATCAAGGGAGAACTACTAAGGGCACTCTACAGCTCTATGAGAGAGAGAATTGCTTAAGGCACCTTGTTGTAGTAATAGCTACGGGAGAACAGCTATGAGGGCACCCTATTCCACTATGAGAGGGAGAACCACTAAGGGAACCCTATTGCAATTTATCTTCTAAGCTTGAGATACAATTAATAAACCTGAGGATCTCCAAACCTGAAGTACATCTTTGGGTGTAAAGTTAACACATAAGTATATGCCTCTATAATAGAGAGTAGGTATACATACTGTCAAAAATTCACCTTGTTGGAGAGAGGACTTGAGGTGTAAGTGATGGGTGGCAAGAAGGCCCTTAAGTAGGTCACTTTGGAAAGACCATTGCAGCCAAGGAGAAAGTGGGCACTTACAAAGTCAAGTACCCCTTACAATCTTCGTCAAACTTAGGCAGCCAAGCAAGAGGATTGTTGTACAGTTCCGCTCTTAGGCTTAATGTAGAAATGGCTTCAAGTGCACTTAGCATAACTCTTCTCCTAATGTATTTATACTCTATGAATATAATGCAATTTGAGTAATCCTAATGATTAACCATATGTGTGTGTGTGTGTGTGCAGAGGTAAGTTTGCATGTATGGATGTATATTGCATGTCTTTCATGTTGTGATTGCATGATCCAAACTCCAATTTGTTTTATTGAGGAATGATTCACGCGGTAAGATGTAGCCCTAACCTTAATTTGTTGCAATTTTGATCTTAGGGCAAATTCTAAGGTAAATTTGGGGCCTTTGAGGTTGTGGTATACATGTTAGATTTAGCCCAAAAATCAAAGATAAACAACAATAATGAATAGCCAAAATAGATACAAGAGACTCAAAAATACCCTAGGAAAACCATTCTAAAAGGCTGCAACCAAAATGTCAATGATAAAATCTAATCACCAAAATTCATGGAATCACTGAACATGAAAAACCTACAAGAAACACAACCAGCTTTCATCACAGACTCTCTCAATGTGATGACATGGAATCTCTCAACATGACACTAAGAGAACAATGTAGTCATTTAATAATCATGGAATCACTCAACGTGATAGACCTTTATCAATTAAGATCAACTTTCATCATAGACTCGCTCAATGTGATGTTGTCATGGAATGACAAGTAAGGTTTACAACCAACATTTTATCACGGACTCTCTTAACAAGCCTTCCAACTCCAATCACAGAATCTCTCAATGTGATTACATCATGGACTCTCTCTAGATGATGTCCACTATGAATCTCTCATTAGTGAAAGAGTTATTAGGTTGTCCTTACAACATATTATTTATTCCATATGAATAAAAACTCATAAAATCACAGCTTAAACTCTTTTCCAACAAGAGTCTTATCACCGAGAAGAAACTCATTAACAATATGCATAAAAATGATTGCAATACCCTTTCAACGAAGACTCCTTTTTGGTAGGGATGGCTTTGATTGACACAATAAAAGAGTTGATGTAACCTTCCTCTGAGGCTGAACATCTCCCTCTGAATCTGAAAACATCTCCCTCTAAAGATGAAAAATCTCCACTTGTATATGATCTTCCCACTTTTATGAAGATATCAAATCCGTCGAAGACTACAACCAGCATTTCCACATTCATCATGTCACTTTATCCTGATGCATCTTGATCAAGAGATATTCATCAAATCAATTAGTGCTATACACTATTCCCATTAAAGTGACAAATACAAGATCTATATTAAATATAGAGTGCTTAAAATCAAATACAGTAAAACTTATCTAATCAAATACTAAAACTTGAATATAAGAAAATCAAACTCTCTTTCATAGCTCTAAGTTTCACAAATGATGATACTCATCCTAGCTTCACAAATGATGATACTCATCCCAGCTAGTAAAATAGATGCTCCAAAAGTTAGTCTCCTATTCAAATGGCACAGCCACAACTTCCTGATTGAATTTGTGTAGCTCTCAGCAATCCACATCAATTGCAACACACTCCTGATACCCAATTCAATGCATGACTTACGCCAAGCCATATCAACTACCTAACAAAATTGCATAAAAATTTTGAAATAAGGACCAAACATATCATGCAAACTTAGCAATGAGTAAATGAAAGATAATTAAAAACGAAACTGAGGGGAGTAACGATACATCCCTAACTGGAAACAAGATTCAAACTTAATATTTGTCGAGCCTACCAATATGTATATGCAAGTTGAATTTCTATAACAAACTCAAAACAGAAGAAGATCAAATTCACCTCCATAATCCCCATTCAAATGGAGCTTCACTTTAACACAATCAGGTGCTCAATCTATTGTCGTCGAGAAAATATGCTCCAAAACCATCTAATGACAAGCAACATGAAGAGTCTCGAAGTGAATACTTAATGTAATATGCTTTCTTGATCCAAGCCTCAGTTGTCATTTGACTGACTCACAACACATCATAGTACTCAGACTCTTTCACCATTTCACCAAATTATCGATAGAGTAGAGAAAATCACTAGATTCAATAGATCATTTAAACTCTCGCTAATTGATGGTGATGGCCAAACATACAAAGTGCAACCATACAAAGGGCTTCTCCTTATTCAATAAAAATGAAGAGCAAACAAAAAAGCAAACCTTTCACTTCATATTCATTTTCTACTATTGAAACGCTAACCTCTACGTATGACACATGTTCAATTCCCTAATGCATACGTAGGAACCACATACCTTAAAGAAATACAAATACATTCTTATAAACATTCTCGAGAAGAATATAGAACCCAAGCAATGCATGAATCTCCAATAGAGATGAAGAAATGATGCAAGAAACACCCATATCGGAATCAACTATGTTTAACTCCAAAATCACAGAAAGCTTACCAAAGGAAAAAGGGATTCTCTTCTGCCATTCCACACTCGAGAGATTATAAAGAATTTCAATCACAATTGAAGCCTCTGTAATTAGTGACGCATGAAAAAGATAGAGACTACGATGCCAAGTCATCATAGATGAGCAAAATGCAACATAGAGTTGCAAGAGATGAGCACACCCAATAAGACCATTGCCATTTTTCTTGAATCAAATGAGACCATTGCACCATGATGAAAAAGGAAAGGAAAAACCATTACAAAGCCCAAGCGACATCCTCATGATCCAATGATCGCATCTCATGAACCACCGGCACCTTTCAAAAAAATGAATGATATAGAGTGACAGTGTGCCCATAAACATATTCTCAATGCCAAGACATAATCAAATCTCCACAAGAGCTTTACAAACATGGTGAAAAGAGACAGTAAGAATATGATAGAAACAACTAGGACATAAAAGATCTAATGAAGATATAATTTTATTGCTATTATCAACCTAGCTTTGATACCATTTTAGATTTAGCCCAGAAATCAAAGATAAACAGCGATAATGAATAGCCAAAATAGATACAAAATGCACAAAGAAATACCCTACGAAAACTCTTCTAGAATGAAGGGAAAAACCCAACTAGACAACAAAAGATCACTTTATTGATAATGAAATATTCAAGTGTACAATGTCCTTTGCTTGATGCAATATATATAACAAGAGGTGAGACTCTTTACATTGCAATCGAAGGTCTCTTGAGTTTTCCAAAATATGACTATTTTCAAATACAAGTCTTCGTAATTCCATGCCTCAACGCATGTTGAATGACATGTCTTTATATTTAATATTAAAATTTATCATAAAAGTTCTTCTCAATTGAAGGTGACCATAATGGTATTAATGCCCAAAGATAAAGATCTCTATAGCAGCTACAAACTCGAACAATACATCCGTCTCAGGCTAGGTTTATAAATGGCTTCGAGAGGACCCATCATGTCTCTACCCCAATTTGTTTGTAACCCAAGATTCTAAAATGGTTTGACTATTTTTAATGATTAGATATATGGATATAGATGTATCGCATATGTTTTCCTCCTATTGTTTTGCAGGATTTGAATCCAAGATTGCATTATCGAGGAAAGCTTCATCCAATAAGATGTAACCGTAACCCTAATTTGTTTCAATCGTGATCTTAGGGAAAATTACGAAGGGGACATCATATTGCAGGAAGTAATTGGTAAAATACTTGCTTGATATTGGTAGAGATCAAATGATCAAAATATACAAATGAATAAACGATGTTTCCCTAGGAAACGACCGTCAAGAATAGAAACATTCTATTCTAACTAACAAATAACTAACAACTAACTAAAAGCTAACTAAATATTCGAAAGATTCTAATATTTACAAAAGATTACAATAGATAACCATTAAATAGAAATAGCAACTATCTATTATCTTAATACCCTCCCTTAATGGTTAATCTATCCACTATGCCAAGTTGTCCTCTGCATTTGACAAACTCATCTTGACCAAGAGGCTTGGTAAGAATGTCTACACTCTGAACCACTGTAGAAACATACTACAAGTCTATTGTCTCATCTTCAACCAACTACCATATGTAGTGACAGTGAATATCAACATGCTTGGCTCGTTCATGGAAGATTGGATTCCAAGCTAACTTGATAATGCCTTCTTATCAACAAACAAAGTGATTGGTCCTACCGATGACATTTGTATATCCCCAAGCATCTAATGAAGCCATATAGCTTCACAACCTGCCTTAAATGTGCCTCTATATTCAACCTTTGTAGAGGAGAGAGAAATTGTTTGTTGCTTCTTACTGGTCTATGTGAGGACATTGGATCCCAAACTAAACACATATTCAAAAGTTGACTTTTTATTGTCAATAGAACCTGCTAATCTGAGTCTGTAAAGCCCCTGAATTTAGGATTAGAACTCTGACAATAAAGAAGTCCATAATCTAGAGTGTCCTTCACATAACAAAGCACACACTTTGCTACCATCCAATGATTAGCCTTGGGAGTTGTCATAGAGCATGAGATGTAGAGGACTGCAAAGCTAATATCAAGTCTAGTAGAAGAGAGGTAGATGAGGCTTCCTACTAGTTGCATATATGTAGTGTCATGAACTGTAGGAGAATCAGACTTGGCTGATAACTTGAGACCTTTCTCCATGGGTGTAGATGTAGGCTTGCAATCCTACATGCGAAACTTGTCTAACAAAGCCCTAACATATTTGGACTGAGAAATGAATATACCAGAAAATTGCTGCCAAACCTCAACACCTACGCAATAATGCATGAGCCCAAGGTCAATCATATCAAAAGACTGGCTAAACTATGTTTGATTCCCTGAATCAAAAATGTCGAACTGTCAGTGATGATCATATCATCCACATAAATGACCAAAAGGATGATGTCACTATCAATAGTCTTGATGTACAAATTTGAGTCTAAAGAATTCTTTTGGAAGCCTGATCACTAAGGTACTTATCAATTTTCATGTACCATACCCTAAGGGTTTGCCTCAAACCATAGAGAGCTTTCACTAGTCTAAGAACCTAGTGTTTTTTACCAGCAACCTTAAAACCAAGAGGCTACATCATGTAGACCTCTTCTTGTAGGTCACCATTCCAAAAAGAACTCTTGATGTCCATCCAATGAAACTTCCAACCAAATTGTGTTGCCATCACTAGGACTAATCTAATAGTGCTCATCTTTATTGTAGGAGCAAAGGTCTCCTTGTAATCAATAACTTGACACTGAGAAAAGCCCTTTGCAACTAAACGAGCTTTGTACTTATCCAAAGTACCGTCGAATTTGTATTTTATTTTGTAGACCCATTTGTGTACTTATCCAAGTTACCATCATATTTGTATTTTATTTTGTAGACCCATTTGAGTACTTATCCAAAGTACCATCAAATTTGTATTTTGGGTTCCTTCCCTGGTGCATGATCAGAAAGCACCCATGTGTTAGTCTTCAACAGGCTCTGGTGTCTAGACTTCATGGCCAATTCCCACTCTAGAATTCCTTTAACATCGAAGTATGTCTGAGGTTCAAACACACTGTGAATGTTGGCAATGAGAGAATAATTAACTGCCTTTGTAGGTTTGCTCTTTTTTCCAAGCAGTTTTCTCATCAATGAGCTCATCATCTTGAAGATCAGCAAGTGTCTTACCCCACCACTTAGGCCGGAGAGAGTAAGAACCAACATTAGCATTAGGAGTTGCTCTATGATCAGGTTCCTCATTAGCAAAATACAGATCAAAATCAGGTGAAGCATCTAAAAATTTGGGTGATCCTGCAAGAGAAGTCGGAGGTGTCTGTACAAGAATCACTGGTATAATTGGACTTGTTGGAGCTACTGAATCCCTCCCATCAGGTGGACATAATGGCAACCAAACTCCCAAATCATGAGCCTTCATAGGCTAATTTGCTGCACAGGAACAGGATAAACAAGCATAATGGTCCTCGTAGCTCATCAAAGACCACATCACGACTATACAGGAGACAAGATGTCTCAATGTCGATCAGATGATAGGCTTTACAAAGACTATTGCATCCAGCAAGCATGAGTTTCAAACTCTTGGCATGCAACTTGGTGCATGATGCATCAAGGACCCAAACATAGGCAAGAGAGCCAAAAACCTTCAAGTGATTGATTTGGGCTTGCGACCTAACCAGACCTCTTCCAAAGTCTTATCATTGACTGCAACAGTGGGTTACCAGTTCAAAAGGTAAACTGCAGTGTTAAATGCTTCAGCCCAAAATTTCTTCGAAACATGTCTGTGATCGAGCATGGTGCAAGTCATCTCAATGATTGTTTTGTTCAAACATTCAACTACATTGTTCTATTGTGGTATGACGGGTGTGGTTAGCTAGTGCTTGATGCCATGAATATCACATAGGCTAGAGAATTCATTAGAACATAATTTCCCCCATTATCTAACCTAAGAGCAATAATAAATTTCCAAGACTCTTTTTCAACTAGAGGTTTAAACTTATGAAATATAGTAAACACTTCTAATTTCTTTTTAAGAAAATAGACCCACATTTTTCTATTGAAATCATCCGCAAACAAGAGAAAATACATGGACCCAAGAACAGAAGAAGTGGCCATAGGGCCACAAATATTGACATGAACAAGTTCAAGTACCTGAGAAGCCCGCCATGAAATGCCACTTTTGAAAGGTGTCTGATCTTGCTTCCCAGCCTGACATGCATCACAAACTCCAAGCTATTGAGTCTGAATCTCTAGAAATCCGAGGACAAGCTTTTCCTGAGCAAGCTGAGAGAGATAATACACATTTTAGTGCCCATACCGCTAATGCCAAAGTGAACTGACAAAAGACCGCGAAGCAGCCATAGGTAAGTCCTGAGAATCACCAAAATCAGCAAGTGTGAAAAGACCATGATCCTCAAGCCCAACTGCAACAACAGACTAAGTCCCCCTATCAATGATGGTGCACTAATGTGAATTGAAGGTGACATCCAATTGTTGAAAGTGTCGCAACAACTGATTAACTATGAGTAGATTTAGTTCCATCCTAGAACGCAATACACATCAAGGAAAATGAAATTCCTCCTAGAAGACTAAATCTAAATGTTGCCTTTGCCGACAACAATGTACTCTCTCCTCCACCAGAAATAATTGGAATTGAAAAAGGTTGGTAGTCAGTGAACCAATCTTTGTGGTGTAATGTCCCCAATTTTTAATAAAATATTTTAATTAAGTTAATTAATTAAATGGTCCTAAAAATTAAATAATATCACAAGAACTTTTTAATTAATTGATTTAATTTATAAAGGAGCACAATTTTTATTAATTATCTGTTGGTATTTTCCCTGTTGACATTCTTTGTAAACCCTCAGGAGTTTTTTTTGAAGGGGTATTTATGTGCAACATGTAGGAAGTCATTAGTATGTGTGATTTGGATTATTTCTTTGTACTACAAATTCCAGTTGGAGATCAATATCACAATTTCGGAAGTGGAAGATCTTCCTTACTTGGCTATTCCGATTTTGGTGGGATTCAACCCTCACCCTATTTCGTCTTTGTATTACTTTGCTTCGGATCTAGCACATCTAGAGCGCCATCTTTGTCTGCAAATATAATAGGTGAATATCTATGTTCGGCATCTTTTCTAGTCTGGCATATATCTGGTACACAACATTGGAATTCGCTCATTCATAAATAGCACCAACTGCACGACTTACAAATCTGATAGCCTTCCATGTACGAACATGGACAACAATCTACCAATACCCCCGTACAACATCCCTGCAGCACCGTATCCCCTTCGGACCAAGTTCTCCTTCAGGTCGAGTTTCCCTTAGGATCGAGATCTTCAAACCGACTTTCCTTTGGATCAAGATTCCCCTTCGGATCAAGTTCTCCTTCGAGTCAAGTTCTCCTTGGGGTCGAGTTTCTCTTCAGATCGAGATCTCCTTTGAACCCAGTTTCCCTTCAGATCGAGATCTTCTTCAAACCGAATTTCCCTTCGGGTCAAGATCCCCCTTCAGACCAAGTTTTCCTTCAGATCGAGTTCCCTTTTGGGTCAAATTTCCCCTTCCATTGAGTTCTCCTTCAGGTCAAGTTTCCCTTTGGATCAAGATCTCCTTCAGACTAAGTTTCCCTTTGGATCAAGATTACCCTTAGGATTGAGTTCTCCTTCGGGTCGAGATCCCCTTCAGACCAAGTTTCCCTTCAGATCAAGATTCCCTTCTGATCAAGTTCCCCTTCGATCGAGTTCTCCTTCGGATCGAATTTCCCTTTGGAACGAGATCTCCTTCGGACCAAGTTTTCCTTCGAATCAAGATTCCCTTCTAATCAAGTTCACCTTCGGATCAAGTTCTCCTTTCGATCGAATTTCCCTTTGGAACAAGATCTCCTTCAGACCAAGTTTCCCTTCGGATCAAGTTCTCCTTCGGGTCAAGATCCCCTTCGGACCAAGTATCCCTTCGGATCAAGATCCCCATCTGACTAAGATTGCCTTTGGATAGAGATCACCTATGGCCAAGATCATCTTGGGAACATTACATGTCGTGGGTGAAATGACGAGAGGCACCAGAATCAATGTACCAAGCAAACAACTTGACATGATCTACAGGTCTTTTAGCCATGAAGGCATAAAAGGCAGTTTTTGTCTTCTCAATGTGCTCTAGATTGTTCACTTCTGGCTACGAACCAGATTGCTTAGATAGGGTAACTAAACGTTTCTGACATTCACCCTTCACGTGACCATATTTGTGGCAGTAGTTGCACTCAATGTTCTTTTTCTTGGAGCCTTCTGATGCTAGAGCAGAGGACTTATGCTAAGAAGACTGTTGTGAATGAGACTTGCCCTTATCCTTTTGAAAGGATTTAGTAGCAAAGGCTTGCTTTGTGGAGATGGAGTTGGAGCCTGAAACTACTACCGAATTGTTGTTTCCACCAATTTTTAAGTATAAGTGTGCAAAGAATCCATTAACTTTAGATCAACACCAGTAGAAGTAATGTTGAGAGTCTCGATAAAATGCTCGTAGGACTTGAGTAAACTTTTGAAGGTTCTTACCACAATGTCCTCTTCCTCTATCTTGCATCCAATGGCAAGCAATTGATCACGGATTTCGTGAATCCTATTCAGGTGTTTCTGGAGCGATTTCCGCTCATCCATGACAATAGAAAAAAAATGTTCTTTAGAAAGAAGGTCGTGCTTTTGTCAGAAGTCTTGTGAAGTTTCTTGAAATGCTGTCATATCTCAACTGTTGTCTTGTCTGATGGAATTTGAGGGAGCTAATCATCCATTACGAATGATTTGAGAAGCGTCACACCTCCCGATTATTCTGATCATATGTATCCTGAATAGTACCAACCATAGTCAAACGGTGTGTAACACTTAGAACAATCTTATCAGTATTCCAATGTTCAAAGATTGTTAGCATTCGTTGCTTTCACGTGCCACAATTCTGACCATTGAATTTCTAACTTTTTTCGAACAGAATATTCATCAATGATGTCGTGGCACATTTTCAATGAAAAATGTAAAAATTAGTGAAGGCATGTACTTCAAGGCGAAATGTTGGAAGACCCAAAAAAATGAACAGGTACCTAGAAGACAGCTCAAAAAACCCAGAAGGAATATGCTATCAGAGTTTAGATCTGTAGCTCAAAATTTGAGTCACAAAAATCAAGGCACCTAGAAAAAACAGACAACCCAGTTGAGCTCTTGAAAAACCCACCAAGAAATTTTTTTAAATTGGTTCTGGTACAGAAATTTAGGGTTTCGAGAAAAACGTAGTCAGCTCCAAGAAAGCTCAAAAAATGGCGGATTTTTGTTAATGCAAGAGGATCTCTGATAGAATAAACTATATTTCCAGACTATGATAAAATATATAACTTACTTGATCTTAGATTGTGGATTGCAGATCTTCAATTCTAGAATAGTATTTGATGCTTGGAGAACCTTCTACTTGAATGAGAATGGATAATTGTTCTTCAATAATCTGCAAGAGGGATAGATTGTTGGGACTACATATATGACTTGTAATTGATATATGATAAGTCCCACCGATGCTATAATATATATCCAATGAAGAGTTACGTCCCACCAGGAGCATGACTCTACATGGCCTTTCATGACCCTTCGTGGGCATAACTATTGGTTTATCTTTAACAAAGCAATGTTTTTAAGATCGGCAACAGTAACCTTCTCTTGCCCAATACAAAATTATTATTGATGCATCACACTTGATATGAAATCGGTGATAGAGTATGTTTAACAAGTGGAGCCCGATATGAATCGAAGGCAGTGATATTAATTGCATACATAAATATATATATATATATATATATATATGCACATATGTGTATTTATATAGGTATATGTATTTGTTCAATATAATCACAAAATCAGATTTAATCTCTTTAGTATTACTTAGACAGAAGCTATACTTCAACACTCCCTCTTAGTGAGGGAGAAGTAATAGATTCCTCAATAGATACAAGAATACGGAATGTCTGTATATAACACATTATCTAACTTTTAACACTTTGAAATAGTAACTAGTCAAATAATTAAATCACCATGCTATGAACACCATCATAACATATATTATGATCTCTAATTGTCCGAAACAATATCTAGAGTAATCATAATGCAATCATTATCAATGACTTCCGGCATAACCGAAACAAACATCATGATAACAGGCCTATCATTTGCAAGATCGTCACCTTACAAAAGATTACCTTTTGAATATATATGTCCATGAAAGATCGTCACCTTTCATTACATATCTGATGCAACTAAACAACCATAGAAGCTTAAACACATATAAATTAAAAAATTTAATTCAATATCCAATATTACAATTTAATCATACCAAGTTTTCCTCTGAAGTATTCCAACTTCACTTTAGCAAGAGGCTTGGTAAAGACATCTATTGTTTGCTCATTAGTACTAATGTACTCCAATTTGATAACACCTCGATCTACCATATCTCTAATGTAATGATAAGGAATTTCAATATGCTTAAAACGATTGTGAAAAACTGGATTAGCTGAAAGCTTGATACAACTCTAATTGTCGCAATGAATCACAGTGGACTTCAAAGGCCTTTTAAACAAATCAACTAGTAACTTTCGTAACCATACAGCTTCTCTGACTCCTAAGGAAGAGGCTATGTATTCTGCTTCAGTAGAGCTTAATGCAACTGAGGATTGTTTTCTGCTGAACCAAGAAATCATCCCAGATCCAAGACTGAAACAACATCCAAAAGTGCTTTTAGGTTCAATATTGCTGCCTGCACAATCAGAATCTGAATATCCATGAAGATTGATCTCTACTTGATCATATCTGATTCCCATACCAATAGTGCCTTTTAGATATCTTAAGATATATTTAGCTGCCATTAGATGTATCTTCTTCGGTGCACACATATACTAGCTTAAGGTGTTAGTAGCATAACATATATCAAGACGAGTATTCACCAAATACATTAAGGATCCAATAATCTACCTATAGTAAGTAGGATCTGTAGATTCAGAGCTAATCATATCATCCTTCAGCTTGTGTAGGTTGACTGCCATAGGAGTAGTATCTGGTTTACAATCCACCATTCCAAATTTTGTCAAAATATCAAATAGTATATTTTTCCTGATTTAGAAAGATGTAGTTACCCTTTTGCCAGACTTCCACTCCTAGGAAGTAGTGGAGAAGACCTAGATCTTTTATATCAAACTATGCTATTACTTCTTGTTTGTACTTTTTTATAAAATGTTCTTCACCTATTATCAACAAATCATCGACATATAATACAAGAATAATCATGTCATCACCATCTATCTTGAAGTATAAGTTAGGATCGGCTTCATTTTAGAATACCCTAACTTTGTTAGATATTTGTCTATTCTTTCATTCCACGCTCTGGGAGCCTGATTAAGACCATACAATGCTTTCTTTAACTTACACACGTGAGATTTGCTATCATGAGTGAAGAACCCTTCTAGTTGCTCAATATAAACTTCTTCAATTTCACCGTTTAGGAATTTTGTTTTAACATCCATTTGATGAACTTTCCATCCTTTGGATGATGCGATTGCCAAGATAGTCCTAACTGATGTGTATCTAGCAACTGGAGCAAATGTTTCTTCATAATTGATACCTTCTTTCTATGAGAAACCACATGCTACAAATTTGGCTTTGTACTGTTCAATGCTGCCATCAGATGCATGCTTGATTTTGAAAAGCCACTTAGACGGAACAACTGATTTGTTTTTAGGTCTGGGTACAACATCCCATACATAATTTTTTAGTATAGAATTGTATTCTTCAATCATTGCTTCTTTCCAAGGTTTGCTTGATAAGGCTTCTTCAACATTTGAAGGTTTTGTTTTAATAAGTTCAGTTAATAATGCCACATAACATGATTGGTTTCTTGTTCTTTTACTTTCTCGAATTTCTTCATCAAGTTCAACATGATTCTCTTCTATCATTTTCCTAGCCCAAAGTGGCCTCTTTTTATTGTTAACATTTTCGGTATCCTCAAGATTTGAAGTAGTAGGTGAAGAAAGTTCAATATCATTCTCCTCATTTTCTGTTGGGTGATCTTCATCTATTTCAATGACAGGTTCTGTATGTGAATCATCACTGTTCTTAGAAAGATTGAAGGCAATATCTTCTTCAAATTTAACATCTCTATTGATCTCAATTGTTCTTTGACCCGGAACATAGATCCTTTAGCCTTTGGTTGTTTCACTGTATCCAATGAGTATTCCCTTCTTTCCAGATGGTTCTAGTTTTGTTCTTTTCTCTTTAGGAATGTAAAGATAAACAAGGCACCCAAATATTCTTAGATGACTTAGATCTGGTTTGATACCCATAAATACTTCTTTAAGAGTGGTGTTTTCTATTACTGAGAGTGGACATCTGTTTTGAATGTAAACTGCAGTGTTAGATGCTTTAGCCCAAAAAGAAGTATGAAGATTTTGGTCGTGCATCATTGCTCTGGCTGATTCAACAATTGATCTATTTTTACTTTTTGCGACTCCATTCTATTGAGGATTATAAGGTACAGAAAACTCCCTCTTAATCCCAATAGTAATGCAAAAATCTTTGAAAATTTCAGAGATGTATTCACCTCCATTGTCTAATCTTAGTATTTTTATAAACTGTCCTCACTGGTTTTCAACTAGAGCTTTGAATTCCTTGAATTTTGATAATACTTAAATAGATTTCTTTTGTTTTAGGAAGTAGATCCAAGTTTTTCTATAATAGTCATCAATAAAAATTACATAATAGAGGCACCCATTTAGGGAAGGTACAGACATAGGACCACGTAGGCCGGTGTGAATAAGTTCAAGAACAGATTTTGATTTGTGAATACTTTTAGGAAATGATTGCTTAGTGTTTTTGCCTAGAGCACATCGTTTGCAAATGCTTAAGTGATCAGTTTTGAGACTAGGTAATCCTTTTACAATTTTCCCTATGGATGACAACACACAAAAATGAAGGTGGCCTAGTCTCCTATGCCAAATTTCAATAGAATTTGAAGTTTCATAACTTAGGGCTAAATTTTGTTGATTACAAAGTTTATATAGACTTTCATCTCTAAATCCAATAGATATAGCTTTCTTGATAGTGGAATTCTTTGGCCAAGATAAAATTTTGTCCTCTTGAAAGGTGACTCTAAATCGTTGATCAGCAAGACTAGTGATTGAGACCAAATTCCTTTTTATACCAAGTACATATAAAACATTTTTGAGTTGGAGAGTAATACCTTAATATAGGTGAATTGAGTAGGACCCAATACCTTTGATTGGATGAGTAGAATTATCTCCAATGGTTACTTCTTATGATGAGTATTCTGAGAAGTTTTCAAATTTGTCTCTAAAACCTGTTATATGCCGAGATGCTCACCTGTCTATAATCCAAGTATTTTTGTTTGAGTTTAATTCACTTAAAAGAGCTAAATAAAATGCAAAGTTTTTTTTTTCTTCTTTCTCTTCTTTGACTTCTACTAGGGCTGCTTGAATTATTTTCCATTCAAGGGAGAAGTTGTGAGAGTGACCAATTTTGTCGCATTTGAAGCATTTTACTTTAGACAAATCTCGTTTCTTATATAGTTTGTCAAATCCCTTCTTATTATGTTTGAATTTTCTGTTTTTGTTTGAATTTGCATGAAGAGCTTGAATGTCTCCCTCTTGATTTATGCTTAATCCTCTTGACACTAATCTTGATTCTTCTTGTGTGCACTCATTTTTGAGTAATTCAAATTTAGGAAGCTCGGGTCAGGAGCTTAGACCTTGAATAAAGGTTTCCCAAGATAGAGGAAGTCCTCTTAAGGCTATCATGCTAAGTTTTTTGTCATCAACTCGATTTTTAATTGCTGCAAGTTAATCTTTTAATTCAGAAATTCTTAGAAAATAGGACGTGATTGACTCCCCATTATTCATCTTTATGTATAGAAGATCTTGCTTTAAAGTTAGCAGTCTACGAGTATTATTGATTTCAAAAGTATCCTTAATGGTAGAGAACATCTCAAGTGCAGTTTTAAGACTGGATATAGAAGGAATTATGGAGTCTATAATAATTTTCATAGCCTTATTGTTATGTCTTCTCCATGTACTTTTATCTTGATCATTTTCAAGCATAGGTTTATTTGATTCTATGAACTCTTCTAATTCCATTTCTCTTAATATTGTCATGACTCAAATTTTCCATGATGAAAAGTTTGAAGCTCCCTCAAATCTATCCTCTAATCTTACATGATTAACCATTTTGAATTTGAGGAAAAATTTAAATTTTATAAATCTGAGATTTTAGATTTAAATCTGAATAATAGAGTTTCTTATCAGAATGGCTCTGATACCATGTTAATGCAACAGGATCACTGATAGAATAAACTATATTTCCAAACTGTGATAAAGTATATAACTTACTTGATCTCAGATTGTGGATTACAAATCTTCAATTCCAGAATAGTATTCGATGCTTGGAGAACCTTCTACTTGAATGAGAATGGATAATTGTTCTTCAATAATCTACAAGAGGGATAGATCGTTGGGACTGCATATATGACTTGTAATCGATATATGGTAAGTCCCATCGATGCTATAATATATATCCAATGAAGAGTTACGTCCCTGTAGGGGCATGACTCTACATGACCCTACGTGGGCATAACTATCAGTTTATCTTTAACAAAGCAATGTTATTTAAAATAGGCGGCAGTAACCTTATCTTGTCCAATACAAAATTATTATTGATGCATCACACCCGATATGAAATCAGTGATAGAGTATGTTTAACAAGTAAAGCCCGATATGAATCGAAGGCAATGATATTAATTGCATACATAGATATATATCTATATATATATATATATATATGCACATATGTGTGTGTGTGTGTGTGTATATATATACATATAGGTACATGTATCTATTCAATATAATCACAAAATCAAATTTAATCTGTTCAGTATTACTTCGACAGAAGCTATACTTCAACAATTTTGCAAAAAACCAATCGAAATAGAGCTTGAAAAATCCTAGAAGAGATTGGAAAGGCGGGAGAAGCCCTAGCCAACCAAATTCGAGGCCAAACAAAGTGCAGAAGACTGAAAAAAAAATCTGAAAATGGTTGTCGTTTTTTCAATGCAATTTGAAGAAAGTTCGCGCGATTTCCAGGTGTGAATTACATAACCAATGTGCCCAGTAACCAAAAACATGTTGCAGACCAAAAACAACCAGCAATGGTTGGGATTTGCAAAGAAAAACGGCGTTGAGAAACCTTATTCGGGTTCTATAATAGTCGATTTTTCCTACCCACAAGGTATTTTGAAAACTTAATTTCGAAGAATATTAAAGCAAATAATTTGAAAAAAGAAATTACAAATTTTTTAGAAGAAAATTTTAACCTTGCTCTAATACCATATTATGGAAAGTAATTGGTAAAATACTTGCTTGATATAAACAAAGATCAAATGGTCGATATATACAAATGAATAAATGATGTTTCCTTAGGAAATCATCTTCAAAAATAGAAACATTTTATTCTAGCTAACAGATAACTAACAACTAATTAAAAGCTAACTAAATATTAGAAAGATTCTAATATTTACAGTAGATTACAATAGATAACCATTAAATAGAAATAGAAACTATCTATTATCATAATACATCACATAATTGTTATGCCACATGTTTGAATCCAATATTTATTAATTTGTGAAATAATGAACACATCAATTTATTTAATTGACCTGTCAATCCATCAAGAATCTTAGATTACTAATCATTCATTTGATTTTTATAGAACAATCATATTAGCAAGTGGTGAGGATACACAATAGAGAAATCTAGGAGCACAAGTTCCTTCATTTAAGTAGACCACCCATTGACTTGGATTACTTGAAGATCAAGGGGTCGGCTTGACTTGGTTATTCAGTCTTTTTAAGCCTAGTTGTGGAGTAGTGTTTCACAACGTCCTATCCTGCTTTCCCCTCAAGTTTTGAATGAGGTTGGTTTAAAGAATAAGCTATAGGGTGCACCTAAGAGATGTTATTTACAATAGGAATCTTCATTATCATTGTGTTTCATGTTAATTGATTAGTGTTCCTCAATTCAACTGCTATTGTATAATTTAGTGAAAAAATACTCTTGTAAATAGATTGTATTGTTCAAATCGCTATTTTTTGTGGCAAAAACCAAGTATATCACAGAAGGGAACATTACATGATCAAGAGTATAAGGTTCAAGTTAAGGATGTGTTTTAATATATAAATCTTGTGAGTTGTGATGTTAAAAACAAAGGATAATTTGAAAAATACCGGTTTCAAACTCATGAAAAGAATGGGATATGAATGAAGAGGATTAGGAAAGCATGGGCAAGAAATTAGAACGTCCATTCAGCCTAATTTTGATACCAAAGAATAAAGGCCTCGCATATAGTAAGAGAACTGAAAATGATCTTATTAATGCTACAGGTTCATGCAAGCCATCTCATGGACTGTAGTTTATTTGATGTTCTTATTATCACAAGGAAATGCATAAAAAGGAGAAGTGTTGGGATAATTATCCTTGTTCTAGTTTTGGACTGAAGAATCACTTTAAAAAGTTATGTTGGACTAGAGAGTGGAATGCACAAACAAAGGAAGATTGCATGCAGATTAATTATGGATAGATTGATGAATCCAACTAGGAAAAGGTTACAAATGTGCTCAAATAGTTGTACAAGCCTAAATGTTTGCACGTAAACATGAGGAGTGGTCAAACTAGAATGTCCATTCAGCCTAATTTGAGACCAAATAATGAAGGCCTCACATATAGTAAGAGAATTGAAAATGATCTTATTAATGCTACAGTTTCATACAAGCCATCTCATGGAATGTAGTCTATTCGATGTTCTTATTATCACTAGGAAAAGGTTACAAATGTGCTCAAATAGTTGTGCAAGCCTAAATGTTTGCACGTAAACATGAGTAGTGGTCAAATTAGAATGTCCATTCAGCCTAATTTTGAGACCAAATAATGAAGGCCTCGCATATAGTAAGAAGGCCTTGCATATAGTAAGCAAACTGAAAATGATCTTATTAATGCCACAGGTTCATGCAAGCCATCTCATGGAATGTAGTTTATTCGATGTTCTTATTATCACAAGGAAATGCATAAAAATGAAAAAGTGCTGGGATAATTATCCTTGTTCTAGTTTTGGATTGAAGAATCACTATAAAAAGTTATTGTTGGAAATCTAATAGGGAAAGTGTGAGACTGAGAGGGGGGGTGAATCACGATCTATAAAACTTCTTCACTTTGATATGAAACATATTTGATATCACCACATAAAACCCTCATTTAAACATTCATCTCATATCAATGAAACCATTCACATCAATAGAATATCAGATCTACCTTCTAACTGCATAAATGTAAACTCATAGACACATCACACATTAACACACAGATTTGGTAATGTAGAAATCATCCAAGGTGAAGGTAAAACTGCAGCAGGGATGACACCAATAAAATCTTCACTACTGCAGCAACAAAGTTGTGTCTATTAAGCATCAATGATTCGATCACTTCTGATGATCTACCCTATGAAGGGTCTGCCCTGTTAAAGGCTAAAAGAATTGCTAGGTTCTACCTTGGTTAAAGGATTTGATATCACAATGAAGTGAGTACTCGGTTAGGAGATTTACATAAGCCTGTTAAAGCTACTCTGTTAAGAGATTAAAGCCCTAAAACACCTGTTAAAATGTTCAGTACTTGATCCTTCACTTAGCACTTCAATGCTTGGTAACAAATCTCCTCTATGCAATATAATATCGCCTTACTGTGATAGATCTCCTTTGTCTCTACTCAAAACTCTTCACTGAATTGCTCGATCTCTACACTTTGATTTACCTCCAAAACTTTGCATGCAAACTGAATCTTCACACACACGCGCCCATACACTCATTCATTATGATTTAGGTCATAAACCCTCCTTAAATAGAGGATTGGGTGAACCTTCTAAATCCAAATCAACGATCTAGGATCAATCCTTTTGTCATTTAGTCCTTGCATTTTTTTGATTGGTGGATTCCCTTACCTAGGGATTAATGATCTTGCTTTGAACGCATAATCATCTCCTTAATTACCTCCTCAAGCTTCAAAACATACTTCTAGCTCGACAAAAATGGTTTACATAAGATTTTGTGTCATTCCAAACAAATATGTGAAACTGTGTTACTTGGCACGTACATCACACTAGCGCTCGGCATAAACTATTTCTTCCTGTTGTCCCTCGGCCTTAACTGTACTTGGCATGAACTGAATAACTCGACCTCTATATCACTCGGCGCTCATTGATATCTCTTAACTAACTCGGCATTTAATGGAGTATTGGGCGACCATTAGCTCGCTCGGTAGTAACTACTGCTCGGAACATGACTTGGAATATGTACAAGTCTTCATTCCTTAGTTTGGCCTATATAAGATGACTCGATCGCAGTGATGACTGAATAATCCTGCCTTGTGAATGACTAAGTGTTTGACACTAATAGACAACATTGCTTAGGGATCAACAATCTCCCCCTTTGACATTAGTGGCAAAAACACTTCGTCATGAAATGTCAAAATTGTTCAATACAAAATTGAAATACAAGTACTCGCCCTTAGAATATATTCCATACCATGGCTCGGTATTTCAGTCATGTTATGATTCTGCACTTAGTATATACATGTTCAAAACTTCAAATTTTCAAAATTTATAAACTGTTCTATTCTCTTCTCGATTTCCCCCTTTATTCTGCATTTTTTCCCTTGATCACTTTGTTCATTCCCCCTTGTTTTTGTCATGTATGGCTTCAAGGGTGTAGGGATCAAACCATACTTGTCCAAAAATGGTTTGTGAAGCTATAAGATCATGGCTAGAGCATGATCCCAACTTCTCCGTACAAATTCCAAAATTTGAATCGTTATTTCTAGTGTAGCAGCTAGATCCACTAAATTATCAGCAGTTGAGAGATTTGGATCTCTTTGCACAACCTCCTTTGTTAATTAAAGCTCTCTCTGCATAACCTCCAAGTGAGATATCAACATTGTCTGAATAGAAATAAGATTAGCCCTTATTCTCCCATCCTCAGCCATCAACTTGGCTCACCTTGATTGGGCAAATGTTAACTTATTAAAATGAAATGAGCTTGTACTTGCGTCCATGCTCAATGTGTTTCCTAAATATTGTAAATTGGTTAGAAGCTTATCTATAACCTCTTGATTTGCCTTAGTAAAATAAGTAACATCACGTAACTTTTTGTACAAAGAATGAATACTCTTAACAACTTCTTCTACATTATTTACAAGGTTTGTAAGATGTTGCCTTAATGCAATTTCAGTAGAAATTTTTTCTATAACTTTCTTCTCAAATTTCCTTGCAATCCATTGCATTAACTTCTCATCTGCATCAATGTCTGTGTCATTGACCTTCTCCACAATCTGAACTAAGCTATAATAGAAGATTTTTCATTAAGGTTTTCCACATCAAAAGCTTCGAGGAAAATATCCTCAATCTCATGTAATACTTGTTTTTGTTGTTGCTCTCTTCTTAGCTCTTCTTGTCTTGTCTTCCTTGTCAATAAATCTTGCAAGGTTATCATTTGCTCATATGTTAAGTTATTAGTGTCCCAATTAGGAATCACAATAACTTCATCTAATGTCATTAGTTTCCCAGGTGACTAAGCCTTTTTCTTAATCCTCCTTCCTTTAGAATCTAAAGTACTAGAGCTCAGCAATGATAACTGTACACTTTGAGTTTGGAGCTCTAGACTTGGCTTGTAAACAATTGCTTGTGTACCCTCAGCACCTTTTGGCTCCTCTACTGGTCTCTGTTCCTTGGTCGATGCAAGTTCACTAGTGGAACTCGGCTGCACTATCTCCTTTTCTCCCTCAGTTTGAGTTGACTCTTTACCCAAACTCTCTCTTCATGTGCAACATCACCTTTTGTTCCTTTTGACTTTGCTGCTAGGCAACAACAACATCACCTTTTGCTTCATCTGACATTTGATCATTAGTTTCATTGGTAACTTTAGATGAATCAATTAGACTTACTGTTACCTGCTGAGATTGTTGTTGATCACCGATCTTTGGATATTCCTTGATCTGTACAATCACTAGATTGGTGTCCATCAATGTATCTTTAATAGATTTAGGAGTTTGCTCCTTTTTTGGCTTGGCAAACATGGTCTTCTTTGGCTCTTGATCGGCAGTAGTCACATCAGGCATTGTAGTATCTAGAGTTTCATCCTCAATGGTGACTACCTCAATCTGCTTCACACTCTCTTATTCCATCTTATGAATAGTCTCAACTAATTGCTCGGCATCGTCATAAATATCTTCTTTATTATCCAACTCAACTCCTCCTGCATCATTTTCTTCCTTTTCTTCTTTCTCTTCATCTGCAGGCATCAGTCCAAAGACTTTCTTCCATACTATTTCGCTTTCTTGGACAACCTCTTTAATTTTATTTCTCAAAATTTTATATGCCCTTCTCTTTGGCACAAACTTCTTTGCATAGTCCTTCATGGCTATTGACATATGATGTTTTCCTAAATCAAGCATCACTTGGGCTAATGTAAACTCTCTCATTTGTCTTTCAGTAGTCAAAGCCCATTTCCATTTTGCATCTATCTTGTTAGACAACTCTTCTGGTAATTCCTTAACTAACTCGATTGGTGTATATTTAAAATTCACCATCATGTCAATAATTGTTTGTTCTACTTTTTCCTTATCAATCTTTTCTAAAGTATCATAATATATTTAAAACCAACTAATCCTGCTGAACTTCTCAAATTCTCACATACCTTATCAATATTTTGTGGCTCTTTTCTTGGTACAATTTGAAATTGACTCAAGTCATCTGACTCGGTCCTTTCAGCCTCATCTTCCTCATCATCATTTGATTTAACAACCAACTTTCTCCTCGGCTTCTTCTATTGTTAGCCTTGCTCGGCCTCTTTTGATCTGATGTCCTATTTCTAGGACATCTTCCCTTAATCGGCCTTGCGATCTTAACAATCCCTTTCTTCAGTGGCTCGACAGCTATAGGACTTGTCACCTTGGATCTCTACCTAATGACCCTTTGTGGTGTGGTAGTAGGATGGATTGTCACTTTCTTCAAGCTCTTCTTCAACTTAGGCTCAACCACAACAATTTCCTTCCCTTTGGTTGCCTAAGGCTCGGCAACAACTAGCTCTTTGCCTTTGCCTTCATGTTCTTCTTCACCATCACCTTCATCACTATTGAGATCTTCGTCTTTTCCTTCAACAATCTACAATGGTGCCTCTCCAAGTTTGCCTTCCAAGTATTGGATCATCATCTTTCTTTTTTTGTCCATCTTAGGGACATTGGTTTGCATCATCATCTTGATTTTAGCAATCTCATATGTGTTGAAGGGTTCGGCATTCTTGTCAATCTCCTCAGCTAACAAAGTTGTGATGGCGGCTAACACTTCATCAACATTTACTTCATAATGCATAGGTCTTAGCCATGCCACCCTAGGTATAACAGCCTATACATATGTATAATTTGTATCAACAAGAAATCATAGTACCAATCAACGATCGCTTTAGGTATTCTGAATTTGTTCTTCATCTTCCTCTTGAAGTCCTCAAAGTATCCATCCATTATGGTTTCAAAATTCTCACCTATCTAATTGATGTACTCATTTATTTGCTCGGTCACTGGTCTGGTCTTATCCCAAACATCTCCAACAGTAAGAAATGAATTATGTACATAGAAAAATATGCATATAATAAGAGAACCAAACTTACAAGATGTATTCTTCGCCTTCCTTATCACTCCAAGGTTCTCTGCAAGTTGGATGAGTTGGAACTCGGCCAAATCATTACTATGGTCCTTCTTCAGAAGTTTATAGCCCATGTCAACAGCTACACATGGTACACTGTTCAGTCGACTCGACTGATAAAACTTATGAGCGGTCACCCAAACTACAAACTCAATCACAGGATCCTCAATAATGTTGATTGACATACCTCGGCCATTCCACTTTGCCTTCGACTTTCAATCATATCCCTTGCTTGGCATCGAACACTCTTCACTCGGTCCAAAACAGGGTAACCAATATTCTGACTAGTCCATTCTCCAACCATAATTTCATGTCATGTACCTTGCTCAGCACGATCTTTATCCATTCAACTTTAAACACTTTTAGAAACACTAGAGCACGAGTTAACCCTTTCTCGGCCACGACCTTGTTCTCATCTTTCAATATCCCATTTTCACACAACTTGTCATAGGCATTTCTTAGCTCAAAATCGACCCTCTTTGATCTTGCACATATAATACGATCTAACATCATGAACCATAATCACTCTGGGTGGAATCACAAATAATGCTCCTAACAAATCACTTGTTAACGCAATGTCAAGTTATGCTTTAAACTTAGGTGGAGGGCATGCATCAATATGATTTGAGCATTTTTATCCCTCAATGCTTCACTCTTCTCACTTGCAAATGCAAATGATGCCATTGTCACAATCTAGGGTTTCAAACTCAAACAACTTTACAACTCGGCTCAAACAACTTTGCACAACTTACTCGTTAAGCCAATGACACAAACTCACACAAATCACTCTGCAAATTGCCTAAATTCTTCGCTCTATAAACTCGAAAACCTTGTAAGTCAAAATGAACTTCAAAAATCCACTATATAGCTTCAAACAATCGAATTGAGCTTCCATTAAATACTTTGTACTAATTATAGATATATATTTGGTGCATTACAACTGTCTTGGCTTACTCACTAGAACTCAACAGATACACATCCTTCAACTTTGCTCAGTCAATATTGAGACTCGGTTCATATTGAAATACACAACTAGCACTCGGTCTCTACCAAATTTTCAACTCGGTACAAAAACTCATCTTAACTCAAGCATTAACATTTATCCTGATGCATCTTCAATCATGTTGATTTGGACTTCCATACATACAGTATTAGGAACTAATGTATGATATAGAAATTTGAAATGTAGTTCCATACATACTTTGCCATTTAGTTTGAGGTGGGGAAATCACCTAATCCATTGGATTCAATGATCACAACTTCTCCATTTGCACTATTGCCTTCATCTGACTTCTTTCTTCGTGTCTAATTTATTTCACTCCTTACTTCTTCAGCATTGACCTTTGCCTTTCCATTGTTTACCTCAACATTTGGTGTTGGTGCTTGGTTCATATAGCCCTTACTTAGATGATCGACCTTTTGACAATTGAAACATACTGGTCCAAAATTCCTCCAGTTACTAGATCTTCTTCTGAGATGTATCCTAGCACAATTTGCTGCAATGTGTCCATACTTTCCACAATATTGACAATTTACCCAAGTATTGCAATCCCAATTTATGGTATTACCTTGCTTAGGTGCTTTGCCTTGACCGGTGCCCAATTGTTCTCTGCCTTAGATCTGCAATCTTGTGACTTATGACCATACTTCTGACATGTATAACAGTAGCCTTCAAATCTAGAAGTAGTTGGTGCTTTATTGACCTTTGATCTACACTCATGTGCTTGATGACCTTGTTTGTTGCAAGTAAAGCAATAACCATTAAATTTAGGTTTAGGATTTGACCTACCAATCTTATGCCTACAAATGTTTGTTGTATGACCTGGTTTTTCATAGTGATAGCATGTAGGCTTCATGTTCTTTGGCTTTGTATTTGCATTCCTTTGTTCTCCTTGTCTTGATGATTCTCCTTGCTCGGCACTTAGTATAAACTCAGCATAGCCTAGTCTAGAGGTGTCATGGGGTCTCCTTGGTGCATTCATGTGTTCATTCAGAAATCTCATAGCCTCTTTAGGTTTATTCAACCTCTCAACAAATTTATTTTCAGCTTTCAACTCATTTGTCAGACTATCATTCTTAGATTTCATATTTGTAATCTCCAAATCCTTTCTTGCAATCTCATGATTTGGACTTAGTAACTGATTGAGCATATTAAACTAATTATGTGTTAGCTTTTGTACTTCTTTGATTCTTTCATCAAGTCTTCTAACCAGTTGTCTTGTCTTCATCAGCCATTGCCTTGTCATCTTCAATCTTTGCTTTATCTTCCTCGGCTTTTCTCTTTTGTTCAGTCACTTCACATAGCCTTACTACTTGAATTTCATGTTCTCTTTTCAATGCTCTGACTTATTCAGGGTATTGTTCCTCTTTAACAGATCTACAATTGTTGCATCAAATTCACTAGATCTTCCTTCATCAAATAGTTCTTCAACAATCTCTTCTTTGTATAGGGTGTCATTTTGTTGAATAGTCATCTCTTTCCTTCTCTTCAAGGATTGCCTTAATATTTCCTTTGTGACCTTCACTTGTTCATATGCAAGTTGAACATCTATCTTCTAGTTCTCAATGATCTTTCCCAGTTTGTAGGCTTTCATCTTCAAGATCTTTAACTCCCAGGTGGTTAGACTTATGTCAAGAGCACACGGCTCTGATACCAATTGTTGGAAATCTAATACGGAAAGTGTGAGACTGAGAGAGGGTGAATTAGGATCTATAAAACTTCTTCACTTCAATAGGAAACATATTTGATATCACCACATAAAACCCTCATTTAAACATTCATCTCATATCAATGAAACCATTCACATCAACACAATATCACATCTACCTTCTAACTGCATAAATGTAAACTCATAAACACATTACACATTAACACACATATTTGGTAACATAGAAACCCTCCAAGGTGAAGATAAAACTGCGGGGATGGCACCTACAAGATCTTCAGTACTGTAGCAATAAAGTTGTGTCAGTTAAGGCTACAATGATTTGATCACTTCTGATGATCTACCCTATGAAGGGTTTGCCCTGTTAAAAGCTAAAAGAACTGCTAGGTTCTACCTTGGTTAAAGGATTTTAAATCACAATGAAGTGAGTACTCAATTAGGATATTTACATAAGCCTGTTAAAGCTACTCTGTTAAGAGATATAAACCCTGAAACACCTGTTAAAATGTCCACTACCTGATCCTTCAATTAGCACTTCAATCCTTGGTAACAGATCTCCTCTATGCAATATAATATCACCTTACTGTGATAGATCTCCTTTGTCTCTACTCAAAACCCTTCACTCTCTTATTCACCTCCAAAAATTTGCATGCAAACTAAATCTTCACACACATGCGCCCATACACTCATTCATAAACCCTCCTTAAATAGATGATTGGGTGAACCTTCTAGATCGAAATCAACAATCTAGAATCAATTCTTTTGTCGTTTAGTCCTTGCATTTTTCTGATTGGTGGATTCCCTTACCTAGGGATTTATGATCTTCCTTTGAACACATAATCATCTCCTTAATTACCTCCTCGAGCTTCAAAACATGCTTCCAGCTCGATAAAAACGGTTAACATAAGATTTTGTGTCATTCCAAACAAATATGTGAAACTATGTTACTAAGCACTTACATCACACTGGCACTCAGCACAAATTCTTTCTTCGAGCTGTCCCTTGGCCTTAACTATGCTCAGCATAGAATGAATAACCCAACCTCTATATCACTTGGCTTTCACTAATATCTCTGACTAACTCAGCATCCACTAGAGTATTCAGCGACCATTAGCTCACTCGGCAGTAAATACTACTCGGCACATGACTTGGAATATGTACAAGTCTTTATTCCTTAGCTCAACCTATATAGGATGACTTAGTCATAGTGATGACCAAATAATCATGCCTTCTGAATGACTAAGTGTTTGACACTAATAGACAACATGGTTTAGGGATCAACAATTAAGTTGGACTAGAGAGTGGAATGCACAAACAAACAAAGATTGCATGTAGATTAATTATGGATGGATTGATGAATCCAACTAGGAAAAGGTTACAAATGTGCTCAAATAGTTGTACAAGCCTAAATGTTTGCACGTAAACATGAGTAGTGGTCAAACAAGGTTTAAATGTTTGATGCAGGTTCCTAATGATTGCTTGTGATTACCAATTGAAAGTAGTCATGTAATCTGATAGATGGAGTCTTCTCCGTGGAAAATCCATAAGACTACAGTGATGGTAATGTTGCACAATGAAAGGACCATTTAATGGTTTCACCCACCATAAAATGGGATTATGTCGATAAGTGGTGCTTCTGTACAACCCCATGCAACACAGTCCACAGTTTGCAAGTAAATAGTTTTCGGAAGACCCTAGCCTAGTAATCCTCACTACATGCTAAAATTTAAATGCATGAAAAGGAAAACTGATAATATTTGGAGCTGAAAAACTGCTTGTTTAGAGATTGCAACCTCTACAAAAAGTTCCAATTGCTGTTTGAAACACAAGGTTGTTTAGTATTGAGAAGAAATGTATGCAGAACTCAATATTGAGGTGCATCATATAATCTGTATTGAAAATTGAATAAAAGATTTATGTTTGTGTATCGAAGCAATTTGTTTGTGTTTATTGCCTATGTTGAGAATTTTCATAGATATGGTCTCAACCCTAGAAAGTTTCAAAGGAGCTTGATACTTCATACCATTCATTTCTCGCTGGAGCTTACCCAGTCTATGATGATAGGGGACTTGCCTAAAACTTCCATAAGGTTCTCCCAGAGGCCTGTTGAGAACCTTGGGTAGCCACACTACATTTGCAGATGGCCGAGAAGTTACAGCTCGCTTGAGGTTATAGTATAGGATAACTCTCTCCAATGTAATCCTTTCGGATGATTTTTATTTCTTGGACTGATTAAAGGTTTAAAACATTAATATTGAAGGGCTATGTTAGCCTAGTTTTACTTTTTATCTATCCAACTTGTTGTGATTTCCGTTTTTATTCATCTATTTCGAAGGTATAGGCTTGACTGGATTTTTATAGGATGCATCTCTATCACTAAAGCACATATTAGTTGAGATGTGTTGGTCTTAATTTTTGACAGGAAAAATCCTGTTAAGTTTTAAGTTTTACTTTTTATTTGTTTGATAAAACCTTGTCCATTTCCTTGATTTAAAATTCAAATCTGGACACCTAAATTTTATTTTTTATTAAACCAAAAAGCAAGCTTGTATTCCAGGCGTAATAGTTATTAGTGAAATTATGGCGGGTATTTTGATTCAACGACTGCATAGTGCCAGCCAAGAAAAATTGAAACTGCCAAAAAAATAAAGACAATTGTACCTGAGTAGCGATGAATGGCGGGATGTAATAATGCTTCCTTCCTTGTTCGTTTCCTCAGCAGACGACAAAACTTAAACATTGCTAAAGTCGGAGGAAAAGGAATTGTTTGAAGCTCAAGATAATCCATTTTTCAAAAAGTGCACAAATCGTAACGCTTAAAATTCACACTTCAGCCTGCCAAAGTCTTCTAGGTATTCCGCAACCAAGAGACTGTGGAATCTTCGTTTCTTTAATTGTGACTTCGGATTGAGCTATTCTTCATCAACTGTTATCCCATCCCATAATTACAGGCTATAAAAATCTATTCTCCTTTTATTTTTTTATTTTTTTAAAAGTGCATTGAGCTGTAGTTTCAGAGCCAAACAAGAGACACAAAGCGTCAAAGTTCCTGCCTGCAGTATAGATGTGGAAATGAAAAACGATAGATGTGAGTAGAGTTTAAATGGGTAGAGAGACATGTAATTATATGATTTGGCAAGGTTGGAGAAACTTTAATATAATTTTTTTTCAAAACTAGCAATTAGATTATGATATGCAATGGATACACCAATAAGATCATGTTTGAATTAATTACGCATATTACAATTTTTTTAAGATTTCAGTTACTCAACAAAGTTGGACAATTTTTATTTAGTTACAAATGGAAGAGAAAATAAAAAATTTCCATTTATTAATAAGATCAATAGCTTTAATTAATTAATTAATTAATTAAATTTATTGAATTAACAGATAATCAAATAAGAATAAAATGTTATTGAGTTTATTGAAATTGATATGTAAATTAATTTATTTTTAAATAATTTAAATATTAAATAATATTAAAATAATTTGAAAAATAAAATTCTTGTTAAGAAATTAAAATTTATTAACTAATATTATAATAATAATAATAGATTGTATTCAATATATATCATTTTAAATTGATATATTATTAAAATTAATATTAGAGTATTCATAGATGTGAATGTAAATTATTGATTATTTAATGTGATTTATATACCGAAGAATAAAACATTGCCAATATCCTTAGCTATAAAGGAAATAGGTAGAAATTTGTACGATATATTCTATAGAAAATGGATTTTGAAAAGGCTAGAGGAAGTTACGAGCAAATACAATTGCCAGTTGTTATACCAAGCTCCCTCTTCCAACAAGCTATTCATGTGTGAGAATATGAGAGATCTGCAATAGATTAAAATAGATAAAGACATTATATCAAATTCTTGGAGTCTCTTTGCTTAGTTCTCTTTGTGAAGATCTCCACCACAGAGTATAGAAAGGTTCTATTATAGAATGCTAAAAAGAGGACAATTAAGGTAGAGCTACATGAAGCAAAAATTGACGAGGCAGATGTCAATACAAAGGACTCCTCCTCAACCAGAACAGTCAAAATTAGGGCTTCATAACAAATTGGCATTTGACCATATGTGAGTTGAGCCGAACAGAGAATCAAATTGAGACAACACTTCTGAAATCACCAAAGTATTAGATATATATTTATTATCTTCTTATAGTAAATTTATAGTAGAAATGAAGTAACTTTGGAGCAATGGTAGTCCCACCCAACCCTGTAGGGTGGGGGGCATGGGCCGACCCGCTTGTTACCCTATTGCCATTGTGGGGGAATCTGCCCTTATATTTAAATGCACAAGAAGATAGTAAAAAAGTCTGTTGGGACATTTTGCATGCACGTGGATTGCGGCCCTGCCTTCTGCTCCTCTATTGGACTAGCTAGACATGGGCTTACACCATCCAAATTCCCTGCTTATGGTGAATGGGATCTCTATGCTAAATGAAGACTGGGAACAAACTCCTCGACCAATTTACCTAGGGTTCACAATATTGACAATTCCTTGAAATTTAAGGTAATAAGTCTTATGTTATTGTGAGCTGGATCAAAAGGAGAATCATTCAATAATTTGTTGTTGCTACAAGTACCATCGAGGGCAAAATTATAGGGGCGACTGTGCACCGATTGTACTAACAATGTTCTTCTCTGCAGCCATGGACCAGAACTTAGCGAAATGCAAACACAGAGAAATGAAGGAAAATGCAAATGCAGAATACTAATATTGATTGAGTAGAGATATCTCGATATTTTGACAGGTTTATGGAGATTTGAGAGTATTGATTGAGTGAAATAACTGGAGATTTCCGAGTATTGACTATGTACAGTTTTCTAGAAATTTCCATAGATTTCTAAAGATTTTGTAAAAAAAATTTGCTATCATAAAGCTACAAATTTTGTTTATTTTTACTAAATAAAAATGAATTTTACCCCTTACTCTTCTACAAACCAATGAGAATGTAGGAAAATAATTTTGTTTAAATCATTAAATGTACATAAAATCTCAAACTATAGTAAATATATGTCAGCTAAAAAATTTCTTTGATGTGATTGGTTGTTTATAAAGTTTTAATTGCATCCAACTAATGCAATAGTATCCTACCATAGGTAGGAACTAACAATCTCAGATAAAGACTCATCACATGAACATGATCTTTAAAAAATACCATTCTAGAAACAATCTCAGATAAACACTCATCGGATGAACATGATTAAAAAAAACATCATTGCCTGAAGAGGCTAAATAATTGTTCATCAAACCCAAACAGTTGAAAATTCAGTTTCTTTTCTGAGTTTTTGCTCAGAGTCAAGCAAGAGTACACACAAAGTTTCAACAAAGTAAACTTTGACAGGAGAAATAAACATGGGGTTGCCCATAAAAGCCTATATTGTCGATGATAGAAGGTGCGTGTGATGGAGCCCAATAGTCAGTTCTTCCATTTCTATTTTCCCATCATAGTGTCAAACTTCTCCCTTCTCTACCTCTACTCTCACCATTTCCTCTGTTACATTTCTAGTATGAATCTCAATCCTAATGTACAACTTCAAGGTGAAGACACATATTTTTTCCTCTCTCTGGGCTCTTTCTAGCCAAGGGACTGATGGGTCTTCCTACGGCAAAGAGCCTAAAAATTTTGCAATCCAAAATGATCTAGGTGAGGTCTTAATTCGGTAATGATATAGTTTAGGGCTTGATAAGAGAGAAGCGGTAGATGTGGCGGTGGGCTAAAAAATATTAAAAAAATCTAGAGAATGATCTAGATAAAGAAAAGAGGCAGTAGATGTGGCGGTGGGCTTAAAAATATTTTTAAAATTCAGAGAATGATCTAGATAAAGAAAAGAGGCGGTAGATTTGGCGGTGGGCTAAAAAATATTTTAAAAATCCAGAGAATGATCTAGATAAAGAAAAGATGTGGTAGATGTGGCAGTGGGCTAAAAAATATTTAAAAAACCAAAAAATGATCTAGATAAAGAAAAGTTGTCTATAATGTGACATTATTTTTCTCTAATTTTGATCTGGAAAAAAGATTTTTCTCCTTGCCTTTTTCCATGGCAGCCAATAATAGTTTAGAGAATGAGTAATTTTCTAATTTTATAAATGTATGAAAATAATAAACCATGTACAAAACTTTACAAATGAATTAATTTTAAAATATTATTGGTTGAAGTAATTAAGTTATATGCACCTAACGGATGCATAAGTATTCCTGCCATAGGCAGGAACTAATAATGAGGTCACTTACCGAGAATACCTGATAAAATTTGCAAATTCATATTTCTGTGTTTATTTTTTATTTTGTTTTTTTTAATAGGTGATGGGCTGAAATCTTTGATTAATTATTATAATTTGTTATAATTGATTATTACTAGCACTTGTACCCCCCAAAGGTCCAAGGGTTAACCCGATTCTCAAGTCAAAGAAAATCTTTGCAATTTTAGCAAAGCTACAACATCAAAACCATTTTGTACAGTTTCAAATTTTCTTCATTTTCTTCTTTTCCCCTTAAATTTAAAGCCAAAGGATTATGTAAATGCTTATTAGAAGTATAAAGCTAAGATGTTGACCTCAAGGGACTGAAATCTAGGTTGCGTGTGCTTATCCAAATATTGCTTGTTGCTACTGGGGATCATTTCAAAATGAAACATCAACTTTAATTGCTAGATGGAGGGTTGGAAATTTGCCATGGAGTGAGAGCAAAGCAGCTGTGTGTTAACAAGTGCAATGTAACATCTCCCTGTACATATTCACACTACAACTGGTTGTCCATATTCACACTACGAGAACCGTGTACCTCCAAGAAAATGAAATGGTGTCAATTCTAAAAACAACTTAGCAATGAACAAACTTTTACTCTGATCTTTGTATTTGACTACCATACATGTGCACTTACAATGACGATATTCATGATAAGCAGAGTATCAGAGGCCATTTATATGACTAACAAGTTTGCTTATGTATAGATCTAGGTGGTTACCAAAAATGATGATGAAATGTACAAATGCAATAAAGGATACATTGTTGACTAGCTTGGTCAAATCAAATTATGAGTGATAACAAATCTATTTTGAAAGAAACAACACAATAAATTAATTAGCCAAGTTACACAAAGGACAATAGAGAACTTTTATTTACCAGCAGTGAATCGTCATTAACTTCAAAGTTATAAACAACATGGTATCAAAACAGAGATGGTATTAATCATATTTAACAAGAGCAAAAGTAAAATGAAGTCAAAATGAGAGGATGTTGAAACATGTTGTTGTCTTCGAAGAACTATTCTACGTCTTCCTTGTATTTTTTAAGTAGATTACAAAACAGAATATAGATTGTAGCAAAGTAGGAAATGATTGCAAGTAAATACCAATATCATGTACAATTAATTGCCCAAACATCTTGGTTGGATGGTGTGAGTAAGGAGACATAATAAATGCACAAGTGTGTTAAATTTTGTTCTTTTGCTCTATGAAAAGAACTGAGTAACTACCTGCCAAATATTAAAGAATGTATGCTTGATTAGATGGAACATTGGGTATAAGATGTAATAAAATATGATGTGATTTCTTGAACTTACCAAATAATCGTGAGACACCCACTGGTACAACTTCCAATCATTGAAATGTTGAATTGGGATCCTATGGATAAGAGATTGAATTTCATTGGTGGAACCATTTTTTATTAGAATATTTTAGAAAACGTAATTGTACACGTATGTCATAATAAAAGCATGACGCTCTAAAATTGTTGTGTACCTTGATTGTTGAGAGGGCAAGCTGATGTAATCGAGCTTCTTCTCTTTTCCTTATGAAAGTGTATGCATTATTTTCCATTTTTTAGTACCTTTCAAGGGAAAAATCTGGTTGAATGTGAAGGTCTTCCAATGATATGACTCTAGATATTGTTGTGAATGTGAGCCCTTGCCTTTCTTATTTACCAATGTCAATTGTTGCTTTGTGTAGTGTAATCTCTTGGGATTTGTGAATAAATAAAGCCCATGTCATTGTCAACAAGATTTGCCTTCGCATGTCGAAGGTTAGAGGAATTATTGGTACTACTTTTGGATCATTTTTATCCGATGGTGGACCATTGTAATTATCAATTCTTGTTGCAATGTACAATGGAAATTGTGGGCGTTTGCAACTGTCACTGTAAACCATTTCAATTATTTCACCTAATGCTCCATTTATGAGGCCTACTTGAGTCCATATGTTTTTTGTGAGCATGATATGTTGCCCTTTGCACAACAAGATTTAGTTTCAAGTTGTTCATAAATAGTTGCATATTTTTTGTTGCTTGTAGTGCTTGTTGTTATACTTATTGCAATTGGACAATTCAATAGTTTCAACATTTTTTAATTGTGTAGTTTGACAAGATCATTCGTAGCAAATAGGTGTATTGATTTTTCAAATTCATCCCTTTCGTCTGATGTAATTTGTTTGTTTGTGCACGTGAGTAGGAGATCCCAGTGTTCTCTTGTTGGTATTGCATTTCGTATGTTCTACAAAAGTTGAAAAAATTGTGCTTTCTATGTATCATCGCCTTGTAGGCGAAATATTGTATCTAATGTGATAATTGTCTTGAATTGCTCCCACAGTGTTATTGAAATAGAATGTGATGTGTATAGAGGCTTGTCCATCATAGGGGGTAGTTGGGTGTGGTCACCAATGAGGATGATGGAAAGGCCACCAAAGCAAAGTTGTTGCTTTTGTGGAAATTCTTGTCGTAGTCTACTATCTATTTTCAGTAGTAACTTTGGGCCAATGAAGCTTACTTCATCAATAAGAATGTATCTTATTTTCTAAAGTCCTCTTGGAATGTGGTTAATGCTTTTCCTTATAGGGGTTGCATTTGTTTAATTGGTATCTTGAGCACCATATGTATAGTAGACGCATGTATGTTGAATGCAGCAACACCTATAGGAGCCAGTGCCAGTAGTTGGCCTTTCTATTGTTGACCATTATTGTTCAATGTATGTCTAATGCAATCAATCAAGTATGATTTACTCATACCAGTTGTGCCTTGAATGATCATGTAAAGAGGTTTACTAGGTGGATATTTTTTATGTTCCATAATTATTGTGGGTGTTTCCTTTTGACTTGTTGACAATGGATAGCTCGGTATATAGTAATCTGATAGTACATTCTCACCTTGTGCAATTTCTTTATTTGTATTTATGAACTATGTTGCGACTTCATGTAGATGTTGGGGAATAATAATTTTATCTCATTTGTTGTTGTTGTCAAAGTCACATCTACCAAGCATATCAAGTTCATCAAGGGTAATATTCTGTGAGGTACCCATTTGTGACAACATTCATCATTCATTCATCTATAGTATTTCTTGCTCTTCTTCTACCTCTTCTTCTTCTAAGTCTGGTTCACATTCCAACATGTGATTGACATGCCAAACATGATATCCATTTACATTCATGTTGGTCCAATTTGTAGTAATTCTTTATTTTGTCAAGCCAATGTCATTTTCTATAGTGCGAAAATGTTTTCACAAGAGAAGCTCACTCCAACAGAAAATTTCAAAATGGTCTTAAGTTGACATGTGGAATATTTTTGAACTTTGGGCAAATGTTAACAATGGCTTTCACATTTCTCTCTTTCCACTTGTCATTTCTATGATTTGCAAAATCAGTGTATGATTGTGCAAATTCAAGTAAGTGGTAGCATCTCAAGCTTTGGAGGTCATTGGTTGTATGCTTGCAAGTATGTAGAATATATTTGATTAGTGTCTGATGTGTTTGTTATCCATAGAAACATGTTTCACCCAACATTCAAGGATGTGAAAGGATGATTGCACACAACAAGCAGCAATTTTTGAAGCATGTGACATGTTTCTTGTGTCCCTATGTCACATACAGCTACAACTTCTGTCATAAATTTCCTATATGTTGTAAGAGCTAAGTTATTAGGTTGTTGGGTTGAATATATTCTTTTTAACATATCAATATATATTTCAAATGATCTTCCTACTTTTGATGCATATTTATCAATGTATTTGAGAATAAGCTCCCGTGAAATAACCGGCTGGCAATCATTGTTTGCTCTCCAAATTGTTGACATTTCTTGATTATGAATGTTAATTCTATCATCATTTCTTGCAGGATCAATTTTTTTTTGCCATCCTCATCACATGATAGAGTAGATATAGCTTGTTCTTTCCATGGAGCCCTATAGTGACATTCTACTTTTGTACCCTTTCTTCTTAAGCATGTGTCTTGTCTGCATTTTGTATGTCTTTGAACCTGGTTAATCAATTCTTCATAGTCATGAGTAGGCTCACCAGATAATATCTCTTCTATGTCAAGCAAGCATGGATCATCTAGAGGATTGTGGAAAAGTGTGTTATTTCTTAGTGAAGCTTTACAAGGGTTCCAGGCAGTAACATACTTGTCAAAAAAGAGTCACGCTCTTTCAATTTTTGCAACATTATTCCAATCGAGTTTATCCATATCTAATGCATATTTTATCCAAATAACTCCATGCATAGGTGCACTTCCTTTGTTTTGTCATTCAGATCTATACCAATAGTATTTTGCACCCAAAATTTTTTCATTGAATTCCTCATGAAATATTGTAAAATAATGATGCATGTATAACACCACTGTATGAGGGTTATTGATTATGTTGTCCATCTGTTGTATATTTGGTAACATCCTTGGGGAAGTGTCATTTGTGAGCAGTCGATGTAAATCTAGCCATTTTCTATCTGTTGCACTCAGTGTGAAGAAAAGTGTAGTTAATCTTATCTGGTTGATCAAGTTTATCAACCCCATTTGGCGCTTGTTCCAATATGGTCATGTTCCTCGCATGGAAGAACCATAGTGCACTAGTTCTTGTGCAAGATGGCTATCTGGAAAATTTCTAAGGTGTGCATGAAGCTTTTCTATAGTTGCAAGCATTTTTTCTTCTACATTTATTTTAATGAATATTGTTGCAACTACCTAGCTACGATGTCTACCCATGAGATTGAAGATGAAATATCAAAAGCGGGGGTGCTTTCCAAGTCTGTTATCATGGAACTTCATTTAGTGTTGCACAAATTCATGAATGTAAACTTATCTTATATGAGGATGCATGTAGAGTGCAAATCCATTTCAAAAGAGTGTGGTAAATGCCATATCCAACAAGCCTTTAGTGTTGTATTCATTTACAGGAGATGAATCTATCTTTGGCCAATTGATAACATTGTTTGTGTTGTCTTCAAGTTGTAATTTTTTCTTAATAATCTGTAGCTCATGTGTTGTTTTCGGATGCTAAGACATAAATGATGATGTGCATGTCATGTTATTTTCATTTATCTCTTCATCAATATCTATTTCATAATTTGGCACTGACATGTCTTCAACTATTTCAATGGTTTTGAGCATACATGAGACATTTGTTCTTATTTTAGGGATATCAACTACATGTTCAGCATAAAGAGTGACATCCTTATAGTATGAATCATATTTCACCTTGTATTGAAATGCATCTATAATGTGGCTTCTCTTTACATAACAATCATAGGATTGGCCCATTGTATGTAGTCTTTGAACAATCAGTATATCTAGGTCTTGTATTCTATGTGGAAGAATATTTGCAATGTTATTTATATCCTATGCAAAGTTTATCATGTCTCCACAATATTTATATTGACCTCCAAAATTTTGAGTGACTTGTAATACTGGGCTAACTCTAGCAATCAACATCCCTTCAACTTGGGTCAATCTTTTGAGTATAACAGGTTGCTCTCTTAGACCCATGTTGTTTATGGATGAGAACCAGTGTATGTCTTTCTCATGGAAGCATCTCTTGCATGTGGGAGTTGTGTTTGATAATTGCAAGTGTATTCCTGGGTAAAATTCTTTACATACAGTGCAACTTCATAAGCTGGACAATGCATCAATCCTTTGGCAAAATTTTCTGAGTGCCATTGAATAATCATTTCTTTGCCTAATCCTCGTTTGTTTATTCCTTTCATCTTGTAATGGAGTGTGTCAAAATTTGAGTAGTTGCTTTTGTAATGATGGAACTATTTGTTGTGTGGTTATGTGTTTAACACTTTGTGCTTCTATTTGTTGCAATGGATTCGAAGTTCTCTCCAATCTTTTAGCACATCTCAAAGAAACTATTTGATCTTTATGTTAGGCATAGTATTCTTGACTTTTGTTTCTATTTTTTCCTCCTTGGATTTCATGAAGTGCAATTTCTGGGAGGTGGGTACATTTTTCTTGTAGTGGATCTTTTTTGCCCTATAATGGATGGAACTCTAACTAGTGAAGGTCTTGTTCTATGGTTGTTTTGACAGTACTCTCTACTTGTAGTTGTTCAGAGGTAGTTGAATCTCTTTGTAATCTTCTAGCATGTGTGTGGGTAGGTATCACATATTTGTTATGTGTGTAATATTCTCTATTCCTTTTTCTATTTTCCTGTATTTGTAGTTCAGAAGACAGAGTTCTTGGTAGATGTGTTCTTCTTGAAGAATCAATTTCTTCAAAACTATAAGTTCTGTCGATTCTCTTTTTCCACAATGAAATTGCAATTTTATGATGTTTTAATTTTCAATAATAAAAATTGAAAAATATTAGTTACCTATCACAAAGGTGGGCATAAACTAATTCTAACAGAATAAATGTTTCTGGATGTCCGAGTGCAATAGCAAAAAAAACTTAACTTATTGTATATTATGGAAACAATAAAACTAAAAAAAATTGATAACACTCACTAAATGTACATGTTGGTTTTGTAAACTAATATTTTTGAATTTCAAATTTGAAATTGAGATTATCACCAAGTTTTTTCTCAAAAATATCAGGGAAGAAGAGATTTTAATACAATGCTAAGAGCAAAATCTTTGTTGGAATAGTGGGAAAGATCCTAAAATGTGTATAAAAGAAACATGAATAAAATATGATTTCACATTATATTTAAAAATTTAGAGCATTACAAATAAGTTGTTGTTGGCTATGAGCACATTCACTTGCAACTATAATATATACCACTTATCGGCAAGGACTCTAGTCATAGCCTATCAAACTATGCTTTGGTCCTAAGCCAATTAGTAGGGTGTTTAGTTGCCTTGAAACATTATATAATTATTAAAAGTGGTAGTATTAAAATGACCTTGTGTTTGCAAAAGGCCATTTCAATATGCATCAAGAGCAACATTCCATGTTATCCAAACCAAAAATTGGGTAACTTCTAACAAATTTTGAGCTTCTCTATAGGCTTGTGAGGCATAACTATGCATAAATGAATATATAGATTAATTGTGGGATTTTAAACGAGCTTATGTAGGGAATCAATAGAAGTGCACACGATTTTATAGTTATTACTTTTAGTATATAGTTTTCGATTGTAAGCTTATTTCACTTGTGAGACAGCTTTAGTAAGAGCTCTTAATGACTAAAACCCCTTGAAATTATGGCTAGTCATTTTATAAAGTGGCCTAGGACTGTATTTTTTGTCGAAGTTGCAGATTTTAAGTGATTCATAGCCTACACTTATTGAAAATTTCTCTCACATATGGGTTTCTCCAGGGTAAACCCTTTGCCTTCATAATAATGCACAATGTTTACTCTTGGTTACACATTACATGTTATATGATTTGAAAGCTTACAACATTTCATTTCTTTTATACATTTTTATGTTCACGTCTAATGTGCAAAATATGCATTCTAGTTTATATATTGAGGTAACAATTGTCTTTAGTATTTGTGGGTTTGTTTCCTCTTTCTTTTGTTTTTAGCTCTATCTTTAAAGATTGTTTATGTCATCAAGATAGAAACCAAGCTAGAAACTCGTATGCCTCCCATCTGAAATAACAATCATCTATTATAAAACCAAATTGGGTCGTCCATGTTGTAGGAAGAATGGGCACACCATGGAACATCCATTTTGGAGTAGAGTCAAGTGATTAGAATAATTAAAAATTGAGTTCATGGTGTGGTCCATGAAAAACTCAAGAACATGTAAAGTTTGACAGTGCTACACAGCTGGGGTGCCAAAGTTTCTTTGTTGATATTTTCAGCCAGTGATTGAAGACTAAAATGCCTAAAAGCATATGTTTCCAAGGGCACACTAATATTTTTTATTTCAAATTCTCTTTATATAGCATGCAAATAATTTGTCGGACAATGACGAGTATTATGGGAATGATTTCTTAAAATAGGAAAGTTTCTCAATAGACTTTGGTGGAGTAACTACTATTAACAATTTAAAAACTTAAAACACTAACTAAATTGTTACTTTGACCTCCCAGTTCATGATAATCTCCAAGGGCATCTATAGAAATGTTTTGGCTTGAAAAATTCCTAAAAGAAAAGGTCTGCAAAAGAATGTGGTTATACATATTTGATTCAAAACAATCAAAACCTATTGAATTGTAACGATTAGCATCTAATTGAAATGATTTTCAAATGTTTACAAAAGTCATAATATGCCTTCAAGCACCCAGTTTGAACCAATCAAAAGCTTCCTATATGGGAATTATTCAAAGCCCTGCTATTAATTCAAACACTCCAGTAACAACAACAAAGGAAAAATTGAGAAAACACACATGAAAAGAATACCTTATCTATGGCCAGTGGTGTTTCTAAACAGTTAGTGTTGAAAATTTTCTATTCGGACATGTCATGTAGAGGAGTGCACTCTTGGGTGGTTGTCATTCCTGTATGTGGCTGCTTTTGCTCTTGAATCATCCCCTTTATACTATGTTGATGGTAAACACCTTTGTGGATAGCTAGAAGATGTGTTCCCATTCTATGTTGCCTACTCATTTGGTGAGCACCTTTGTCACCTAACATGCGGCTTTGTGGTAGACTATGCGGATCCGCTACAATTCATTCCATCGTGAGTTGCCATAGTTACGACATACAACATTCAAATTCACTCTGAAAATTGATAATTTGCTGACGAGATCTCTATTTGGTATAAGACAATTTTCAAAGTGGAAGAAAAATTTTCATCAGTGAGCTACACCCACAATGAAAAGCTTATCGACTTAATTATGTGTTGAGTCAAAGACCTCTACATAAGAGGCTCACAAGTTACCATTGTACTATAGACTCTTCCTATATTTCATGTGTTTATTTTTTAATGTAATTTTAAAGTTATTTATATGGAAAGAAGAAATATAATCTTTTATTAGATTTATGTTAAATTTTTATATATTATTTTTCATAATAGTTATTTATTTACTATGGAAAATAATTTAGTTTTTTTTTTGTTATTATGAAATCAATATTATATTTAAACATTCTAATATAGTCTCACTAATAACTAGAGAACGAGGGCCAATATGAGAAAGAAGACAGAGGACACCAAAGTGGAAGAGCCTAAAGAGGATTCCATCCTTCATACTTTGCAGAAGCTAGAAGATCTGGAAAAACAAATAGAGCATCTTCTCCTGGACTTGATCCAGTTTCCTGGTTTTTTTTTTAAATTTGTGTCTTTGTTGGATTGTTTCACTCTCGCTGCTTCTGTTGGTGATGTTGTGTAGTTTCTTGTTGTTAGTTGTCTTTTTTTTTTTTGGTGGTAATTACTTTATGATTGTCTTTCTCATGTCTATCTATCTGTAAGAGGCTTTTGTTGTAAAGGGTTTCGGGTCCCTTCAAACTTTTTTTTGCCTTTAATCCAAAACAAGGTAAATTTTCTATTATGTAAACTATACACACATACACATGTGCATATATATGTATATATACGTGTGTATATATATGCATGTGTATATAAATAAACACATGTTTATAATATATATATATATATATATATACACACACACACACACACACACACACACACACACACACACACACACACATGTGTGTGTGCGTACGTGTGTGTGTGTGTGTGTGTGTGTGTGTGTGTGTGTGTGTGTGTGTGTAAACAACTAGCTTTCAATGTGTATATTTCTTTTTCATTGTGTAAATTTTACCTTCATGATTTGATTTTCATTGAGTAGATATGTTTTGATGTCTCAAATTCTCATTTGTGGTGTTCACCCCTACAAACCAACCTACTTTCAATTGACATCCCCCCCTTCCCTCTTTTATCAAATATATGTTGTGATTAAACATATTTTGTACCATAATAAATGTATTGAGTTCAATACATTAAAATATATTTATATATATTTCAATTAAAAGCATGTTATATGAATAAATGGTTATTCAGTGAGAGGTTCATTTCTATTATAATTTTTGTGACGAGTGTAGCTTTAGTGGGTTGTAGTTTATGTGCTTGAGGTAGATTTCATGGTAGGCACCAGTCTTTATTTTTATCTAATTTCACAACCCTTGCCAAAGTTGTGTTATTTTATCATTGTGTGAAATTTTTAAAATCCTTATTAGTACGTGTCCATAGGCTAAGCAATATTGAATCATTTTATGGAGTGTTGCCCTTAACTAGTAATTAAATAGTTTTCTTTTTGCCAATCTCACCAATAAAATCTAATTATATTTCTCATTGTGTGAAAAATGCATATTTTCTAACGTTAATGTAATACCCCTCCTTTGCTATCATTGTAGATTTAGTTGTTAAAATTCTATATGACTCTTATATAGATGTGTTAGCCCTTATTTGATATTTGAAATGCAATACTTGGATATGTTGAATAATTGATTATGTCAGATTGTAACAATTTCCTACTTGTAGTGATGATGGTTTAATTGCTTTTAATTAGTTAATGAAATTACTTTTTTGGTGATGTCATATGATGTGTCTTAGAAAGATGTTTATTATGTCCTCACAATGATGAGATATTAATGTTAGAATATGACGTTATTATTAGAATTTACTGTTATACTTACCCCATACTTGCATGTGTATGATGTGTGTGTGTGTGTATGTTTAACTTATACATACATACATATGTATGTATGTATACATTGGGGTGTGTGTGTGTGTGTGTGTGTGTGTGTGTGTGTGTACATATATATACATACATACATATATCTTTATATATGCACATGTACATACTCATATTTTATACAAATTTATAAGTAGTGGGCATTGACTTCTTTGAATTGTGAGAATGAGTGTGCCTTATCACAATAACTCAATGGTAAGAATTGAAAGATAATGTTCAGGTCCAATCCCAACCATATTTTAATTACTTGTCTTGAGAAGGAGGACATGTATTTGACTTTCCACCTTTTTTAAACCCATGAGTTTATCTTTGTTCATCTTGTTTAATTTTGAGTTTTGGTTAGTTTTGGTAATGTTCTTTTTATGTGGATTTGGTTGTGTGATTTATTTGGTAAATGATTTAATTATAATATTTGGGTTAATCATATAATATTTGGAATGATTAAATATAATTTGATTAAAAAAGAAAATATTAAAATATGATAATATTTAATTAATTAATATGTGCTTTATTTAAAAAAAAAAAATTAAGAAGTCTAATTTAGAAAGTTGATTAGAGAAAAATTAAAATATGATGACATTTAATTAATTAAATAGTGCTTCAGTTTAAAAGATTTAATTAAAAAGTCCAATTTAAGAAGTTGCATTAAAAAGAGAGTTAAAATATTAAAAGATAGAACATTTAATATTGCTTTATTATTATTATTTAATTAATAATAATTAAATTAGATTTGCATTTAAATAATGAGTTTTAATTATTATTATTAATAATTAAAATAATAAACTACGCATTAAATAGTGCTTGCACTAATTAATAAAGTGGAGGAAAATAAAATAATATTTTAATTAATAAGTTCTTTAGAGTGTACACGAAAATGATTAAATAATAAAAGTAATTATTATTTAATAAAGTTAGTGGCTTTTGAAATATTGGAGAACAAAAACCCTGGTTAGGGTTATGGTTCTTTATAAGGGGGTTAGTAGTTCATTTGAGAGACACATAGGTTTTGGGGAGCAAAATTTGGAATTGGATCAAAAGAATTGTTGAAAGTTTCAGAGGGTTTGGATTTGCATGCATTCACAGATTGTCTCAGATTTTAGCTATGATTTTGAAGTAGGATTTGAAAATCCATTGTAGAATTTTATTGAAAGATATGTCTACTTTGTGTCTTTTTGGGTGCTTGCATAATGCTTATTAATTTATTGCATTAATTTTCGGATAAAGAATTAGGTCATAGATTTTGGAAAGAAAAGGATGAAATTAAATCATATGGCTAAAAACTATGTGTTTCCTTATATTCTATTTATAGTCTTGTAATATTTATTCTCATGATGGTTTTCCTTGTGGGTTGTTTAGTTGGCCAAGTTAGGATGTGCACCAGAGATGTTTTTGATATTTATTTTATGATTATTTGAATGGATGTCATGATGTATTTTATTATTCAAATTGAGATTTATTTCATGAGATATCTTTTGACGAGCATTTATGAGAACTTGGGTTTTGAGAACCAATGTAATTTTTGAGTTGTCTATTAAGGAACTGAATTCTATTAGTATTACTTTTGTGGTATGGGACACAACTGTGATTTGTGAGTTTTGGGAAGGTAGTCTAGGTGCATGTCTATGGGAGTGGCTTGCAATGGGGTTCGAGGCCCAAAGAGGTTGTCAGGGTAACTCATTATAAGTTGTATAACAAGTGATAACATAGTAATTTAAATATTTAGACACACATTAAAAAGATAAGTTACAAATTTTGCCTCACTCAAGCCTTGAGCACTTTAGGCTAAGGATGGGAATGGGATAATACCCAGTGAAAGATATGACTAGTTTTCCTCGTTTTCTTGAGAGGGTATTCTGGAACCCACATGTATCATGTTGGTGGTCCAGGGTCTAGAGTGACCAGTCCAAGTTAACTCAATGCTTGAGGTTCCAAGGTCTAATGAGAGACCAGTCTAGGGTAACTCAAGTAGTTTGACCATGTGATGACTCTCTATAATATGTAGCATGGGTCTCCTTCATGATTTTTTTTATATTTGTCTCTAGTGGTGTCCTTGTTGGATATTATTTTGATGGTGTATTTATTGTGAGTTGTTACTTATTGATTGGATGCCATTTATTGTTGACAATTGACTTTTATTGATGAGTGTCAACTATTTATTAGTGGTGTACTTATTGTTGGATGGTGATTTACTTTTATTGATGACAATTGCTATATGTTGATTATTGTTCTTGGACATGTGGCCTTTGACTTAAGGTGGATACCTTTCATTGACTTTATCTTGATTTATACTTGGTATTTGTATGTTGACTTGGAATGTGGTGTTTGTATTGGATTGAGTGTCCTTTCAATTTTGACTATCTTTCCTTTTTGGTAGTTTATTACCTCGAGGTAGATTTGGCTATCAGGATTCCTTGCCTATGACAATTTTATGATTTAATTATCTGTGTGTAAATCATATATTATCTCTCCTACATGGTCGGAGTGGAAGCCCAATTATGTGACCACACGGTCAAGAGGTAGTGTCTTCTTACCATTTGGATCCCCCTTAGATTTGCGGATGTTGGATGCTCATTGGTGCAGTTGTATCCTTTATCATTCTTATTCATATCTTAGAGACTTTTATTCAGTTGGTGTATAACTATTAACATGTATCTTGTATTTGGATGTACTTGTATCTATTCTCGCATACCCTATGACATGTGTAGTGGATGTTGTTCATTGGATGCATTTTCATTGTATTAGTTGTACTTATGCATTTGCTTATGAGATATTGTATATGTTATTTCCTTAGGATTCATGAACACGTACTTGAGACTTAAACTAATTAACATAAACTTCTTAAATGTGATTCGGCACAAAAGAACCCTTTAGGATTGAAATTTGTATTGTAATTGCATTTGTGTAAATGTTGTGTATATGTATATTGCTTCCTCATTGTTACTTTGATGTTATTAAAACTTTAAAAAAATAGTTTTGTAAACTTTGTAACATATTAGATTTTTTTTTTTTTGGGTTTCTGAGTGGGGCATTACACTTAACACGCACATTTTTTTAATTAATAAATTAATAAATTAATAAAACTATTGTGATTATATGCTTGGTTAAAAATAATTAAGTCCTAAGTGGAAATGGACAGGAAAATGATGCTCTTCTTTGTAAAATCGAATAGAACACAAAAAAGCTTACGACCCACAAAGTCGTAGATCTAAAGCATGCAAATCAATTAAACTTCTTTACATCCACCAAATATGCTAAGGCTTCTCACAATTTGAATCCTCGTGTTCTTGTTAGCCCCAACTAATAATGTAATTGATAGTGGGAGATTGTTAGTTGATAATGCTATGAATGTATGTAAAAGAGTCATATCAGTTGTTATATTGTCCTTGATGTCAAAGTCTTCATTGGCTAGAAATTATGCTAACTCATTAGAGTACCATATCATTTGATTAATGAAGAGGATTTGAAGAAAGTATGATGAAGACATAAGTGTTATGTAGGGCATTCAATGGGTACTTGAATGATTTGGATAGTGATTATATATTATTGATTTGATTGTTTTACAATCATGAATTGTTGCAATGTATTGAAGAACATAAGCTTAACTGAGTGACAAGGTTAATGAAGGGAGATTGTATTCACCGAGTGACTATAGTATTGCATAAGCGATTGACAAGAAAAATGAGAAACACAGTATTCTCCAAGAAATTCATTATTAATCAAGTTCTATATTACCCAAATAAATGTTATGTTTATCGAGTAACAATTCAATGAACAAGATTGGAAAACTAGAATTTGAAGGCAACTTGTGATGGAAATTTGGAAAGTTTGAGATGGTCTAAGGCACAAGTCAAAGTTTTTTACAAGATCAACAATTGAGAAAATTTAAGAAGGATCTGATAATGGAGATTGAAGAAGGATAAATATGTGCACGAAGTTTTGTGCAAGATATATTTTTTGAGTGTCTAGATTCATTACATGAAGTTTTTGAATCTAGAACTTTTGCATAAACCTAAGATCGACATATGTGATTAAGAAACAAAATATTGAATGATCTAGAGGCTAGAAGATGACCGTTTAAGGATGAGACTAGACAATTTTAGGTTGTTGGTTAGAATTTGGTTATATTGGAGTTGATGATCAAATGCAAGAGAGGAGATCAAAAGTGTGAAGTTGAAGAAGGTGAAAGAATATTGTTGAGCCAAGTGAACTGAGTAGTGGGAGGAGAAAGAGAAGGTGTTAATCAACCAAGTCCATCTATAGAGTGAAACAAGATTTGAGAGAGAGATCATATAGAGAAAGATCAAGGAACATAGATCTGAACAAGCAAAGGTAGTTGTTATTCTTAAAAGATCATTTTCTACTGTTACTATTTAACCATTGTAGCATAAAATCTCAGAAGAACCTAGTGGACCTAACAATTCTATGAAATCCTATATGGCAACATCAATTAGTGGTATTTGTAAGTCCTTTAAATCATACCACTCTTTAGTCTGACACAAGGAGTGATAAGGTCTAGATGATATTTTTATAAAATCCTCTAACAAGTTTACATTCATCATGTGTATGTAACCTTTAACAAGGTTGTCTTATGTAACCTTTAATAAGGTTGGCTCCTAGCAAAGCTCACTTGAGAAGAGTAAATTTTTTTTGGGTTATTAGTCCTAGGTGGTTTTTCCCTTCACAAGGTTTCCATGTTAAAATCATGGTGTCGATTGTGTGAATGTTATTTGCATCGCAAGTTGTTATGCATGTTTTTACAATTCACTGCAACTAGGTAATAACTAAGTAAGTTTATTGATACTCGGTAATGCAAAGAGCAGTGAGTTGACAGTTTGGATTAAAGTGTTTGACAGAGTTGATTAATGTTTACATTGTGTGATTATTGATAATGCTTAAGAAGTTTTATTGGTACTAAAATATTTGAAGGGATTATATGATAATTGAACATAACTAATTCACTCTTACCCTCTCATTTATCTAACAATTTGATATCAGAGTTAACTTCTTGAAGAAAGAAGTTTAAAGGAGCTTGAGCCAAAGATTGAAGATGTATAAGAGAGAGGTACCAAGATTGAACAAGAAGAAATTTTCATCATGGAAGACTAAATGAAGCTACATCTTTCTAGTATTGGAGAAAAATATCACACATTGGTTGGAGAATGAATATACCACACTTGTTGGTCCCCTGACTATGGAGCAAATAAATGAGAAAAGGAATCAGAATAGTCTGATGATTGTAATTGTATCTCCTCTCAATGATGTCGAGTTTGATGATATCAAGAATTGTGTCAATACTAAAAAATGTGGGATAAGCTGAAACTAGTACATGGAGGAGATGATAATGTGAGAAGAGACAAAGCTGAAAGTTTGAAAAGTAAGTACGATGACACAAGGATGAAAGAAGGTGACAATGTTGAACCATATGTAAACCAAATAAAGGATATTGTAGGTATAATAAGAGCTATTGGATGAACTATCATGGATTCTAAAATTATAAGTAAGGTTCTCAGAACTCTTCTACTTGTTTTACACTATTAAAGTTTCTGCAATTCAAGAAGTAAGAGCTATGTTTGGAAATAATCGAACACTTGGTAATCTAGTTGGTTGGTTAATTGAATTTGAGTTGAGAAATTATGACAATGGAATGGTTATATTGAGAAATTCATTTAAGCCTTCACTAACCATTAACAATTCAAAGAAAGAGAAGAAAACTAAAGAATAGAGTGAGTTTGAAATTGAAGATGATCTAGATGATCTTGAAGCATTTCTTGTAAGATGGTTGTCAAGAGGTAAAGGTAAACTATCCTCGATTTGTTTCAAATTAATGAGGTTGGTCGTGTTGTTGCTAAATGTCCTAAAAAAAGTAAGTCTGATAGAAATAACAAGAAAGATTTCAAGAACAAGAAGAATAGGGATTACAAAGTCAAAGGAAAGAAGTCATGCTACATTGCTAAGGAAGAGCATATCAAGTCAAATTATGATGATGACAATAAAGTATTTGAAATGGTTTATGTTGTGATCAAGGAAGGTCCAAATGGTGAAAGGTATGAAAATGAAATTGCCTTAATTTTACATGTTACTAAGAATGACTCATGGATAATTGACAGTGGTTGTTCACATCACATGACTGGTGATCTAAGTAAGTTTGATAAATTTGAATGAATTGATGATGGTGTAACTATTAAGTTTGGTAATAATGTTCCATACTCGGTAAAAGGTAAAGAATCACTAACTTTGAATAATAAGATCGGATGCGATGATGCATATTGGGTTGAAGGAATTAAATACAATTTCTTGAGTGTTGCACAGATGAATAACTCAGGTCACAAGCTAGGCTTTGAGAAAAGGAAGGTCAATATCTTTGATGATGAGGGAAATCTAATTAAAATAGGAATGTAAACACAAGTTAACTTATTCTACCTTGATCCTATAGTTGAGACATGCTTATTTGCTAGAATTGAGGATGTGTGGTTATGGCATAAAAGGTTGGTTTCATGTAAACTTTGAGAACATGGTAACGATTAGTAGAAAGAAAAGAGTAAGAGGCTTACCAAATATGCAAAAACCAAAGAATGTTATGTGCAAAGAATGTCAAATTGATAGTATGAAAAAGTCTAGTTTTTCTAGCAAGATACACACTTCAAATGATATCTTGGAACTTTACATACATATTTATGTGGTCCAATTGATGTTGATAGTTACTATGAAGATAAATAATTCATATTGTTTTTGATGATTATTCAAGGATGATGATTGTAATGTTCATGAAGTTGAAATCACATGCCTTTGATATGTTCAAATGGTATAAAGATAGAGTTTAAAAGGAAATGGAAAATCTTTGAAATGTTTAAGATCTGATATAGGTGGTGAGTTTACATATGTTGAATTCACCAACTTTGTGCTAAGAATGGTATCAAAAGATAGCTATCTACACTAAGGACACCATAACAAAAAGATATTGTTGAAAGGAGAAATAGATCCATCATGAATTGCACAAGGACAATGATGGTTGAAAAGGAGGTCTCTTAGATATTTTGGAGAGTGTTTACACACTCAACCGAGTTTGAATGAAGAAAAGAACAAACAAGACTCCCTATAAACTATAGTATGGTCATACACCAATTGTAAGTTATTTCAAAATCTCTGGAAGTACGTGTTACATTTACATAGATACAAGGAATGGTAAACTTGATGTTAAAGGTGATGAAGGTATATTCCTTGGTTATTCATATAAGAGTAAAACTTATAAATGTTTGAGCAAAGCTACTAACAAGATGATTGAAAGTGCAAACATGAGTTTTGATGAGTTTGCAAAGAGGAATGATGTGGAAAGAAAGAAGGAACCAAAAGATTACAAGAAGTTTTTTTATATCTATGAAGAGGCACCTGATATTGTACCTGAGTTATAACACAGAGCTATTGAGTAGTAGATAAGTTCTCCTAAGTCATAGAAAACTTTACCTAATCATCAAACAATTCAACTCGAGCAGGAAGTTGAACCCCTACCGACTGAAGGAAATCAAGAAAATCAAAGAGTTGAATCTATATTAGCCAAATATGTGAGGAATAATCATTCACCTGAATAGATAATTAGAGATAGAAGTGTTGGAGTACAAACACAAATCAAGTTAAGAGAAGGTACATGTTTAATAGATGACTTTGAACCAGAAATATTAAAAGTTGCATTGGATGATGAATGTTGGGTTAATGTTATGAATGAGGAGATGGATTAGATTGAGAGGAACAATACCTGGACACTAGTACCAATACCTACTAATAAAAATGTGATTGGAACAAAATGGATTCTCATGAACAAGATGAATGGAAATGTAGAAGTGGTAAGGAACAAGACAAGATTTGTTTGTAAAGGATATGCACAAGAAGAAGGAATAGATTATGGTGAAACTTTTGCACCTGTGGCAAGACTAGAAGGAGTAAGAACATTTTTGGCCTATGCTACATACAAGAATTTAAAAGTATATTCAATTGATGTCAAATATTTTTTTTGAATGGGATTCTTGAGGAGGAAATATTTATCGAACAAATTGAAGGATTCATTGAACCTAAAAAGAATAGAATGATCTACAAGTTGAACAAAGCATTGAATGGATTGGAACAAGCCCCTAGAGCATGGTATAAAAGATTAGACTCTTATTTTATTAAGATTGGATATGCTAGAACAAGTGAAAACAATAATATCTATTTGAAAAATGAATCTAAAGATATAGTGCTAATTATTGAGATATTTTTTGATGATATAATATTTGGAAGAAATGACATGTAGAGTAAGACATTTGTTGAGCAAATGAGCACTAAATTTGAGATGTCTATGTTTGGTGAGATAAAAAAATTCATTGGATTAGAATTCCATCAAATAATGAAAAGTATATATGCAACTCAGTCTAAGTATGTAAAAAAAATCTTGAAGATATTTGGGATGGACGAGTCTAAACCAGTTGGTACACCTATGGTGACTAGAGTGAAATTATCAAAGGAAGACACCACTAATGAGGTAAATGAAAGACTATACATATCTATGATTGGAAAGCTACATTATGTTGTACATAGTAGATTGTATATCACACTAACTTTTGGAATTATTAAAAGTTTCATCTAATCTAGAAGAGACTTATATGACTGCTATGAAAATGATATTTAGATATCTTAAGGTAACTTAAGATTATGGCCTACGGTACAAACAAGAGGATGATTTTAATCTTAAAGTCTACACAAATGGTGATTGGGCTGGAAATGTTGATGATAGAAAAAGCACAGGTGGTGGAGTTTTCTTTTTAGGAGAAATGTTGGTTGCATAGATAAGAAAGAAATAAAGACACATTTCATAATCTACTGTTGAAACTAGATATATTGTTGGTGCAATCAATTGTTCAAATATTTTGTATGGATCAAGAAATTTTTAGAAGGAATGCAAGAAGATGTAACCACACCTGTTACTATTTACTATGACAATACAAGTGCCATAAATATTTCAAAAAATCCAATGACACATGTAAACAAACACATATCAATCAAATATCATTATTTGAGGGAGCAAGTTGAAGAGAAACAAGTGAGGTTTGAGTAAGTGAAGTCTAACTTGCTGATTTTTATACTAAGCCACTACCTAAGGATGTTTTTGAGTATCTACGAGGTAAACTAGGGGTCCTACCCCTATCCAAAATTCACTAAGTTAAGTAGCATGCTGCATTAATTCATGGATGAATTGTAATATCTCTATGGAGTTGATGCAGAAGTGTTCACACTTTAGGAGCATTTGTGAATTTGTGAAGTTGACTGTGATGAAACTAAAGTACAAGGATAACTACAAGGTTTTATAAGTTTAGTGATGAAATTTATAATGAACTTTGGCATTGTTGTCAAAGGAGGGGAGAAAAAAGAAATGATTAAAGGAAAAGACTATTGAAAACAAATGATTATTATTAATAAATAAGGAGAAGTATGAGAATATAAAAAGATAATCAAAGGGAGAGTGAAGAAAGAGAAATAGTAAAGAGAGAAGATTACCCAAAGGGAAAGAACATATAGAGCTTCTATAGAGATAAAGATAGAGCTTCTATAGAGATAAAGATTGAAGATTGCACCTGATATAAGAGATCATAACCTAAGGGGGAGATATGTTGAAGTATTTTGAAGATTAATGCGATCAGATTTCCACAATCCATCTTAGTTATGTTGATCAGTTTTCTGGATTAGATTGTGTGGAGATTTTTGTCATCTTAGTTATTTTGAAGATGATTATTGATGTTGCTACTAAAGATAAACATCAAGTCACAAAGTTTATACAAGTGAAGGAAAAGTTCTAAAAACTTGTATTGTTGTTAATACATACATTTGATTATATTATGTAATGGTTTTTAATGTACTATCTTATGTTATGTGTTGTCATCAATGTTAAAGGGGCAGATCCTTAGCCCTAGAGATTTCTAGCTGATGATGTTATGAATGTATGTAAAAGTCATATCAATTGTTATATTGTCATTAATGTCAAAGTCTTAGTTGGCTAGACATTATGCTAACTCAGTAGAGTACCATATCATTTTTTCAATGAAGAGGATTTAAAGAAAGTACGATGAAGATAGAAGTGTTATGTAAGGTATCTAGTGGGTACTTGAATGAGTTAAACAATGATAATGTATTATTGGTTTGATTGGTTTACAATCATGAATTGTTGCAATGTGTTGAAGAACATAAGCTTAACTGAGTGACAAGGTTAATGAAAGGAGACTATATTCACTGAGTGACTGCAATATTTCTTGAGTGATTAGCAAGAAAAAGAAGAAACACAGTGTTTCCTAAGCAAGTTAGTATTAACCAAGTGCTATATTACCTGAATAAATGTTATGTTTATCAAGTAACAGCTGGATGAACAAGATTGGAAAATTAGAATTTGAGACTGACTTGTGATGAAATTTGGAAATTTTGAGATGGTCAGAGGCAAGAGTCAAAGTTTGTTACAAGATAAATGATTGAGAAAAGTCAAGAAGGATCTAATGATGGAGATTAAAGAAGGAAAATGATGTGTTAGAATGATTAGAATAACTCCGAAGAGGGGGGAGGGGGGGTTGAATCAGTTATCCTCAGGTCCATATGTGCCAATTCAACTTTAACAACTTATTCAAACTCATAAATTCACTTAGCCAATATAGAAACTCATAAAAAATCCAACTTATTCATCACATCACTTAGCTTTTTGTTTAGTATATGTTGAATAACTAAAATAAACAATAGTCAATAACATGCAACATGAAAACAACATTTACACATGTATTATACTCGCTAAGCTTATTTGAAGATTTCATAATGAAGATGGAGAATGGAAAGATATATGGAATGATAAATATAATAGGGAGAATCATGGCTTTAATCTTTTCCTGGGTAGTGAGGATACTCAAGGGGGCTCTATGGCTTGGAAACAGGCTCATAAAAACAAGAATATTATTAATAAAGGGGTAAGATGGAAGGTTGGAAATGGCAAAAATATTCATTTTTTTGAAAGATATATGAATTATTGATCATGCTTTATGTTCTGACTAGAAGTGGAATGGATATATGGAACAAGGCAAGACTATGCTTGGGACTTTTGTTATTGATTATTGGGATGAAGATAAATGGGTGAACCTATCTAGAATGGATGAGGTTCTTAATGACTATAACAAAATGCTAAATGCTGTCTTTTTAGTCCATGAGGAGGACTCTTTAATTTGGAAATACAATCCAAATGGAAAATTTTCTATTTCTTCTCTATATGGTAATTCTTTTGAAGATTACCATGTGCCCTTCTAGGCTAAAGCTTGGTTCAAAGGCTTGACACCCAAAGTTAACATTTTTTTTTGGATTTTACTGTAGAATTAAATTCTTACTAGTAAAAAATTAGTGAAGAAAGGTATGTGTCTTGTTAGTAGGTGTTATCTTTGTAAGGAAGAGGAAGAGTCAGTTAACCATTTGACCATTCATTGCTCTTATACAAGAAGGTTATGGAAGAGGATTTGTAGACTTCTAGTAGTGGATTGGGTCTTTCCCCTTAGTATCCAAGAGTTATTCTTAGCTTGGAAGTCTCCTTCCCATAATGCTTTTCTTACTAATTTATGGGACTTCATCCTTTCGTATGTTTGTTGGGGTGTCTGGAAGGAAAGATATGATAGGGTTTTCAGGGGCAAGGAGACTTCCTCCAATCAATTATTTCATGAGATTAAATATTTGGCAATTGAGAATATTAGGATAACAAGGAAAGATCAAGAGCCTCAAGATGATTGGAAAGCTAAAGTGATTCAAAATTGGAATTTGGAAGGGATAAGACTCTCTCAACATGATAGTAACCTTAGAAATTTGGCTAGGTGGGATTGTCCACCTCAGGCATGGTATAAGATTAACTTTAATGGGGCCTCAAAGCGTGACCCAAGGATTGCTAGTTGTGGTATTATTATCATAAATGACAAAGGGGTTAGAATGGGGGTTATGGCTATTCCTATTGGGGAGCAAATCAATCATGTTGTAGAAGCTAGTGCGGCTCTCTATGGTCTCTTATTAGCAAAGAGTACGAATTTGGAAAAAATATGGTTAGAAAGGGATTCCCTTAATATTATTGATTGTCTTAATAATGTTAATAACCCTTCTTGGACCATCCATAATATTATTTGCAAAGCTGGCAATTTGATTAATTCCTTTGCAGATTGTGTCATTGCACATAACTATAGAGAAACCAATGCAACACCTAACTGGATTGCAAATGTGGCATGCAAAAGCCATACTAAGATGATATGGAGTTATAGTGGCAACATCCCTACTGATGGGAAATCGTTAATATAGTACAAAAAAATTAGAAGTTTGCAAAAGAGTTTTAACAATGATGAAAATGACATTAAGAAATAATTATGAGTTGTGTAGGAATGAGGAGTTGTGGTTAATGATTATACTTGATGAGAGAACTCATTCATTAACACATAGATTATGGGTATTTTGGCATAAGAGTTTTCTTTATGGGTTTTTTGAAACATAGTTTTCATTTCACCTGAGAGTACTAGGACTGTGAGGATTTGTTGCAGTTTGGGGATGGATGGTAAGAGAAAGAGGGTTGAGCTCACAAGCTGCAAGGAATGGAATAAGAAGAATGACATTTGGGATATCCTTGAATAGGGGCATTTTACAAGCTTCATGGAGAAGTTAAAGGGTAGTAACCCAGCTATTACCTGTCAATTTATCAAGACTTGGAAGGATGGAAGCATCCTGCTGGGAAACTAGAGAATGGAAGTCATAGAGGACATTATAGCTAGAGCCACTAGTCTCAAGCTAGATGGGATCATTTTCTATAGGGATAGGAAGCTGTTTGATTATGTTGTTGATGAGTTTGTGGAGATGACCAAGGAGATAAACAGGTTGGTGAAAATTGGTAATTCCTATTTTAATCCACACTCCATTTCTAGACCTTGGAGGTTTGTGATGTTTGTTGTAATTGAATACCTTACCCTTGATGGTCATTTCACCAAGATTTTTGGGCATCATTTTATGTTGGTAAATCATTTTAGGCATAGGGTTAGAATTAGTTTCCCCTTCTACCTAAGGCAGTCATTGGATAATACTATTTTGGCTATTTAGAATGACCCTAATGGGGATCATGCTTGCCACAAGGGTTTTATGGCATTGATCATGAATCTCCTTAAAGCCAAAAAAGTGGATAGGTCCCATTTTAGTAAAAAAACCTAGAGTGTGATATTGAAGGGAGTGATTAGGATGAGGGTTATGAAGATGAAACAAAGGACTATGAGAAGGAAATTATCGATAAGAAGAGGAAAAACCTCTCACGTGGGAGCTCATCTACCAAGAAAAGTAAGGGTAAGGAAGTGGATTATGAGAAGGAGACAGATTCTGAGGAGGATTTTGAGAAAGTTATAGGGAAGAAAACTAAAGGCAAAATTGGTACTGTTACTAGATCCAAGGGGAAGAAAAATGACAAAGCCTTGAACATTCCCTCTAATGATGAGGTTCTTATTCAAAGGATGTATAGGGGTAATAAAATGTAATCTCAGGAGAAGACTAATGACATTGGCATCAAGGAGGTAGATACTGGGAGAAACACTACAGATATGGATGAGGATTACCTTAATCATAGTAAGGATTATGAGGAATAGGGGTATATGAAGGGGACCTTGGTAACTTGAGTGTGATGAAAAGGGATATTTCCACCATGAAGGAATAGATGCAGGATATCAAGAGGGATTTGAGTAGCTTAGCAAGACTACTAGAGGGGAGAGGACTCTTGGTCAACATCTAGACATACTCTCTAAGGTTATTGGTAACATGAAAGAAGTAAAAAATTTAACGAACAGAGTTCCACCTTGGAAGTGAAGAACAAAGCTAATTAGCAAATGATTAAGGATATGCAGAAAAGGATGGATGCCATGGGAAACAAAGTTGACAATATGGAAAAGGTTGTTAAATAATTGGCTGACCAGAATTGTTCCATATTGAAGATTGTTATAGAAAACACTAATACTCTATTGGAAAAATTGGATTAGAAGAGTATTCATAGTTCTAGGGATAGGACTAAGGATCAGGGCCCTAGTAAACACACTAGAGAAAATTTTAAGAAGATAGAGGTGGTGAAAGACAAAGAAATTGAAGAACTGAAGGCTCTGCAGTGGACATGAATATCCTTATTGATCAGGCCACTGATATATTGAAGACCCTATAGTTTTCTGGGTGCTATCTTTTTGCTAGTTTTTCCTATTTTTTGGTTTAGGGCTTTTATCTTAGTTTGTTTTGTATTTTTGGTGTTGATGCACAATTTCTTATGGGCTTTCTTAGCTATTTCTATTTGATACTTTGTATAAGGTTTTGGGTCCTTTAAAACCTATTTCTACTTAATCAAAACATTTAAACATGTATGAGACAAGGATTTAACATGGAAAACCAATAGGAGAAAACCCACCAAGTAACATGCTACCACTTTTCACTCTTCTGAAGTGAGCTCGGTTCAGAGCGAACCCTGTTAAAGGTCATAAAATACATTGTTAGGTGTGACCTTGTTAAAGGATTTACTCACCTTATTAGGAGTGGCCTAGCTAGAGGTCTTTAAATTATTCCATTATAATGTCACCTTGATCAAAGGATTTATAATATGACTATTAGGTCAACCTTGATTAAAGTATTTTACTGCCACAATGGTTAGAAAGTAAGAGCTAGGTTTGATCTCTAATAATGCGAGAGAATATGGGCTCAACCTGCTTAACAATGCTATAGCATGATAGATAATTTTTGCTCTATCAAATAGCTATTTCATGAGATAGAAGAGCTCAAGGAGAAAATGAGCTAGAAGGATGGCCATTTGAGAGGTAGCGATCAGGGACTCCATGCTGACTAGGAGGATCGTATCTCAATGGTTGAAAAAAGAGTTCTAAGGATGGAGACTTCTAATCAAAATCTGGCTAATTAGGTGATTGTGAATTTGAACATGCTGAATGAGAATATCAACAGTTTGGGTGAATCTCTGAAGGAAGCTGGCTTTGGTAGGGAAAAATAAGATAAGGCTAGTATGGACTGTGGGAAAATCGAGGAAGAAAAGAAAGAGACCAGGGGGCCGACAGATGACCTAAACTAGGACCAAGTGGGTGTGGACAATTGGAGGGTCAATGAAGCTATAGAGACTCTACAAGTTCTAGATAAGGAGAACTAATAGTTTTAGTTTTCATTTTTTGTTTTGTCCCTATCCAGGGTTTCTGGTTTTTATTTCCTAGCCACCGGCCTGTCTTTTGGTTTTGGCTTTTTATAAGTAGATGCATACTAGTTGGACTTTACTTTTTATTAATATTTTTGTTATTATGTAAAATATTTGGGTTTAAAGATCCTTGTAAAACCTATTTTTCTGAATAAAAAATAGCTAGGTTTGATCTAATAAAACACAACTCACTTTGCATGTTCGGATCTCCATTCAACTCATTCCTAGTTCATTGATTAGACTTCATCATATACTCCATCTCTAATATGCTTAACAACCCTTCAAGAAATCACTCTTCACAAACTTCTCACTGTAATCACCCAAAAATGGTCATCTAAACTATGAGCCCCCTTTCTAGAATTTTTGCATAATTTATCTAATGCTTATTCTTGATCAAATCTCCAAAAATCTATTTATTTGATTTTATCCTATAGTTTGACCACTATATCCTAAGTTCATATTTAATTAAAAGAACAGCTCCCCCTTTTCAATAAATAAAATTCCCCACTCATATCTTATGCTAAGTTGCACACACAAAAGCATTTACCTTATTTAAAAATAAAAGAAAAGACATTTTTGTCCCACATGGGGGACAAAAGTCAACTCTTATCATGATTGGTGGAAAATGCTTGTGCACATGGATCACTCCCGCTTTTAAACTCCACCCTTGATCACATGCATCTTGCCTCATGATCTCTACCATCCATTTCTCTTTTCCTCACTTCAAAAAACTCCACTCTTTTAGTAATGTTATGCTGCAGGATTGAAGATCTCATACTTGTGGAGCTCCTCTTCTTCTATCTTCTTTTCTTCATTCTTCATGCTTCTCTTTCATTATAGTTTCTCTCCATGCTTATAGCTTAAATCATCTAGTCTAAATAGAGGTTATAATACTTATTTTCTAGTTCACCTTGCATTCTACTTTCTCTCATTTAACTTTCATTTTCATTACATTAGTTCTAGATTCTTGGATATTGGCACTCTTGCCTCTACTCTTTGAATCTCTCGTTCTATGGTGCACCTTACAAGGGTTGCATAGTTTGGTTCATTTGAGAGCCACCATCCCATAGCCTTTGCACATCATAGATAGAGAGCTATAAGTTGCCTCTTGAGATTCCCTCTTTCATGGGTGTTCTCAAGAATAATGGTTTATAGAAGTGTGACACTTTTTGTACACACATTTTTGGGTATTCTCAAGAATAATGGTTTATAAATGTGTCACAATTCTATAAACCATTATTCTTGAGAATACCCATGAAAGAGGGCATCTCAAGAGGTAGCTTATAGCTTTCTATCTATGATGTACAAAGTTACAAAATAATAGTATGGTAGCTCTCAAACAAACCAAGTTATGCAACCCTTGCAAGGGGCACCATAGAATGAGAGATTCAAAGAGTAGAGGCAATGAGTGCCAATATCCAAGAATCTAGAATGAATGCAATGCTAATGAAAGCTAAATGAGAGAAAGTAGAATGCAAGATAAACTAGAAAATAAGTATTATAACCCCTATTTAGACTAGATGATTTAAGCTATAAGCATGGAGAGAAACTAGAATAAATGAGAAGCATGAAGAATGAAGAATAGAATATAAGAAGAGGAGCTCCACAAGTATGAGATCTTCAATCCTGCAGTGTAATTCTAGTAAAAGAGTGGAGTTTTTGGAGTGAAGAGAGAGCTCTCCCTTTTAAAGAGAAATGGATGATAGAGATCACGAGACAAGATGCATGTGATCGAGGGTGGAGTTTGAAAATGGGAGTGATCCATGTGCACAAGAATTTCCACCAATCATGATGGAGAGTTGACTTTTGTCCCGCATGTGGGACAAAAATGTCTTTTCTTTTATTTTTAAATAAGGGAAATGCTTTTGTATGTGCAACTTAAGATAAGATATGAGTAAGAATTTTATTTAATTAAAAGGGGGACATGCTCTTTTAATTAAATGTGAACTTAGGATAAAGTGGTCAAGCCATAGGTTATAATTGAATAAATTGACTTTTGGATATTTGATTGAGGATAAGCATTAGATAAATTATAGAAAATTTCTAGAAAGGGGCTAATAGTATAGATGACCACTTTTGGGTGATTACATTTGCCCCTCTTTGACTAATGTGTGATTGGTTTGGGAACATATTACATCAAAGAATGAAGAAGCCAAGATAATAGAGAGAATTGACTCTAAAGAATGAAGCATAGAGAGATAAAAGATCCTAAATGCATAGTCTATTTAGTACCAATACTAAACATTTGGAGAGAGAAGAGACAATATTGATATCTAAGACAAGCACTTATATGTCAAGAAAGGAAAGTAGATAGATCAAGGGAAAATAGATAGTTGTAGCAGAAAACAATTTGCAATAGTGATAGAATATTCCTGCCCCCTAAGGATTGAAATTGAAATGAGATAGAGGAGATGCAAAAATAAGCTATATTTGATCAAATCAGAACAAATAAAATTTCATGATGATAGATAAGAGATTAAGACCTAAGAGTGACAACCAAGCAATGAAGATATGCCCCAATTTGACTAAGTTTGATCGAGAAAGATAAAGCATAAGAATTAGGTCAAAGAAAAAAGAAAGATGAAATGAGATGAAATAGAAATGAAAGTGAAGAGTGTAAGAGAGTAGAAATGATGAAGAAATGATGATTTCCCTAACAAGATTCAAAGATTAAGCCTTAATAGGTTAGCCAACTACATAAAAGAAGGAAGAAATTTTGACTAGCAAGATGAACCTGAATTTAGATTTCGATCCCACAAATGGATCTAGGATGTCGAGATTAGAAAAGATAGGTCAAAAGTATAGATGAGACAATAAGACAGAAAAGAAGGAGAAATAGGAAAGAAGAGATAAGACAAGATCGAGAAGAGGCGAGAGAAGGATGAATGCAGTTAGCTAACAAGTCCATGAAAGATAAAGAAGAGAGCTCTCTCAACATGAAAAATGCAAAGCTAAGTTAGAATGAATCCTAGAATGCAAGCTAGTATGAAAGGGTACAATTGAAAGGGTTACATAAGTAGGTCTTAGTTTTTATCATCGAGCCTTATTAGGGACATTAGAAGATTGTACAATCATCACTAGCATAAACTATGAGGATATGAATATGATCTATACTGGATAGAAATGTGGGAATCTAACCTAAGCATCAAATGTTGAGATAATGGGTGTTGCATACATTGAATAATATTGTTATATTTTATTATTTTATTTTATTATGTAATGTTGTGCCTAGATGGATGTGCAACATGTAAAGATTACCATGGAATATTCTTGATGAGTTGTATTGTAACATTGTGATAATATTTCATGTAATTATTTAATAGCGGGGAAAAGAATTAAATGCCCAATATTAAATGTGGGGTCAGTGGGTTAGGTAGCACATGGTTTTAGCACATGGTTTATGTAATACCACTTAGTAGTTTTGTGGGACTTGCTACTATATAAGCAGCCACAAGGGTAGTTGTTGTAGAGAGGAAGAGTGAGAAAGGCAAGAGTCAAGTGGGACAAGGCTTGACAGGTTAGCCAAGGGAGCATTTGTGAAGGTTGGAAGCATGGCATGGGATGTGTGGATTCATGCTTGTTCACATAGTTTTCTTGATTGTGGCTATGGCCATGAAGGCTTCCATGGTTGTATTGCAATGGTATTTTTGCTGAATAATACATGGTGATGGATACTTTTGGAGGCTGGGTTTTTCCCTCAATGAGAGTTTCTCAGGGTATATCTTGTGTCACAATTTTTGTGGGTACATTGTCTATTCTCTTGCATGTGGATTTTAATTTCGTGTTTATTTCGGATCTATTATGGGTTATGTGGAAACGGTTATATTCCTTGTTTCCAAGTTTCCTTACATCAAATACATGTAGGTCAATATGGTTAGTGCAATTAGATTCCCTAGGTTTAATATAGCAAGATTACACTTGTATCAAGGCATAAGTTCTAGGATAACCCCTGAGTATGGTCTTGCGAAAATAATCAAGGATGACATGTTGTAGGTCCAAAGTGTCAAATAGGATAAGCATGAATGCTTTAAACACCTTAGACTAACAAAGTATACCCACAAACATAAAGAAAGTAAGACATGACCCATGCCCCTAGTCTTCTAGTCCATGACATCCTTGAAAGACTATTAGGGAGGGGAAACTTAGCAAAGAAATAGTCGTAAACAACACACAAAGAAAGATAAAGTTCATCATAGCTCAAAAGTTTTAATGTTTAAGTGCATGTGTTTAAGTCACATGGCCATTTCCTCAAGACTTTATTCTAATAGTGAGAAATATTGTAGCACCCTAGACTATAGGTAGACTATCTGAAAAGTGTTGAGAATCACTTGATGTCAAGTTGGGGTAGTGTTAAAAAATAGTATTTTTTGAGTTGCCAAAGAAACCCTATAACACAAGAAGACCCTTATAAGATAAGAAACTGTGCCCCTGAGATGAGGACAAGAAATAATTCCAAGTTAGGAAATATGTTGTGAAATGAATGAGACTGATAGACATGGGTGCAAGGGTCTCAAGTAGCACTTGTTTCCAGGTTTTCACCACTTGGCAGATTTTTTACAGGATTGTTTTCCAATTTTTTTGTATTTTTTGTATTCTTGATTTTTTTGGTGATACATAAAAGCACTGATTGCTATGTTTTCACTAAGATGATCATTTTTTCACAATATTTTCTATTTTTAAAGATATTTTTCAACATTATATATGGTTTTTTTTGGATTTTTTAGAATGATTTAGAGATCACTAGTTCTCAAGCAAGATCACATCATTTTGTTCCAGTGTTTAGTAAGGTGTAGGACATGATGGATCATAGAACTAGTGGATAAGAAGAGATGGATAAGAAAGGAACATGAAGCAAGTGAAAGTGATCCTCAAGGAGTGACTCCTCAAGAGTACCCAAGCTACATAAATATAGTCATATGAAGCAAGTTGTGAGTAAGCAAAGAAAGCCATGAAAGGAGATAACATGTAGGATAAGAAATGGAAACCACTAAGTGAGATTGCATATGAGATGAGCAATGGAAGACAATAAGTGGGATAACATGAAAGCATGTAACCTAAGAGAGTAGACATGTCAAGAAGCCTATGACAACCACATTTTTCTTTATTGTGATCAAGACCAACAGGTCAACTAGATATGATAGTAATGAGATAGAGAAATAAGAATGAAGCTAGATCTGAAGGCTATGAATGAATGAGAAAGCACAATAGGGAAGTTGATGGATAAATTAGCCAATATGCAATGATATCTTAACATTGTCAAGATCAAAGAGGAAGAGAGAATACATGGATGATGGAAGAATTATGCATGATGCATGTTTGCCACGTTTTCATCATAGTACTTTTCCAAGGCACCATAAGAACTGGTTCTCACCATAGGACAAATTTATTTCTCTTTACTTTTTCTACCACGGTCCCACAAGAAGTGGTTTTCACCAATTCACATTTTTTTTCTTTTTTTCTTTTTCTATTTTTCTATTTTTAATTTTTAGAAAGAGCTCAATCTTTTTAAATTTGGATAGTTCTCCTATAGGAAGGATAAGTTATGATAGGTCAAGACCATAGAAAGGTATGTTCAAAGATGCTGATAGGGTGATGGAAGGAAGATAACAGTAGGAGGAGTATATGGAGGATACCCATATACTTGAGAATACCCATGAAATAGGGCATCTTAAGAGACAACTTATACCTCTCTATCTATGATGTAGTTTAGAAAAGTGGATCCATTCTTTACAAAATTGGATCCATCTCATGTAGTTTAGCATCCTTTAGTGGGCCTGCTCTTGAGAGATCAAGAGGAATGACCCAAGTTGACAAGTGAACTCAACTATTCCAAACCACTATAAACTCAAGGCTATCAAGGACACAAAACCTTGGTAGATATAGTAATTGTCTTCATCTAGTTGAAGTACTTGTGATATTGTGACCATGATGAAATCACTAGGTGAAAATGCTTAAGGTACTCTTGTGGCGGCGAGGTCCATTACATATTAGATGTTAACATGTTCTGTATTGAGAGCAAGAGGAGATCTATGAAAATGACCCCTTTGTAAACACCATAGGGTTAGAAACTACCTTATTTTTCTGCTCAACATCTTGGTGCAAGGACCGATCCTAGCGGATTTCCCATATCATCCAAAGATTTTACATTGACCATTTGTGTCCCCTTAGTTATGCCAATGACATTTCTATGACAAAGAAAATAACTCTCGTGGGTAACCACTTGGTGTGAGGTGAAGGGGCATCAAGTGTGTGCCAAGTTGTTGAGTAATGAACCATGTCCTGGTAGATATTGTTTGATGTGTTCTTGAATGTGCTAGACTTGTGGAAATATTTTGAACATACAAATGATGATAGTTCTAGGGATTTCTTTCGAGACCTCACATATGCTTGTATCATGCAAGGTTGCTTTGTCCCTTGCTTGATTTCTTGAAGAATACTCCATGTGTCACTATCTTGCTTGGAAAAAAGTTTCTTTTGAACATCAAACTTGCTATGCTATCAACTATTGTCAAAAATTTGTCAACCCAAGTCAGAACATCGAGTGAAAATATTTGCTTGTGTTGGTTTCTAAGAGGAGTCTCATCATTTGACTTTTTTTTCTATGTTTATAGTGCTTGAACATGATTAAAGTGACTCTTTGGTCTTAGTGCTCTTGGTATTTCTATCTTCATGGTCTATGTCCGCTTGCTAGTTATCTTTTTGCTAAAATGAGTACCTTGATTTATTGACTACACTCCTTGATTAGAAGATTTATTCACTTGTTTTTGCTTATCTATCTACTTGGCTATTTGGGCTTCTTTCCTAGCTCTTCACTGGAGTCACTAGTGTCATAATCTTCTTGGACATTTTGTTTAATAAGTTACTCATTCATTTATACCTCTATTTGATAAGTGAACACTCTACCTCTCTAGTTTAGACACCAAGTTATCTTATGTCACCTTATTAGCTTCCTCTAGTCTCCTTCATGCTTGATATTCTATCTACTACTATGGGCTTCAATCTCCTTGTGTTACCAAACCTCAAGCAAATCTAGACGATCATGATATCCGCCATGCTATTAAAGAGTTTCAAGATCTATACGCTCAATACAAAGAACTAGAAGAGACAAATGATTTTTCTTACCTTCATCTCTCTAAGAGCATGATAGAAATGAAGTCTAAACTTGATAAAAGGTTAGAGGATAATATTTCATTCTTAAATGAATCTCCCTCAAGACCTTTACATATACATGGGTTATCTTCTTTGAGGTCTACATATTCTACTCCAAGACATCAAATGTCTTCATCTTCTAGATCTAAAGACCTCTTAAGAGAACAAGCAAGTGATACCTCCTTTAAGTGTATGCCAAGATTTCACGATGAACCTACCTTTGACCAAGACAATGATGAAGACATGTGTGCATGCTATTCACTTGAGAATCATAAAAATGACTCTAGACATACTTTTGATAGAAATTTTACTCCCTTGGAATATTCTTATGATGACACTTTGCAAACACTTCTTTGCACCAAGCTCAACACATTGCATAAGTCTAGTTCATATGGAAGCCCATTCTTGGATATCTATTGTGCTTATCATCGACATAATGAGCATACTACTTCATATTGCATTGAGCTAAAACATAAAATCCAAGATCTTATTGATGATGGGATTATTGATACCTCTAATGAATCATGTGTGAAGGATACTTCTCTTGAGCAAGATCATGTTGATGAACCTATGTCTATTGATGGTCTCCTTGATATGCCTACTTCTTCCAAAAATCATGCATCTCCCAACACTTCAAATATTTACAACATGCCTCCATCAAACAAAGAACCTAATTCTTTCCACATTGACTATGCCTATCATCAAGGGCTACCTCTAAAAGAAACTCAAGCTAATATTCACTTGGTTGCAAATCTTTTCCATGTTACTAAGTCTAAAGAACCCCAATCTTCATGTGCTACTATGCCTACTTTGACAACTACTCCATTCTCTCTTCATACTCTCTTGTCCTTAGAAGTGCTTTGTGTCAAGAGGACTCGCAAAAAGAAAAAGCTATAAATGTCAAGACAGATCAAGATCAAGAACCCTTTCATCTCTTTCAAGATTTTTCCCCTCCATATCCTATATCTTATTATTAAAAACAATTGATCAATTGTATTTTGTCTTTGATGTTACATAAAATGTCATACATTCACTAGTCAATGTTTGTCAAGCTCACTCGAGCAAGGAAGATAGTTCCCTATGTCTATCAAGCATTCCTGTGTATGCTAAGTTTGGAAGTTAGTGTCTATAAAGTTCACTCTAGAGACTAAGGAAAGTTGGAAGATAACGATTGTTAACTAATCTCACTTGGTTACCAAAGAGAATTTGCAAAAGGCAGTGTCTACCGAGTTCACTCAGGAGACAAAGAAAGTTGTTATGAGAACTAGTATTAATCAAGTTGTCTTGGTTAATGAAGGAAAATCTATTTTTGGGTAGTGTCTACTGAGCAGGGTCGACTAACAAAGGATTTTCTTATTTTGGCATATTGAGTTTAATTGAATTTTTTGTTGGTTCTAGCCGACTGAGGAGATGAATATTAAGTATTTTAAGTTGTATTCAAGCTGACTTGACAATATGTAAGATAAAAATATAAGGTTAAGTTAAGGATTGAATGTGTGAAAGAAAATAGAAGATTTAAAGATACTTAGAGGAAGCAAATTAGAATGATAAGTAGAGTATCCTTGTGGAGTTGCAAAGATACATTTCATTAGGAAGGATCAAGTATTAAAGCCAGAATTGAGATTTGTAATCAACAATTTAGTTGCATAAAAAATAAGGTCATCTTATTGTTACTCTCTAACCATTGCAGCAGTGATCTAAATCTCTTAACAGAGTTGGCTTAACAACTATTTGTAAATACTCTAACAAGGTGGCATTTATAGATTGAAGTGTCTAAAGACCTCTAACAAGGCCACTCCTAACAGGATGATTAAATCCTCTAACAAGATTACACCTAACAATGTGTTTTGTAACCATTAACAAGGTTGGCTCCTAACAAGTCTCACTACAGAAAAGTGAAAATATTAACTAGTTGCAATTGGTGTTTTTTTCCAAATTGGATTTCCATGTTAAATCTTGGTGTCACTTGTGTTCATGCTATTTCTTTTATGTGTATACAACTAAGTTAAAGATTAATCAGAATTAATCACATTAAGATTAGTATACTCAATTATTGCCAAGTTATAGTTGATTCTCAGTGCTTACTAAGTTACAATATTTTCTAGTGTTAGTCGAGTGCCTATGTGTTTGCCAAGTAACAACAAAATATATTTTAATCAAAGTTTATATTTAGATTTGTATTAACATCTAAGGGATCTGGGATTTATTTTGTAGTGACTAATTCACCCCTCCCCTCCCAGTTACTCCACTTATATTTCCAACACTTATCAACCTCCTAAATATGTTGAAAACACCACTTCCACTATTTCCCTTGAGCTTATTGAAAATTATGACAAAAGTTCTCTTTTGATGCTATCTAAAGCTACTTGTCAAGATCAAAGCATCCCCTCATGTTCTACTTCTCCATATCCACTTCAAAATTGTGCTCAAGCTTCAAATGCTCCTATCAAAGATACTCATGAGTCTATTGATGGCCTTGTCCATGTTGCTCACTCTAAAGATGTTTATATCCCTACTCACTATCCATTTGCATCTCCAAAATAAATCCTTGGTCCTTATTCATCTAAGATAGAACCTTCAAACCTTCCTTCCATATTGGGGCTGTATGTTCCTTCATCTTCTAAACTTTCCACTTCTAGCAATCCTATTGTACCTCAAGATCAAAAAAAGCACCTATCCTTGACAAATAATCATTCATCTATCCATTTAAACCAGTTATATTAGCCTTATTTATCCACAAATCTGAAGTCTTTTGGAAGTGAGAATAAACATAAGAATCCATTGAAAAATGAAGATCATTATGTCTCATCTAATCAACATGTGAATACAAAGAAATAATTATTATTCAAGAGACCACAAAGATCCACTACCTAAAGAGCTAAATTAAAGAAAATATGGGTTCCTAAACCCATTATTGAAGAAATGTGTTCTAAAGTATCCAAAAGAAAATCTAAAGCTATATGGATTCTCAAGTCTCTCTTGAAAGACTTGAATATTGAAGATAAATGCAAGTTGACATTCAAGCTTTGAAAGGCTTCAACTCCATCTTCTAAACATCTTCCTCAAAATATTTTGAAGCCTTCCACTCCATCTTCCTCCAACATTACTCTACCACTTCATACATCTAATCCTTAAGCTATTTCGTCCACGATCCCTTTGTCATTCCAATACCCTTTATGGTGTGTGTCAATGTTGATCTTGCCCACTTTTTCATCTACCCTTATGCAATTCTTTCAAGCCTACACTTACATGCTATCCATACTCCTACAATCCTTTCAAGACATGAATTCTTATCCTCCATATACTTATCCTACTACCATATCTCTTCCTTCATCCTATCAACACCTTTAAGCATACTTATCTATGGTATTGGCTTATCATGACTTATCCTTCCTATAGGAGCACTATCTAAATTAAAAAATCTTGAGCTCTTTTGAAAAAAAAATTATTGAAAAAGAAAAAAAATGTGCCTTGGTGAAAACCACTTCTTGTGGCACCTCGGATAAGCACCATGATGAGAACTTGGTAAACATGTGTCATGCATAATTTTTCAATCGTCCATCTAATCCCTCTTCCTCTTTGATCTTAACAATGTTGAGCTATACTTACATATTGGCTATCTTGTTCATCAACTTACCTATTGTGCTTTCTCATTCACTTATAGTCTTCATATCCAACTTCATTCTTATTTATCTATCCCATTGCTATCCTATCTAGTTGACCCCTTGGTCTTGATCACACAAAGAAAAATATGGCTCGCATAGGTCTCTTGATATGCCTATTCCTTTGAACTATACGCTTTCATACTGTCTTTCTTATTGTCTTCCACTTCTTATCATATATGCTATCTCACTTTGTGGTTTCACTTCTTATCCTACATTCTATCTTTCTCATTGCTTCAATTGCTTATCAAAAACCTACTGGAGCTAGTCCTTGAGGATCACTTTTACTTGCTTTATTCTTTATTGCTTATCCATCTCATCCATTAGCTTCCTACTCCATCATGTCCTACACCTTGCTAGACATTAGAACAAAATGACATGATCTTGCTTAAGAACTAGTAATCTCTAAGTCATTCTAAAAATCCAAAAAATTAACATATGGCCTTGAAAAAATCCTAAAAAGAAGAAAATGTCCTAAAAAATGATCATCTTAGTGTAAACCTAGAAATAGGTGCTTTGATGTATCACCAAACAAATCAATTTTTTTGAAAAAATCCAAAAAAAATTGAAAAAAGTCCCGAAAAAATCTACCAAGTGGTGAAAACTTGGAAACAGGCGCTACTTGAGACCCTTGCACATATGTCTATCAGTCTCGTTCATTCACTTTGCAATACATTTCCTAGCTTGGAACTATCTCTTGTTCTTGTCTCAAGTGAACGAATGCTTAGCCCATTGGGGTCTCCTTGCACATTAGGGTTTCTCTAGCAAATCACAAAACAATGTTTCTCAACACTACTCCCAACTTGACATCGAGTATTTCTTAAAACTTCTTGGATACTCTACCTACAATCTAGGATGCTACTATATTTCTCACTATCAGATGCAAGTTTTGAAGAAATAGCCAAATGACTTACACACACACACACACACGTAAACATGAAACTTGATGAGATATGATGAACTTTATCTTCTTTGTGTGTTGTCTATGATAATTTCTTTGCTAAGTATTCCCTCCCTAATAGTCTTTTGAGGATGTCATGGACTAGAAGATGGGGGGCATGGGGCATGTTTTAGTTATTTATGCTTGTGGGTATACTTTTTTAGTCTAAGGTTTTTAAAGCATTCATTCTTATCCTACTTGAAACTTTGGACCTACAACATATCATCCTTGACTATTTTTGCAAGACTGCACTCAGAGGTTATCCTGGTGCTTATGCCTTGATATAGGTGTAATCTTGCTATATCAAATCTAGGCTACATTGGTCATCTTGACTTACATGTCTTTGATGCTTAAGTTGGACTCCCACATTTCTTTCTAACATAGATCATATTCATATCCTCATAGTCATACTAGTGATGGTTTTATAATCTTTCGATGTCCCTAATATGGTTCAATGATAAAAACTAGGACCTACTTATGTAACCCTTGAAATTGCACCTTTTATACTAGCTTGCATTCTAGCTTATCTTTACATTTTACATGTTGAGAGAGCTCTCTTCATTATCTCTCATGGATGTGTCAACTAACTACATTCATCCTTCTCTTGTCTCTTCTCAATCTTATCTTATATCTTCTTTCCTATTTCTCTCTTCTTTTCTATCTTACCATCTCATCTATGCTTTTGACCTATCTTTTCTAATGTCGACATCCTACATCCATTTTCAAGTTCAAAATCCAAATTTGGGTTCATCTTGCCTTCTTCTATGTAGTTAGTTGACCTATTGAGGCTTAATCTTTGAATCTTGTTGGGGCAATCATTATTTCTTCATTTATTCTTCATTTGTACTCTCTTCTTCTCTTCCCTTTCATTTATATTTTATCTCATTTCATCTTTCTTCTTTCTTTGACCTAATTCTTATGCTTTATCTTTCTTGGTCAAACTTAGTAAAATTAGTAGTACATTTTAGGTCAATTTTTAACCTTTTATTTTGACCAAGCCCTAAATGGGTTTCTTGAATACTTTTTTCTTGATTTTTTGCCCGAATTGGTCAAAATTTTGACCAACTTAGGGTTTTCCAATTTGGTCAAAATTTTGACCAAATCGGGCCCATAATAAAAAGAAAAGAAAAGTGAATGTAGGTTATTTTGTTATTTGGGTGTGTTAGGTGTTTTTGGTGGCAGCTTGCAATAGTGCAGGAGCCATTTTCAGGTTAGTGCCATTGACATTATAAGCATGAACATCGATTATTAAGAGACACTAAGTATAGTAAAATAGAAGGCAATATTCAATATGTTTAATTAGTCCATGTGATAGAAATTAACATGGATATTATCATGTATCTTATGAAGAGATACAAATGGAGTAAAAACATATTAGTGATATCACTTAAGATGTATTAGTGATATCACTTAAGATGCATCGTTTGGTGAGGACAAATATATAATGGATATGTTTTAAGTCCTTTTTGGGGAGCGAACATTCCAAATAGGAAAGATAAAATATAAGTGGTACCAATCAAATTGAGTAATCGATAGGGAATAGAATCAATTCAAAAATTCACAAATTATATTCAATATTTTTATTATTGCAGTCGCCTTATATATAGAGACAAAAAATTGATTACGTATGCAAAGAATAGTTTGTCTAGGCTTGGTCTATTGAATAAAGAATGAAAAATAATAATATTGAAAGTACTTTCTTGTTAATCATAAATTATTATTCTAGAACATGCTACATGATCATGTTCTTATTAAAGAAATTTAGATAAATATTTCCTAGTTCTATTGAGAAACCTTTCTCAATGGACAGAGAGTTCTCAGACAAGGGTTACTACTAGTTTCCAATTTGTCATTTGAAAACTAATTCATATTCATTCTTGTGATAATGCATGTCAAGATCAATGATGAACATTAGATGTGTGAAATGATTAAGTCCATTACTTAATATCTTATATAAATTATTGATTTATTTCTTTGATTAACTTGACAATCCACCAAGGAGTTATAACTCATAATCACTCATCAGTTATAGTAAAAAAATCTTATTAGCAAAGGGCAAGGAAAAACAATAAGGACGCATGAATACGGGCCCTAACCATTAGGTAGGCACTAATTGAGTTGGTTGTGTGTGGGCTCCCATTGAGTTGGTTTCTTATGGGCTAAGGGGTTATATTGAATTAGTTGCTTGTTTGACGCTATTGGGCTGAATTGTCTAGGATAATCTCTTGACATCCTATGGTGTTTTCCCCTCAAGTTTCTAATATGGTTGAAGCTCTAGTATGCATGTTTACAAAGAGAATATTCATTACATTTTGTTCAATGATTGATTCTTCTCCTAAATTCAATAACTACTATGTAGTTGAGTGAAAGAATACTCTTGCAAATAAGTTGTACCTTTGGGTTTGTTATCTTAAAGCAAAATTGGTTATATCCCAAAAGGGGATGTTATGTGTACCCAAAAATTTGCCATACACCACAAGAAATGTAGTAAAAAATTCATGGACATTTCTCTTGCAATAGTTTTAGCCTCTTCATTATGCCTTAATTTTTTAAATACCACAACATGACATTGAATGTGATAGCAATGAGTGTGAGAAGCCCCATTATTGACCTAGGTGCTTTTGGGTAACTTGGGAGTTTTACGCTGCAAGTAGTAATCCAAGGTTATACAAATTGCATTTTCTATTTTAGTATTTGTCTCAAAGTTCATTTGCAAAAATATATTCTAAATTGGCCCTCATAATTTGATGTCATCATGTATGATAACATTATCTGATGCTCAATGCATTGCTTTGGTAAAATGATACCATGCGATTATATTTGGTTTCATAGCTAGTTTTATTTGGAAATGTGAAATTTAAATAGATTGTAACTGTATGTATATTCCAAACCTATGCAAATATTATGAGACATTTTGTTTTTAGACCTTTCAAAAAATATTATAATCACCTCACTTGAAAGGCAAATTTAAATGATAGAATTTAGGATGAAAGTAGTACACCAATTTCAAAATCAAAAAATTCATCCTGGGAGTCAAGAAATTACAAAATTTCTTGATCAGAATGCATGCATCTTTGTCCTTGATGTTGCAAGGAAACAAGTATAATTAAGCTTGATGTAGAATAATAACCTTTTTGAGGCATTAGATCTTTCTAGCCCAGGATCCCATTGGAATGATTTTAATTTTTCAATCAGTTGGTATATAGGTTAGACCATTGCAAAAACAAGTAAAGGTCAAAGTTTCTTAGAAGTTCATTTCACTCAAAAATATTGCTGCTAAATCATCCTACTAGAGTACCTTTAGAGATTACTTAAATGTAAGTCACAACTAGCCTAAGATCAGCTTGCTTGACTAGATAATGCATTTAATCTTTGGGAACTGAAACTTATAGTGATACTCATTAGAATTATAATTCTGTTTCTTTACTCACAAAAAAATTATAGTCTTTGTAAAGTCCAAGCTAATGATTGTAGTTTAGTTTTGTAAAGATCAAATGGTATGATCTCAAACAAGAAATGCATACATGAATTTTGGACTCAAGATTAAAAAGCTTGTGAAGATGCTCATAAAAAGTCACAACATTTTATAAATGAATATGAAATTTCTATGTTGACCATGAATTTTGATATGTGTAGTCATTGAGGTAGTTCATATTTATTTTGATAAACCTTATAAGATTTATTACTTTGATAAGTGGGAGATATTTTCAACAAAAGTAAACAAAAAGATATTGCTATCAGGATTGAATTGTAGTTTTCAAGTTAAACTCATTGACTCATGTTTCATGAGTAGTGGTTCACAATAACCCATCTCTCATGAGAATGAAAGGTACACTTTGCACTCATTGTATCTAGATGGTGCTCACAAAGGTGAAGCATTGAAACTTCCTAGGAGAATACCCATTCCAATATTACTACAAATCAATTGCATTTAACGTGGAGTTTCCCTAAAGCTTAAACCCACTTAGCTTGCTATGTGTTGTGCCTTGTAAACAATTCATTAGAGAGCCCCTTTTAGCTCATCAAGTGATAAGTAGGATATATTTTCCATATCAAGTCAGATTATGACATTGCAAGTCAAATTATGTTAAATCTTGATAGCAATATCATAATTTGACTTGTTGTGGAAGACATCTCCTCTTCAATTGATGAGCTAAAGGGACTAATTGTTCATAAGGCAAAACATTTGTTGAATGTTTTGCAAATGGGGTAACAAGCTAAGTGGGGTTAACCTTAGAGGAAACTCCATGGTAATGGATTCTTGAGTTGAAGTAGTACTGAGATGGGTGGCATTTTGGAAAGGTCCAATGCTTCACCTCTATGAGCATCACCAAGATATAATGAGAGCTAAGTGTATCATTCATCCTGATGAGAGATGGGTTGCTTTGAATTGCTACTCATGAAACATGGGTCAATGAGTTTGACTTGAAAAATACATAGTCTAATCCTAATAGCAATATCATGCTTCATTAGTTTGTACTACTTAGGTTATTGGAACCTCCATTGAAAATATATATTAAATCCTAATAGCAGTATCATGATTTATTGGTTTGTACTTCTCAGGTTATTGGAACCTCCATTGAAATATATTTGATTGATTTGCACTTTAATTGTCTAGGTGATAATGTCAACATGGTTGGTTTAGACTTGAAGTATCACTCCTTATGTTGCTTTGGTTATTCTATTTATTTTCTTGGCATTGGTCACTTTGAATTTGTATCTTATGTTTTATGGACATAAAATTTGTTTCTAATATTATTGTTTTCCTTTTAAGTGACTAGTTTCCTATACTCAATAATCTTAGAACCTTAATTCACTCAAACGTTTTGAAATTGGCATACTATTGTGGTGGATTATCAAATAAAGAGTAGCAAAGAAAAGTGTGATGTGCTATCTTTATTTGAATCACATGTTTTCTACACACACATCACTTTTTACAAACATCTGTTGTCTAAGGAATAGAAGGTAAATCACTCTTCTAGGAATTACAACAAGGAAAGAACCCTTTAGGGTAATTAGAACTTTACATTTTGAACCACATCTTGATAATTTATCAAATTTTAAACTATATAGAGGATTACAAGGAGTTGGGGGAAGATCAAAAAAATTAAGATGCTTTTATCAATAAGGATATCAATATGGACAAATTCATATTTGGAATTGGCTGCATTATCTTTTGTATGATTGGAAATCTAGTCTATTTGTTGTTATAAATTTGTGTTACTCTTGAACAATAGTGAATAGATATAGGAAGAATCATAATAATTGTCCATTGAAATTTCTTGCTGAAAACATAGAAAGGCTAACAGTGTAGGCATGCCCAATATAAATAATAATTAAGGATGTGATGGAGGTCTCCATGAAAACAATTCCCCTAATAGAATGTTTTGAAAACTAAGATTTAGATATGGATTAGGAGGTAGCTGAAATAAAACTAAGGGATTTATAATTTTATAGATCATAGGTCATGATCTAATCTTACATGGTATAGTATACTCTATGTGGATTTTTTCCCTACATTCTAGAGCAAAAATTTCCTTGTAATCTGGGCATTTTACAAGTTGAAGTTTGGGCAATGTGGAGTTTCAATTCTCAATGTCGCTAGCACATGCTACACTTACATTTGGCATGAGCTTTATTTCTTCCTGGGCATAAATTTTGAAACTCATTAGAGGTTTTTGGGTAATATCTTTGGAGTAGCACATACTTTTGATCAAGTTGTGTATGGTGCTAAGCGTGAAGTATGTAGTTCAAGTGCAAACTAGACATCTTCAAATGCAAAGAGTGGCTACTATCAACCAAACAGTCCCAGATTTGGACTAAGAAAGGTTCACACATAAGTGGTCTAGTGTAACCAACTAAATTACTATGTTCCCTATGTTTAGTAGTATAATTTCTTGAGCATTTGGTAGTTGAATCATAGCATATGGTTAGAACCTTATAATGATTGTCAAATTGTAATGTATTGCATATAATTACAATAAATGAATTCATCCTATCTTGGTAACTAACTCTATTAGGGTATAAGGTATTTTCTTACATTGCATCCATATATCTTATTTTGGCATTACAAGAAGCAAGGAATCTGCAATTTTTAAGCATCCAAGATACACACTCTCTGTGTTTGTCAATGTGAGCTAGTAGGTGGTGCAGGAGCACCTAGGTAGGCTAGCATGAAACCTAGAGCTTCCTTTTTTTTTTTTTTTGCTTGTAGTGATTATTAGCCACATAATTAGTCTAATAAGAGGTCCTATTTGGTCCTTAGGTGTGTTTAGGATAGTTGGAAAGACCCAAAATGGCCAAGTTGCTAGAAAGTGCAAAATGTTGTCAACTAGGTGACATAGGTTCTAGAAAGGGTAAAATGGTCTACTAAGGTTTCCATGTCCTTGTATATGTTATTTTAGGTCCTTTAATGAATATTATATGCCCACTTGGTCTTTGGAACAAGTTTGGAGGTCTAACTCCAATTTGGGAAAAAGTTGCTAACTAAGAGCAACTTTTTTGCAAGATTTTGAAAATTTATGTTTGCAATGCTCTATCTATTTGGAATAGTTATGAAACTGATGGGGGAACCTTTAAAATAATGAAGACAACCTTTTCAATGGGTTGGAAAAATTGGAGAAAGTACTATACGGACTATGCACAATGTTTTGGTTGCCAATCTTGAAAATGGCTTAATTAAAATAAAATGTATGTAATTCATTTCCTAAAAGTTAAAAATATTAATTCTTTTTTCCCGTTCTATATTTCATCATAGGTCATGAAAACTTTTCCCTCAAGACCTACATGAAGAAAAACAAAAATGATTTTAACAAAGACAAAAACATGAAAGTCAACTTGTGTGGAAGATTAACTCTTTTTGCATTTTCTAGCAAGTTCTGCAAGCATTATCAAGTATCTATTAGATATATCAGTATATACATCAGCTATATGATCATATACAACATCAACATAAACATTTATGTCTAATTTTTTTCAACAGTAGTACATCTATATCAATAAAATGTATCCAATATGCCACAAAAAAAGACTAGTACTGCAGCTCATATGTGTCACACCCTTTTCACTGACACTATCCAGCCAAGAGGACCCTCCTTACAACATGGTTCTTTTTCTTGCTATATTTAGTCTCTGTATGGATGCATCAACACTTCAACTACTAGAATCTCAACACCTGGCACTATTGCAATGGAAACTACATCCACAGGTATTGCTGCAACAACATCTTGTTTCTCCCTCCTACACCACTCATTCAATTCTTCTACAATGTTCTCTAGTGCAATCTCAAATAGGGACTTCCCCACAACTCTTTTAGCCCATGTGAAGCCATGGGAGGTTTCCCACATAATGATTCTCTCTATTACATCCTATAACAACCTTTCAAACTTTTCTTGATTAATCTCAAAGTAACTATGACATGCACATATAATTCATCTTTTCACCATGGCCTCCTAAAGCAATGGCTAGCACTCTAAGTGTTTTTGAATTGGATAGAACTTTTTTAGGTAGGAAATTGGAAGGGGGAAATCTTGCGAGAGATACCGATCCTGGTGGGTTAGGAGATCAAAATGTGGACATTTTGGCAAACTTTGCAGTGTTTGTGAGTTCCACTTCCACTAGATGTGGGGTTGGGAAAATCCCTTTGGATTCTTTACTTGTAATTCACATGTCTAGATAGGAATTTGAGTAGGAAAAGATTCCTTTTGAGAATGTGGAGGGGACCAAAGAAAGGAAAGTAGAGAACCCACTGAAAGGGTTAGGAGATCAAAGGGCATGGTCTTCTCTATTTGGTAGGAAACCCTGGAGGAAAATCATTTTTCCCTCTAGTCACATCAAAATCTTGCTGGAAGAAAGGTGAGTTTCAAATCTTTATTCTAGACTTGATTGTTGATTTCTCTATCTCTTCTATGGAATTTACTCTTGTTGGTAAATTTATGGGTGCTAGACCAAATATAGATACTGTGAAAAATATGATAAAATAGAAATGGGTTATCTATGGTCAAGTTGATATAGCTCCTATGATGAATGGTTTCCTTTCATTCATTTTTAACTGCAAGGAAGATATGAACATGGTCCTTTGTGGAGGGCCATGGTCGTTTGGTAAAAGCACTCTCACTATAAAAAAATGGGAACCAAACATGGACTTATCTGATGCCTTCTTCTTAACTACCTCAATCTGGGTTAGACTTCCTAGCCTTACTTTGGAATTTTGGCATGAGGATATTTTTAAGGGAATAGTTGGTTCCTTTGGGAAAATAATTGCAGTGGATAATGCTACAACTTTGAAGTATAAACTTCAGAGCACAAGATTATATGTGAAAGTGACAAACTTGAGTAACCTTCCTAAAAAGGTGGAACTAATTTCAAAACCTGGAAAAAGGACACAAGAATTTATATACAAATATTTTCCAAATATTTGTTTTGCTTGTAAAAAGTATGGCCATTGGGTGAAAAATTTCCCTAACAAAAGCAAGAACCATCGTAAAACTGATAAGGAGGATAAAAAGAAAGAAGAAAAGACTTAGAAGAAAGTTTGGAGACCTAAAGCTACTCTTGAAAAGGGTTTGAAGGATAAACTAAATCCTAAAAATTAGGAAATTGGGATGATGTCAAATTCTGGCTTGAAGGATACTTGAGCTGTGAAAATTAGGAGACTAGATTGTTGTTTGATCTTGCCTTACCTAAGAAAAATAAAGAGAATATGGCTGACATGATGAAACAATTAGTCATCTACCAGAAGAATGATATAAAATGGGAAGATCTAGTAGAAATGGAGGAAATAGAGGAGGGAGAAATTCTGGAGGATAGGAGTAGATCTTTGGTTTTAGAGGAAACCCAGAATGTTGATTTCCAGTCTATTGAAATCCAGAATGTAGTTTCTCAGCCTCATGAGACACCTTTGTGCAAAGAAATAGTTCCCTTTCAGAATGAATCTAAAGTTGAGGAGAGGAGCTCAGAAGGGAAGGATCTAAAACATAAATAGAGTCAAAGGAAAAAGACTAAAAATAAAAGTAATACAACTCCTAAAGGAGTAGAGACTCGAAGTAGTAAATTGGAGTAGCAATCCAAGGTGAAATTAAATGTTGGAACTCTGAAGAAACCTAGAAGGAGATCTTCTAGGAAAACTAAAGAGATTAAAAGTTTACAGAATATTGCTGATGGAAGATAGGCAACTATTCTGGATTTTATCCCAAAAAAAAACATGAAAATTATCACTTGGAATATTAGGGGATTGAACAATAACCATAAATTAGACGTTGTTCAAAATTTTGTTAGGGAGCATGAGCCAGATATTTTATTGCTTCAAGAAATGAAAATGGAGAAGGAGAGCGCTAAAAAGATTAAGTCTTTTAATGATTACTGTATAAAGGCTACTAGTTCAGAAGGAGCTTTAGGAGGTACTATGATATTATGGAAAGAATCCTATTTCTTAGGAACTATTTTGAATGCTAGCAAACATTTCATGGTGGTCAAAATTACAAGCATTGACCAAAATAATAAATTGTATATTGTCAATATGTATGCACCTAATATTAAGAATTCTAGAAAAAAGGTATGGGAAATTATGTCTAATATAAAGAGTAAAGACTACTATGGTAGATGGATCTTCATGGGGGATTTTAATGTTCCTCTTTATGACCATGAAAAAAAGGGGGGTAATGTGAGTCAGTTGGATGGGAGACTGGATTTTATGGATTTCATTAATAATGAGGGTTTAATGGAGTTGGATCTTCATGGTATAGAGTTTACTTGGAGTAATAAGAGGACAGGTCATGATTGTATTCAGGCTTGATTGGAAAGAGCTCTTATTTCTCTTGACTGGACTAAAGATTTTGTATGCAAGTTAGAGGCATTATAGAAAATTAGGTTAGACCATTTTTCTCTGATCTTTACTTTTGATAAGGTTAATATCAAAAAAAATTTCCTTTTAGGTTTAAAAAATGTGGATGCAACATCCATAGTTTGAGAGTAAATTGGCTGAATGGTGGAATATAGATAGTGATGGAACTGCTCTTTTTTGGGTGGCTTCTAAACTAAGAAATGTCAAAAGGGAAGTTAGAATCTGGAATAAAAGATTTTTTGGTAATATTTTTGAGAGTAAATCAAATATCAAAGAAGAACTACAAAATATCCAAGATTTGATATAGAGGGAAGGATATACTCTTGATCTTGTTGGAGAAGAAAATGAAAAATTGGTGGAGTATCATGACATTGTTACTAAAGAGGAAATTTATTGGAGGCAAAGGTCTAGATTGGTCTGGTTGAATGAAGGAGATAAAAATACTTATTTTTTCACCTTTCTACTCTGAAGCATAGAGCTAAAACTCGTATCTCAAATCTTAAGAAAGGTAATATAAAGATTACAGAGGAAAATAAAATCTCAGAAGAGATGGTTTCCTTTTTTCCACTTTGATGATATCTAACTCTGATATTGATCCTATTCACCAAGAAATTTTTTTAAAGGTTATTCCATCTCTGATTACTAAAGAGAAAAATAAAATGATAGGCACTATTCCTAAGGAAGAGGAAATTTTTAAGGTAGTTTGCTTCTTAGGAGGGGATAAGTCTCCAGGACCAGATGGTTTTCCTATGTTCTTTTTCCAAAAAGAATGGAAACTAGTTTGAAAAGATGTGTATGATGTCGATAAATAATTTTTTGGGGCAAAATATATGCTGAAGGAGATCAATTCCACCTTCCTCTATCTTATTCCTAAAAAGGTTGGGGCTGATTCTCCAAACCAATTCAGGCCTATAAGTTTGTGTAACTCCTTCTATAAGATTATCTCAAAAGTCATCACTTCTAGGCTACTTCTGGTGCTACCGTCTCTTATTGCTAAACAATAAAATGGTTTTGTCCTAGGTAGATGAATTCTTAACTCTGTTATTGCTGTGCATGAGAATATTCACTCTTTATCTTTTTTCAATTATCAGGGTTTTATTATGAAAATTGATATTGTGAAAGCTTATGCTAGAGTGGAATGGGCTTTTCTTGAAAAGATTTTATTGGCCTTTGGCTTTAGTAATAGTATAGTGAGGGTAATTCTATAGTTGATTTCTACAACCTCAATTGCTATATTGGTGAATGGATGTTCCTCTAAATTATTTAGCCCTTATAGAGGATTGAGACAGGGAGACCCTTTATCCCCCTATTCTCTTCACTATTATGGCTAATTGTTTGCGAAGGTATATTGGGAAATTGGTTTTGCAAGGGGATATTAAATGTCTATAGCCTTCTTCTCAACCTCTTCTTACTTGCTCCGATGGACAATTTGTTGATGAAATATTTTCATGGGGAAAGCTGAAGTTAGGAAAGCCATAAATCTTAAAAAAGCCCTCGGCCTCTACTCTTCTGCTTCAGGTCAATTGATTAACATGAATAAGTGCTCTTTATTTTTTGTTAATACCCCAGCGTTAAGATAGAACAAAATTACTAAAATTGTTGCGTGCTCAATAAGTTCTTTTCCTTGTATTTACTTAGGTCTCCCTTTGGGGCCTAAATCTCTAGATTACTTTTGGGATGATCTCATTAAGAAGTTTAATAAGAAACTTGCTGGCTAGAAGGGTAACCTTTTGAGCCAAGCTAGCAAAATCACTCTCCTTAAAGCTTGCCTCCAAAGTATCCCTACTTATGCTTTGAGTCTCTTTAGAATTCCAGAAAAATTTGTAGATACTATTGATAACATCTAAAGGAAATTTTTCTGGTCTAGCATTAAGGAAAGGAAGAGAATGACTTTGATAGCTTGGGATCAAATTTGTAAGCCTATCAGGGAAGGCGGTCTGAAAATTAGGTCATCACGAAGTATGAATAAAGCTCTTCTTGCTAAGTAGGGATGGAGAGTGTATCATGATGATAAGGAGTGGAGCACTATATCAAAACATAAATACCTTTTTAATGCTCCCTCTTTATGTGACTTTCTTTCATATCCTAATGTTCTCTCCCCTTCTTCCATTTGGGGGGCTGTGCAGGGAGCTAAGAACATCTTAAGTAAAGAATGCTCCTAGAAAGTTGGAAATGGGTAGAAGGTCAGATTCTGGGAAGATGCTTGGATCTTGGACCATCCTCTGATTGAGGATTTTGAGGATAGGCCTAGATTGATAAATGTAAGCAATTGTATGGCACTCTTGTGGGACATTACTGGATTAATAATAGTTGGGCTAGCCTTGTTGATATTAACTAGGATTTTTATAATATCCAAATTATGTTGAATGCCTTTTGTTTGTATCCCCATAAGGAAGATAAAATGATATGGAGTACTAATGCAAGTGGTCATTTCAAAGTTTCATCTGTGTACAAATCTAAGGAGAAAGGTGTTCACCCTTTGTGGACTAAAGCTTGGATAAAAGGTCTTACTCCAAAAATAAATATCTTTCACTGAATATTGCTTCAGAATAAAATTCTTACTCTAGACAATCTGCAAAAGAGAGGTATCAATTTGGTTAATTGGTGCAACCTATGTAAAGAAGGTTATGAAGATATAGATCACTTGTTCTTAAATTGAACTTACAGTCAAAAAGTATGGATTACTATCCTCAACTTCTAGAATATTGCTTGGGTCCATCATAACAACATTGAACACTATTTTCAGAGTTGGAATTGCCCATCTAAGGATATTGATGTTGGTTTCCTATGGAAAATTACTCTTCCCCATCTCTGGTGGGGAATTTGGAAAGAAATAAATAACATAATCTTTAGAAACAAAGAAATGTCTGAGTAGGTGCTTGGTCCAAACATTGTCATAGCTATAAAGGAAAACTTCAATTTCTAGAGAAAGTGTAATGAAGATTTCCAAATTGACAATTCAATGCAAACTAAAGGTTCTAAAATGAAGAAAGAAGATCAAAGACTAAATACTAAATGGAAGGCTCCTCCTATGGGATGGATCAAAAGGAATTTTGATGGTGTTGCTAAAGGAAATCCTGGCAAAGTAGGCTGTGGAGGGTTTTGAGGGATCACACTTGTAATATTATAGATGCTATTGCCATACCTATTGGTACCTCTATTAGTCATAAAGCTAAGGCTACTGCAGCTCTTTATATGATGAGGCTGGTAGTGGAAACTAGTTACCGATACCTTTGGATGGAAGGAGACTCCTTGAATATCATAAATATGCTTAATGGTAACAACTCGATTACATGGTCTATTGAAGCTAGTGTAATGGAAATTAAAACCTTAATGGATGAATTTGACAAAGTCATTTTCTCTCACTCCTACCATGAAGGAAATGTTGTGGCTGACTGGATTGTGAACTAGGCTATCTAATGGGAAAGTAAGATGAGCTAGCATGATGACCTAAGCAGGAGCATGGATTTGAAAGCATTAATTAATTATGATAGAACTCACACAATGGAAGGTAAGATTTTCTAAGATTGGCAATTTAATGATAAGTGGAGGTGGGATTATGGAGGACAGTGTTATATTCCCTAAGAAGTACCTAAAAGTGATTATTACCTCTGCTTGGCAAGTAAGTGTTTTAATGAGCTCCTTGGTTGTTTTAATGAGCACCTCAGCTTTTTTCAAATCTTTATGTCTCCTAGTCTTCTCTACTTTGGCATTACATAGAGAAATGCAATTTTCAGATATAGGTGGAGAATCGAGAAAATAAGAACCAAAAAATTGTAAAGCATGGAAGGCCAAAGCCTCTATTTGGTAGATTCTGGAGAAGGGTAATGTTACTACTTACCTAGAGCACCTTCATGGCTACAAACCACATATCATGGAAGCCTTCTTAAAAAATTGGTTCAAAGACACGGTTTCCATGCATGGTGTTACGATTCACTTGACTGAAGATTTCTTTGCTAAAGTCACATGGCTTCCTATGGAGGGCATAAAGTTTAGCAAGGAAACTAATATTTCTAATGTTGCATTCAAGAAATTTCCAAAGATAGAAGAGGAGGAATTTTTTTTGGAGAAAAATGGTGACTTTTATGAGTTGAGTCAAATAAAAGTTATTTGGCGGGACTTCCTCTCTTGCATCTGTGAGTACTTCATTCTAGATGGTAGGGCAAAAAGAGTTCATAAATTTCATTTTGTTTTCCTAAATCATTTTTGGTATAATGATATGATTTATTTTCAATTTTATCTGAGGTACTCCTTGATTCAAAGCCTTTAAGCCCATAGGAAAAAAGAATCCTATCTGGTTTTACATGAAGGGCTAATTCTTTTAATTGAAAATTACAATAAGAGTAGGGCCATTGTATCTTCCCCACCATCTAAGAAAAAGAGAGGTTCTATTAGTGAAACCCATTTAAGGAAGAGTAAGGGAGATGAAGGAGTAAGTGTGAAAAAGAAGAATCTGAAGTAGGACACACCTCAAAAAAACGCTGAGGAAATTATTGAATCTAAAAATTTAGACAAAAATGATGAAATGAATATGGAGAATGAGGAGAATATGGATATGGGGGAATTTAGTCCAAACCTAGAGGGTTACACTAGTAGCAAAGGTGAGTCTAGAAAGGATGAGGCTGAGGAAAGTTATGACAAAAATATAGGGTTAGAAAATATTGGAGAAGAGGATAAAAATCAAAGTGAGCAACCCCAAAAAGCTAGGGAGGAAAATTTGGAGGAAGAAATGGGGAAGGAGAAAGGTGACCTAATTGGTAAGGGTGCTATGCTTATGGAGGAAGATACGAGAAAAGAGAAGGATGACTCAACTGGTAAGGGTGCTACATTTTCTTTCCTTCACACTGCTAAGCTCAAGGCAGACTCCTCTCTCCAAGGTGATTCTAGAATGTACAATGAGTTAATGAATCTAAGAAAAAGAATGGAAAAGATATAGCAAGACCAAGAAACTGATCGGGCTAAGATAATCTAGCTAGAAGTTTAGGTTGGAAATATCCTAAAGAAGTTAAAGGAATTTGAAAATGAGCTCTGTCTTTTGATCAGAGAGAGTGGTAACAAGATGGGACAAGTCACTTCAAGCATTTGTGCGGCTACTACCAGCTTAGGTAAGAGAAATAATGAGGAAATCATGTCTCTTGGTGGGCCAAGCAAAATAGCAAGATAGAGTTCAAGGAAGAAGGTGGTTGAGGCAACTGGGGGATCTTGGTTCTACTGACATTATCTAAAACACTATGGAGGCAGTCAAGGAGGTGGTGAAAATGATCAAGGAGTTGCAATAGTTGCTGGTGGTGGTTCTGGTAACTAGTCTCTAGTTTGGGTTTCTTAACTAGTTTTTCTTCCTTTTGTTTAAAATCTAGGTTTAGGTCCTTGTAAAACCTAGTTTTGTTTTCAGGTCCTTTTTTGTGGCTTTAAGTCCCTGTAAAACCTAGTTTTGTAACTTTCATACTGCAGGTTTTAGGTCCTTGTAAAAGCTGGTTGTGCTTATTTGAACATCTTTTGTTTTTCTATTAAGAGTTTCAAGTCCTTTTAAAACCTATTTTTACCTTAATCAAAAACTATGACCCGCACATCAAACTTGTGAAAATGAGTCTCCTCAGTGACTCAGTAAGAGCTTTATTCCTTCCACTAAAAACACAATCATTTCTAAACTTCCAATTGAGATATAAAATTTCAACAAAAAAGAAATACCAAAAGACATTGCATTAAATTGAGAGTTCACATGAGAGTCAAATTCAAAGAAATTATGAAAACTAAAACATTAATACTACAGAACATCCCTGTGGCATTCTTATGGCCTTTTTTCTAAGATGGGTCAAATAGGCCTAGGACATGTCCCTAGATTACATGGACTGTCCTTTGAGGAAGAGGACCATTAGAGAGAATTTGGTGCAATGGAGAAACCTACTTGTGGAGGATGTTGCATCGTAGAGTAGGTAGATTTGATTATATCCAAACTTGAAATTGCTCAAGGACAAGTAATTCTTAGGAGAGGATTGTAAATCCCATTTCTTAGGGTTTATTTATGTGGATACTATTAGTATATATTTTGAGTTCCTATAGGATAATTGGTATTGGTAAGGGGACTTAGATCTTATAGGGAACACCTTCGACCTTTCTTGGTTTCCATTGTTGGCATTAAGCTCAGTTGGCCATTTAGATTGCGATGATTCTAAAAGTGTTTTTGACCTTTGGGGTGTTCAACAAACTTCATGGAGAGCATGCTAATTTTTAGTAAGTTTGTGAGTTGGCACTTGTTATAATTATTTTACTTTAGTTACATCATGATGATTAATTTTGAATTTTGAAGCCTCGATGTTGCTTTTTGCAACTCAAATGGAGTATTTAATTAATGCTTAAATTTTCATCTAAGTTGCCAATTTGGGTTCCAGTTTTGGTATATAGGTTCAATAATTTTCCCCCCTTTGGTATATATTTGAGTTTATTTATACATACACATATTGCAAATATATGTAGACATGTAGAGGGAAAGGGTTGAATTTTAGGCATAGGCCAGTAGTGTTACTTTAGTGGTATAAGAGTTGGTTATCATGCTTTCTTATGTTTCTTTTGAGCGAAAGAGAGCAGAGATATTTGTAGAAATAGAGAAAGTGGTAGTCCTCAGAAGTTCCAGAAGGGAAAACAATTTCCAAAGTACAAGTTCCTTTAGAAGTCATAGAATAGAAAGAAGCGAATATGGGTGATAGACATAAGAGAAGATCCTGCAATGAAAATTGTAAATATGTTAAAAATAAACTGATATATTTCTGGATTCGATTGTGTAAAGATTTTTTACAATCAAAATTTTGAATCACACCAAGTGATCCATCATCAAGATGAAGAGAGCAAGAGATGTCAAACAAAATGGATCACTTGGCTTGACATCTCTTGCTCTCTTCATCCTGATGATGGATCACTTGGTGTGATTCGAAATGTTGATGGTAAAAAATCTTTACACAATTGAATCCAGAAATATATCAGTTTATTTTTGCTATGGATTGTGGAAATTTGATCTCTTTAATTGTAAATATGTTGGTTAGAGGACAACATAAACAAATCAATGCATGCTTGAAACAAATCAATGCATTGTGTTGTTGGGGGATATGGTGGCTCATTGGGGGACAATAGCAATAGTAATACTAACAATAATAGTGTTGGCAATAATGGCCAAGGGGACCAATTTACTAAATAACTATACTACAAATCAACACATTAAAATAACTAACAACAGACCTCTCATGCCTATATTTCTCCTAGAGTCCAACCACAAGCTGAAAATGAACCTACATAAAATGGTTTGCAAGATCACTTCATTCAAGACTAAAACAAAATAGTCAAGTGTAGGTTGAACTTGAGAGATCTTTAAGAGATTATAAGGACCTCTAGCTGATTTATAGAGTTGAAGACCATATGAAAATGACTTGTAGAAAAAGGTTGGCAAACTGATCCTCTTCTACTATGATGTGTCTAGCAAGACAATGACAAGAACATGGATTCTAAAAATATATACCTATTTTTGGTTTATCCCCATTGTTCATGATTGGCGGCACCATAAAATGATCATAATGGGACATGATCAGAGTATTTGTTATGAAGAGTTCACTAAGAGGCTTATTGACAAATTTAACCCTAAACATCATTTTAAGAAGTTGGCTTAGTTTGAACAATGTTGTTTAGTGGAGACCTACATTGCTGATTTTCAAAGTTATCAATATTGGCCATTGATATAACATAGAGGAGGTTGATGGTGCTATTTATGGATAGATAAAAGTTCTTAGTCCCAACTCTCTAGAGACAATCATTAAGAAGGCTAAAGACATGGATTCAACAATTGCCAAGAATAAAATTCAATTCAAACGATCTACATTACAAACTAAATCATATAGAGGGAAAGGGTTGAATTTTAATGTGAGAACCAATCCATCAAAACATATAATAGAAAGTTTATAATTTTTGGACAAGTATGAATAAACTAAGACTTTCATAGAACAATTCAACTCTTGATGACACCAAATTTTTCTTTCAAAATCATATATGCAGATATAAACATTAAGTACAACATGTCTAGTATTTTTGTAGATATATTTTCCTATGAAGAAAGACCAAACTTGACAATATGAACCCAGATCAAAATAATAAGACAATGGCTACATTATAGTCTCAGTTATGAAGAAAACTTGATAAATGCAATTGTCCTTGCAAAAAGTGTAAGGGCTTAAAGAATTGAAAAATTCTAATCATAATAGCCCAGAGCCATTGTAGGCGACATGGTCATGTTGAAGGGGGCCACAATTTTCATCCATTACTGAATGTGGATTTCCTGCTAGAGGAACATGGAGGTGTGAATATCCAAGCTAAGGATAACACTCCCATGGAAGAATATGGTATTGGCACAGGTGATGAAGATGCTCATAATGATGGTACTAGCAGATCTGATAATGATGATGAAGATGGTCTTGATATACCTTTACTTGAGAAGGTACATGAGCCCCTATATGAAGGCTCCCAAACAACTTTTCTCTCTACTATAGTGTTGTTGGTGAACTTGAAGGTTATGAATAATTTATCCAATGTAGCAATGTCACATATGCTAAGGTATGCCATTTATGTCATCTTTAATGTTAGCATACCATTATTATTCATTATATCAACAATGCATATTTGTTGTTGTAGGTTGATAGGTGAGTTTTTGTTACCACTATCAAACATTCTACCTTGTTCATATCAAGAATTATCTATCATTATGAATCAAATTGGAATGAAGTATCAGACAATACATGCATATCCCAATGATCACATTCTATATCATAAATAATATGAATTTGCAATAGAATGCTCTAATTTTCATATTACTAGATATTGGCTATATCAAATAACAAAAAAGTGCCTCACAAGGTTCTTCAGTACATTCCCATTATTCCATGTCTTCAAAAATTATTTAGGTGCACTAGCTTGGCAAAATTTATGGATTACCATGCATGCAATAGAAGTCAAGATGACATTATGTGAATGCCCACAAATGGTTCTGTATTTAAAGAGATAGAAGAAACATGGTCACACTTTAAAGAAGAACTTCATAAGTAGCAGACGGTGTCAATCTATTTGGAGATATGAGATCTGTTTACTTAGTGTGGCCTATTTTTGTTATTAACAATAACATTCCTCCTTGGATGTCCATAAAGAGGGAGCACATAATGTTGTCAATAATTGTGCTAGGTAACTTTTTTGATTTAATAGTTATCTAAATTAATTTATAAAGAGTGCATGAAAATGGTTATAATAATTATGTAATGTTTCTATTCATTCAATTACTAGGTAAGTATCAAGTTAAAGATATGAATGCGTATATTGAGCCCTAATTGATGAGTTGTCAAAGTTATGGAATGACATCATTATGTATGAAATCTCTAGACCAATAGGACAAAGAAAATTTCAATTCCATGTGGACAATACATGATGCCCTTAGGCTAACTCATTTTTGCGGTATGTTATATTATTAAGGCCACATATTTTTGATCTGTTATAATGCTTACACATTATTATTGTATGCTTAAGTTGTGTATGATAATTGTACATGATCTTTTAGGTTTTTAGACAAAGAGAAAATTTGCATGTCCAATTTGTGGTTTGAAGATGAAATCTCATCATTCAAGAAGTTTAGGAAAGTAATTGTTTGATGAGTTTAGGCACTTTCTCCATAATAATCATAAGTATTGAATTACTGAAAAGCATCTTTTTAATGGGAAAGAAGAGACAACATCAAGGCCATGAAGAATGAAACCTCATCTATGGAAGTTGGAATACAATCGACTATATCGCTAAGGTAATGTCATGTTTGTGGTTCGAAGTTTAAAATTTATATTTTGATATTGTCTTTTATTTAGTAATAATGTAATTGATGCTTGTGAAGGTCGTCAAGGCATTAATGACCAACTTCCTAGAGGAATAAAAAGTTATCCTATTCAATTTAGTATGTTACTGTGCTACAAGGATCTCTCAATCGTGCATTTTTTTGATGCTATGCATATTGGAAAGAATGTAACAAAAACACTATTAAAAAATATTGGATGGAAGGCATGATAGAGAAAAAATTGCCTAAATTTTTATTAACATTCATGAATCCAATCATGCACTAAAAGATTTCATTGAATCAAATAGCAATGGAGACCGCATAAATACGAGTGCCCTTCCTTGGTTATTAATGGAGCAACAAAGCGATGCATTAGAAGAAGTCATTAAAAAAACAAAATTTCTCACAGAATTTGTTGCAAATATAAGAACTCTTTTATTAAAGAAAGGTGATTTTGGACTAGGGTTGAAAACACATGATTGGTATACCTTCCTCAAGGTAAGCCATGTTCTTTATTTACAATATATTTGTAAAATTGAATGTACTACCTATTGTATTAATTAATAATATATTGAAATGATCATTTTTTAATGATTGCAGTATGTCCTGCCTCTATCTTGCCCACACCAGTTTGACAATAATATTAAACAAGTTATATATGATCTTAGAAAATACATGAGGTTAGAAGTATTTTTTCTTAGATTTTTTGCACATATATTATATTTATGACTTGTTTTAATTTTTATGTAATCTATTGTATAATTTTATTTGAAATCTCATTTATATGTTCTTGTATGTTGAATCTCTTTTAGGTGGTTATAATCTAAAGAAATTGATAAAAAAATATAAAATATTGGAAGAGAAAAATTACACAACTTATGTGTGAAATGAAAAAGTTTCTACCTTCAACATTTTTCAATGCTTAAAAACACTACCTCATACATCAAGTTGAGGAGATTGAATTGTGTGGACTTGTACAAACTAGGTCAATGTGGATGGTTGAGAGGCACTTGAAATTTATGAAGGGTTTGGTTTGACAATAACACATCTTGAAGGTTCTATGGTAGAGAGATATATGGTATATTAGACCATGGTTTACATTAGTAAATATCTTCCAAATTTTGCAAAAAATATCCATGTAGATCGCATTTGAGATCCCAACTCTATTAACGAATTCGAAGGGGAGTACCTAATAGGGAAAGGTAGATTGAGGAGAGCAAGAGTTAATTATAAGTTGATGTTTTTTAATTAATTAATTATTATCCATCATCAATATAAGTTGCTTCTAGCTGGTCTAATTGTTTTCTTTATAGTTGGTTGTAAGTGGGATGCACTACATTTGTATATTGCAAACAATCTTGATTGGATGATGGTATGGATTCAACAGTCTCAAGAAAATGGTTTCTCATTAACATGGGATTGTGTTGCATAATTGGTTAAAGAAACTCATCATAATGAAGATCCCAATTTTACACCAATGGTACTTGATCTAGCATATGGCTTAAGAGATACAAAGGTACGTAGGAGGTTATTAATCACAAGCCATAAGTTTAATATCAACTTACAGATCGATGCAAATAATCTTCACATGTTTGAATAATTGTAAGTCAAACACCACAAAGCTATGTACTACCATGACCATCAATTTTTCATAAAAGAGAGACAAAATGAAGAAAACTTGTGATTCCAAGATAAGTGCAGTCTTCACAGTCACCAATATTTCATCTAGAACTTACATGCATCCTCAACAATCTAAAAATTGATACTATGACACTTTGGATGATATATTTGAGTGCTACTTTAATTCATTCAAATTAGTTCTATTTGTCATCAAATGGTATAGGCTATGAATGAATTGAAATGATCCTAATAGGACTATTATTGAACATGATAATGGATTTACAATGATTAATACAAGGTCATTTGAGCCAGTTGGAGATGAGCCCTATGTTCTTCCAAGCCAATGCGAGCAAGTGTTTTACTTTGGTGTTTCAAACAAATGAGGTTGGTCATTTGTTGCTAGACATGATCCAAGAGGAATGCTAGTAAAATATAATGTGATGGAAGAAGAAGATACTAAAGAATTAGAAGATGAAGTAAATGATGATCACAAATGACTATTACCCAATGATGATGAAGAAGAAGAAGATGATGATTCTAGTCATGCTAATGATAATGGTGATGGTGATGATGATGATGATGATGATGATGACGATGATGATGATGTCGATCATGATCATGCTAATGAAGATGGTGATGATCATGGCAATGATGGTCATGATGATGATGGTCATGATAATGGTGATGAAGATGATGATGAAGATGGTGGTGGTGATGATGATGATCAAACTAACAAGTGTGATGATGGTGATGATGATGACATGGATGAAGATGATGATCAATGAAATGTCTATTAAGGTATGATCAATATCAAGTATGATGGGGTCATAATTTTTATTTATAGAAATTTGTTTAATTTTAATAAATGTATCATGTAATTTTTATCTTCTACGTAATTTGTAGTTTATAGAGCATTGTAAGTAGACGATTTTTAATTCATTACAATACGAGTGAATTTGATAAGTGAGCTGACCAACTTTTTCTTTCAAAATAATATGTATAGATATAAACATTAAGTACAACATGTCCAATATTTTTTTAGATATACACATTAATTAGACCAAATTTTTGGCTAACTAAAAGATAAATGATTTACATATGCAAGCTATTCAACGCCTATGACCAGGATCTTGCACAGTCACATGGATCGACAAGTATATGTCAATAGACCCTATAGATACTATTTTTTATTTCCATATCTTCTCTTTACCATCAACATGAAAGTTTTTCTTGGTGTATCTCTCATTTTATGGGTTTTAGATATCACCAAATAGGTATTTGTTTGATTTGTCTTCTTCGAGTAAGGAAAATGTAGGAATAGAAGACAAAAGTAAGACATCTAGTAGGTCTAAAATAGGGAGATCAACTAGAGGTCAAAAGACTAGAAGAAAATTCAATAGAAAAATGAAATTTTTTTGTACTTGGGGGGGTCATGTTCTTATGATAATGAGAGTGAAGGCGATAGGGAGGCTCCCTTAAGGTACACACATCTTTAAAAATAATGGGTACCCAAGGAACTACCTCTAGTTAACACTAATTTTTCTATTAATGAAAGGATATATCACATAGTTCCATATTCATTACATGGTTTGGGCCTATTTTCCATGGATGGCATAAAGGTATGTTACAATAAAGTTGTTGAATTGATGGAGTATGTAGGACCTTGTTATAACTAAAAAAATTCGATGTGGGTTGCACAATATATAAAAAGTATGCATAGGTATGCATTGTCACCAAATTATATACAATGCAAAGAAAATGATCAAAGTAAAATGTTCACTATGTATATTGATGGAAGGCCAAAAACAATAGGGAATATTGCCGGATTTGTAAATAGTTCTCAACCCGTGTCAACTAATAAGTTGGAAAATTATATATTCAAGGAACACGAGTGAAATCATGTTTTTGTATGTGCAATAAAATCAATAAATGCAGGGGCAAAGCTTCTGATACATTACAATTTGAATAATGTAGATACACAAAAATTCCCTATCATGGGACTGGTAAGTATAACATTAAAAGAAATTACCTCCAATTAATATTGACTCCAATATACAATCTACTTTATTATTAATATTTTTTTTGGTAAGTCTATTACTTTCATTTTGCTGCTGATTGCTAATAATTACCAATCTTTTTCACAAGGCAACATGGACAGACCACCACCATAGGCAGGGATGCACCATCTCATACACCTTCTTCAGCGAAGGTAAACCTTGATTATTGTAATTGTTCAAATTATATAGCTATAAATGTCATATTATTATATTCTTTTCTTTATGGCTTTGGAGTTAATTTGGTAGAATTTTATTGATATTGAATTTTGCAGATATACACGAGTTACACCAAATTTTTCTTTCAAAACCATATGTGCAGATATAAACATTAAGTACAACATGTCAAAAACTTTCATTTTGTTGTTGATTGCTAAGAATTACTAAATTTTTTCATAGGGTGAAATGGATAGACCACCACCTATAGGCCGAGATGCACCATCTCACACACCTTCAACAGAGGTAAACCTTAATTATTGTAATTGTTAAAATTATATAGAAACAAATGTTGTATTATTATGTTATTTTCTTTATGGCTTTGGAGTTATTTTGATAGAATTTTACTGATATTACTATCAAAAATGATAGGGAAAAGCTATAATGATAGTAGATCAAATGTAATATGAAATATGAGTGTCATTTCTACATGACATTGCCCTTAATGCTGACCAAATGTTCATGGCCCAACAACTGAAATAAAGATACAATGATGAAATTGTTAATTATCATCAAGGGTGACATAAGCAAAGAGAAAGAGGCATTGAAAGAAGAATTGGGCTATAGAATCAATTCTTTGAAGGTAAGTAGTAATTAATCTCAAGCAATAATAGAAGTTCAATATATGTTTATATTTTATAGTATCTTATGGATCATGATCTAAAATATTAAGTGTTGTTCTACATACATATGTGATAGCTATGACACTGTGTGGTGAACATGGTGAGGGTTGTAGCACACAACCTTCATGTTAGTAACACTTTCTCTTTACAACATTACTTATAACTATAGTATTATTACACCGTTGACTTTATTAAGGAAATTACTAACTATTGAAACATGACATCTAATGTTGAAAGTGAAACTGGTGCAACATTGTTTGTTTTCATCAACATTATAACACTTAACTTTAATTTTTGGGTGCATCTAGCTAGTATCCCATTTGATCTTTATCCATTGCAAATGTCTTTGCTAACAATATTGTATTTTTTAGCTCATGATGAAATGTGGAGGCCTCTTTCAGTCAACAGTTTGATATTGCTAAGTGCATTGTTGGCCACAAGGAGCATGCAAACATCCTCGTCTATGCCCACTACAATTGGTAAAACATTTTTTTGCTATATTTTGTAATGTGCTAATCATGCATTATTTTTTTTGTTGCGTGGATTTTATACTCATGTACCTATTTTGTGCACTAATAGATAAATCTTCAGTTGATAGAGCAACAGAGACCACTACTACTAAAGCTGATCCATTTCCTAGAGTAGTCCATGTGACTAGTACTGGTTTGTTTATAGGGACATTGTTGCTAAACTAGAAAACTATGTTTTCGTTAAAATTATGAAAGCTTGCCGGTGCTTTAGAATTGTTATTATTTAAAGTATACTTTTAGTTTACTTATTCATAACTCATTTTGGATTGATAATCCCTTTATGTTTTTGTAGGAAATAATATTATTCTTTGATCATCTTTTTGATATGACATTGAGGCTATTTGGATCCACCATATGTAAAAGGTACGTAGTTTCAAATTATTACTACAATATTTTTCTTTTCTTCCATTTATTGTACTATATTAAAGTTATTGATTTAACAATTTTATTAAAAAAAAAGAAGGTGGAATGAATAGGGTTTTGAATTAAAAATTAGCTGATTACATCTTTTGAGGACCTATTTGGAAAAAACATTTTTGATATTGCCCTACTTCTAAAAAGAGCATCAAGACATATAAATACTATGAGGGACCAATATAGAAGGGATCTAAAGGAGAACCCAAAGTATGATCATCCTCCTATGATTCCATCAATGGAGTGGAATGAAATAATAGAAGATGCAAAGGAGAAAAGGCTACGTGATAATAAAATAAATTCACCAGAATAGGGCAAAAGAAGATGTATCACGATAGTATTAAGTAGAATGTAATCATGCACTAATTAGTGATCTTTGTAAATATATAATCTAACATGTTTTAAATTATTCATAGATTGTAGGACACATCAGTGGCTACAAAAGTGAGACTAGAAAAGGTTGGCCAACACAAACTTGGCTTTGGTGGCTTTTAGAATAACTGGGGGGGAGGGGGGGGGGTGAATCAATTATTCAAGGTCTAGATGTACAATTTTTTTTTCACAATTCAGTAAACCCATAAAACATTTTAATCATGCATGCATTCATTATGTGTTAACCAAAATTGATATGCTACTATAACATTAACATGCAGAAGTATAAGGCGTTAAACATAACACATCCATCAGTACACTTGACACAATGATTTAACATGGAAATCCAATTTGAAAAAACCCACCAGTAACGTGCTACTCTTTTTTCAATCTTTTGAAGTGATGCCCTATTAAAGGCCAACCCTATTAAAGGTTACAAACACACTATTAAATGTGACCTAGTTAAGGGATTTATATCACCTTGTTAAAAGTGAGCATTGTTAGGACTTTAGGCCATTCACTTGGAATGCAACCCTATTAAAGGATTTTCCAATGACTGTTAAGTCAACCTTTCTCCAAAAGATTTACTCTAATCTGATACAATTATTAGAAAGTAATAGTAGAGCTTTGATCTAATACAACTTACAACCTTACTTGTAGATTACAGATCACTATTCATTCCTCAACTTTTCTTGGCTTCTAATCTTTGTAGTTCTGACAACTTGTTCACCCTTCAAGCATTCATCCTCCTCTAGCCTTCTTTCTTAACTTGCAATTGCAGACTTCTTCACTTGGGTCACTTGATGAAGCAAACCTTCTTCCTTCTCCTTGTTAGATTTTCACATCCAAAAAAACTCTAACCTCTATCCAACTTTGCTTCATGACCAGACATCCCTACATATAGGGAATTAGAACTCTTTTTCCCACTTATTATCAATCTCAAAAATCAGGGTTTTTGATAGGTTAGGTAGGATACAATGTATCTACTCCACATCTTGTCTTCTCTAGAGACTTCTCCTAGAATCCATTTGAATTTGCCTCCAAAATGGTTTACATAAGATTCTGTGCTTCCAGCTCATCAATCTTATCTTCCTCCTAATGCACAAGTTCTAAGAAAACACACTTCTCAACTTTTAATTGTTGAATCTTTGATCTTTTTCATAATGCAACAACTTGACATTATTAATTTACTGATGCTTGACACATATTGTGTTACTTAGCATCAACTAGATTTTACTAGTGCTCGACATCAACTAAAAATCACTCAGCTTCAACTACCTTGCTCAACAGCTACTAACTTGCTTGACATCTACTAGTATACTCATCATCTACTAAAATTTCTTTCACTTGGCTCCAACTGACATTTTTCTTGGTTTGCACTAACTTTGCTCAGCACCTTCTATCAGCTTGGTCAAGCTTAGCAAATGAACTTTGTCCAACCTTATTCTTTTGATCTTTCTAAGTGTAGCCAATCATTTTGTAACTTCAAGTAGCTCAACAATACATTATGTTATCACTGTCTTAACTGATTCTTGCACTTCAATACATAATCATAACTCAACTTACATCTTGTTGATCAAATCCTCCTCATCAATCAACAAAGTGATAGTGCTTGAAACATATAAGAAATTGTCTTACTAGCATGTAGTAGGTTTGAAATTAGTGACAACACAATGATTGAAAACACTTCTTCAACAATCTTTCATTCAAATGATCTTTTCAATCATATATCAACAATCTTCCTCTTTGGCATTGATGGCAAACCAAACTAATCATCCAGTTTAAAAAATGATAAACTAACTAGGTTAAAATAGTAAGGCAATACCAAAAAGAAAGCTTGTGAATAAAGCTTCTCCCTCTATCAACAATTCCCTCTTAGGTTACAAAATATAACATTCTATTCTCTTCTTCCATGGATAAGAAAAATATCTGAATATCTCCCTCTATTTGTTTTCTGCTCTCTCCTCTAATTGCTTTCTGCTTTCTCCCTCTTTCTTTCTTTTAGTCTCCTTCTTTTGCTAATATACTTTTCTCCCTTGATCTTCTACTTTTATCATCTCTCTCTTGATCAATATTTACTTGATTAGTTTCATGTATTTTCTCCCTCTTTGATAACAATGCCAAAGATGTATACTCAACACTTGGCATCTTGATATATGCACTTGCAGGCTCTTCTATTTTCTCCCCCTATCACCTTACTTGTGATTGATTTAAAGTTTTTAGTTTTGTCATTACTTTAGGCAACTTCCTAAAGTAAGATCCACTACATCAATGTGTATGAAATGAATATCAGCTTGTTTGATACAGGGTACTCCTTCTGTCTTTTACATAGCCTTTGATAGGGGTATCACCCCTAATTTACCTCTTAGATACTCATAAGCATCCTTAGGTAATGCTTTGGTGAAGATATCAGCAATTTGCTCCTTTGTGTTGTTATATTACATTTTCACCTCTTTTTCTTGAACCAATTCCCTTACATAATGATACTTTATTGCAATGTGCTTTGTCTTTGTATGCATTACAAGATCCTTTGCTATATTTATAGCCCTTGTATTATCACAACAAAGTGTCACTGGTTCAGTGATCTCTTCCTTCATTCCCTTTAGTAGCTGTTTGATCCATACAATGTTTGTGATAGCAACAACAACATACTTTGCTTCAGCAATAGATTGGGAAGTACAACTTTGTTTCTTGCTTGTCCATGTTACAAGTCTTCTGCCTAAGAAAAATGCTTCTCCATTAGTGCTCTTTCTATCATCAATATTTCCAGCTCAATTAGCATCAGTGTAGATGTGAGGCCTCACCTTGACCCATCATAGCATAGACATTTTATTATATTTTGATATTTGAGATCTTAATAATTTGATAGCCATTCGAGATTTAGATGGACAATGGGTTGTTTTATCAATTTATTTTGATACTACAGTAGTATTTTACATTATGATATGCACTAAGAACCTATTATTGTGTATGAAATGATCGAACACATATGGATGTAGTTTTATGACATATTACTATTAGATTTTGATGTGATGCAAAATGTTAATTTGATTATGATGCTTTATAAGATGAATGATTATGATATGCAGATAAAACTCAATGATGACTTATGACATGCAGATTTTGATATTTTAACATTTTAGATGGAATAATCAAAATGACCAGGAAAGAAAAATTTATTTGAATTATGTTAATATAGATTTTGTAAAATTTGAATTATGCATTTATGATATACACTTTATATGACCTCCTTGGACTACTGATACTCGAGTTTGATGTGCAGGAAGTGTAACCATGGAATTTCTTGGGGGAAACAAGTTTCAAACCTATGTGAACACAATTTAACCAAGGTGAATCTTTGAAAGATTCAAAAGGCTCGTTGTGAAAGTATTTTGTTTCGTAATGTAAGTTTTCTTGTATGAGGAAATGTTTAATCATAATTTAGATGCATTAAGGACATGTCATGGTGAAGTGTAATGTATTTTAATGTGTCACTTGACACTTGTAATTGTCCATGTGTTGATGACATGTCACCTAGAGTGTTGGTCACAAGGCACTTCATCGCAGTCCTTTTTTTTTCTTCCAATTAATGTTTTACTACACCCACTTGGGAGAGAGTGTTAGGATGGGTCACCATCATGTTGATTTTCGAATTCAAACTTGTCAGGGATTTTAGGGGGCCTAAATGGGATCCTAAAGTGTCATTTTATTGAAAATAAGCCACCCTAATGGTAGTATAAGATGTTAGGGACCTAAATTCAACCATTTTAGTGATTAGCTAACTTAGGGGACCCCTTAAAAAATGCACTCTTGAACCAATTCGAAATTTTGGGTTTCCTCATAAGTGTACCCTCACAATCCCACTTGGTCAACTTTCTTATTTTGGAGGGGCAACAATGTAAGAAAGAGGGGGGCTGATGTTCCTATTAAAATAAGGTTGGTAAAGAGTCTTTTTGAAGGGATGGTGACAAATTAGTTGTTGTTCACCCACTCTCTAAGTTTAGATACAATTAGGTTTTGGAGGGAGAGGAAGGAATCTCTACTACAACTATCATTACCCTAGGTTGGACCAAGGTTGGTGTTTTCAAACTATGCTTCACTTTCTTTTCTTCTTTCTTGTAGTATGGCAAAATAAATCTACAAGTGTGAAGGATTTGTCAATGGAGTATGCATATTTTGTGAGTCTTTGCATTGTGGATTTTGGAGTTGAGTTGTGGCAAGGTGAATGTGAATTGTGATCTTGAAGTTTTATTGGTTTTTCCTTCTTGATTTTCTTGTTTTGATTTGAATGTTAAATGTGATCATGGGTGTGAAGGCTTCACTCACCCTTGGGAGGGAAGAGAAGCCTTGGGTGAAGGGCTTAGTTGGGCTCAACAATGTAGTAGAGAGTCACTTCTCTTGGAGAGAAGGGGAAAATTTCATGGAGTATGGGCTTCATTGAAGCCATTATCTTGATATTATGATTTGGGGGTGATAAATTGAGATATCAATTTGGGGGTGATAAGTAGGAATTGTGGAGAGAAGCATGTATGATGCAAGCCTTGTTGAGGCATGGTGAAATTCAATGTGTGTGTGTGAGTTGTATTGACATGGCATATCTCCTCTTGAAGAGCCCACCTTCACCCAATGTTCTTATGATTCCAATGGTGAATCAATGTGCAAGCCATGGGAGGGATTTGTTTTTTTGTTATGTGTCGTGTTCATGCAATGGCAAGTGATGTATGCGTGTAACCTATTTGGATCTTGTTTCCCCTACTCAAGGTGGCTTCATAGAAGACTAGGATGGGAGGTGAGCCTCCATGGTTCCAAGTTTGTGTGCATGTTGTGAAGATGGACTCCTTGAAGATATTAGGGTTTATTCTTGGCAATGCTGGAAACCAAGTGTGTGTGGAGATACAAATCTTCCATGTCATTACAAATGTGTTGAGATGTCAAGTCCCCACGGTTATTTCCATGGTGATGTTAAATAAATTTGTTTACCATGGTATATTATTGAAAATGTGTAAGGAAAAGTTGAGAGATTGCATACAATTACTTGCAAGGAATATGCATTATAAGTTTTCATATTTTGTGATTGGATGTATTGTATTAGATCATGTAAATGCAACACTTCTTCTTATAATTCCATTAGTGTAAAGATTTCATAGTGGTTACATCCCTTTTGATGTAGTTGATTTAATTCAATATATAAATGGTTGTATTGTAGATATGTATATGTTATGCATTCAATGTGATGGAAGAAGGTTACTATATTTTATTAGTTCATTGTTCATGAGTATCCATTAATCCATTTGGGTTCTAGTTTCAATAATTCCCTAGATTGAATAACATCATTACATCATCAACTCCTTTCTCTAAAATTTTCATGGTAGAAGTAGGAGAGAATTAACCGTAGCATAATATATGTAGCCAAAATTATATGAGGAAGGAAATAAACACATGGGAAGTGGAAAATATTCCACTCCCCATTACAGACCAATAAATTAATCCCAAAGAATATTCCCTAGGATCTTGACTCCTAAATAAACCTATTAAAACATAATAGTGTTAACTTGCAAGGAAATAATATTAATGGAAGAGTCCAAGATGGTCACATGACCTTTGAGGGGACCTAAGTGCACTTGTGTTCCTTGAAAAAAAAGAAATACTAAATAAATGTTATACCTACATGAGTCAAGGCCATCCTTGAAAGGACCCCTTAACCCACATAGGACTTTGAGATTCTTAAAGGAAAAGAAAAGAAAAAAAAAAATACTAAATAAAATCAAGTAAAACTTATGATATCCCTGCCTAATCGACACCCCTTACTCATCATCCAATAAGATATAAATTCAAAAAAAAAAAACCTAGGAGCATGGCCTAAGTCTTGGTGCCTAGTCTCAAAGAAAGGGAAAAGAAATTGTACTTAAACCTTGGCCCATCTTCCCTAGGTGTACCTTTCCTGATGGACACATGTTAAAAGCTTAGACTTGCCCTAATTCTTAAACAAAGTTAGAGAAACCCCTTCCTCCTCCTTAGGTGCACTATTCCATGAAAAAGGTTAGTAAGGCAAACCATTTTCTTGTTTTTAAATTTTGAAAAAATGCCTCTCTTCCAATCACCTTGGGGGATAGAAGACCTAGGCACCTAGGAGAGAGCATGGTCTCCTCCATGTCTTGGAAAGAGAGTATTGCGCCTTCCTAGGTATTTAGATTGTTTGGGCATGGGAATTAAGTTATGGAGTTTTAAAGGACTATTAAGGAATGTAGTTAGTAGGTGGGGATTAAAATAATTTGGTAGGTGTTAAAATTTAGGTGTAGTTTAAAATTGATATTAGAAAGTAAAGAAAAATGTTAAAAGTAAGTTATTTAAATTTAATTGTTTTTTTGTTTCATGTTATGGGTAGGGAAAGAGAATGGGTCTTTTGTATTAAATGGTTTTCTTTTATTAAAATGTTTTTGTTTGATGTCATGTTAATCTTAGTGATAAATTCCAATGATAGTTAGAACATATAAAGGTAGGCATTCCTGCATAAAAATCTATCACTTTAAATAGTATAAAGATGCCTATGAAAAAGTGATAGATTTTTAATTAGTATTTAATTATAAATAGTAAATAAAATAAAAGTAGTAATAATAAATAGGTGAATAATTAAAAACATAGCATGTTTAACGATTATTCCGGTAACAAATACTTAAATAAATAATCTATATAACAACCTCAATATGTGCATGAATTTAATATGTGAAAGGGTGCCAGTCATAAGGGACACATTAAGTGGTATGCAAATCTTTAATAATAATGTTTGGATTAAATGTAGGATTGTTATTAGGATTAACTTTAGATGTTGTTAGGATTAAATGTTTTTGATTTGTTAATTATATATAATTAGTGAATAAAATAATTTTAAATTAATAATAAAACTCATAAATAATTGAAATAAAATAAATTAAGGGTTATGTATGACAATTACATTTGAAATGAATTTCCCAATAAATAACCTACATAATATTAAGATTATGTACACAATACTAAAATATGGAAGGATATGAAACATACACGACACATTATAGTGGAAGAAGAAATTTTATGAATGCATCGTAATTAAGCACTAACAAGATGATAAATGATAGGGGACAATATAAAATTCACACAAAAATAAGTAACCCTGTGTGTGTGTGTGTGTGTGTGTGTGTGTGTGTGTGTGTGTGTGCGTGTGTGTGTGTGTGTGTATGGTGTAGTGATAATAGATAACTTGTTAACACCTTGTTGTAATGTAAGGCATCGCATGTGTGCCTCCTGCGCTAGCTCTTGCTCAATACCCTAGTTATGCTCTATTTAAGAAAATAAAATTGGAATAGAATTAGATATGCTGGCATCTAACTAATAACATATCCCTAAACCATATCTTGGAATGCTAGAAAACTAACCCTCACACCTAAGGCCTAGTTAGAATATCAACATACCTAGAAGTTGTTAAGTATGACCTCCAATTCATGATTGAATTTAGTGATACCCTAATGTTCTTAAGAAACATGAATTATAGATTTGAATCTTTGTGTAGTTCGATAAGGTGTATCCATTATACATAGGTATATGTGTATTAATCCTTGATGTACCTTTCTATTTGATAAAGAAAAAAAATTGGTTGTGTTTTGCCTTGATAAATTTAGGGCATGACAGTAGGATTTGAGTTCAAACTTTTCATTCTTCTTATCGTACAAACCATATTCTTATGTTCCTTTCAAGTATCTCATTATTATTTTCATGGCCATCAAGTGATTCTCTCTAGGGTTAGAAGAGAATCTAGTGACTATCCCCACAACTAATGCAATATCAGGTCTATTGTGTACTACATATTGCAATTTTCCAATCATGGATCTATATAATGTTTGATTGACCTCAGCTAAATCATCAATTTTTGATAGCTTGAGTGCTGTTATAGAAGGTGTACTTATTGGTTTTGAATCCTCAAGTCCAAATGTCTTCAATATCTCCTTGACATATTTTGACTAAGTGATATATACAACATATTTCATTTGATAGACTTGTAATCCACAAAGAATTTGATCTCACTAAACATTGACATTTCAAACTCTTACTTCATCTAATTTGCAAAATCTTTACACAAAGCATTTTGTCCTCCAAATATTATGTCATCAACAAATATTTCAGATAATAGTATACCTTTTTCTTTATCCATCTTCATGTACAAATTCTTGTTGTCATTTGTCCTTTCAAATCCAATCTTAACAAGATAAGTATGAAGTCTCTCATACCATGCTCTTGGTGCTTGTTTCAATCCATATAGGGCTTTGTGCAGTTTACATACCATGTTCTTATTGTTTTTATCCATAAGTCCTTCTGGCTGTTCTATGTAGACCTCCTCTTCTAATATCCCATTAAGAAATGTAGACTTAACATCCATTTGATAAACTTTGAAACCTTTATATGCTACATAAGCAAGCAAAATTCTTACTCCTTCCATTCTTGCAACATGGCCAAATGTCTCACCATACTTAATTCCTTCTTCTTGTGCATACCCTTTGCAAACTAGTCTTGCTTGTTTCTTGTTACTTCACCATTCTCATCTAGCTTGTTCCTAAATACTCATTTTGTGCCAATCACATTCTTGTCTTTTGGTCTTGGAACTAGGCTCCAGGTCTTGTTCTTTTCTATTTGCTAAATTTCTTCTTCCATAGCCTTACACCAGTCATCATCTTCCAATACATCTCTCACTATCTTAGGTTCCTTCATGCTTAACAAACATGATTCACTTCTCAACCTATTCCTTGTCATTGGTCTTGCATCTTTGTCTCCAATTATTTGATCTATAGGATGGTGTCTTTTGACATATTTGGACAATCTAGGCTCAGTTCTTGTGGCAGAATTTTGTCTCTTAGCTTCAGTATCACTATGTGCATCTCTGTTAGGTATTTCAAGATCTCTTTCATGTGTACTAATCTTAGAGTCAGATTGTGCATTCTCTTCATTCTACAACTTGGCATCTGAATTCAACTCAACATTTCACAAGATGTGACTCAACAGTTGTTGAAACTTGTTGCTAATTTACTACATGATTTGTAGCATCTTCTTTGGTAGGCATTCCCTCATAATAGTATACAAATGTCTTATAATATTTTGGTTCTTATGTAGGTTCAGCTTCATGTGCTTCTATAAAATCATCAAAATTCACATTTTCACTTTCCACAATCTTGTTAGTGTTAGTAATTAAATACTCGTAAGATTTACTTCTTGTGAAGTAACCAAGGAATATACCTTCTTCACTCTTTGCATCAAACTTTCCACTCCTACGATCTTTAAGAATATATAATTCACTTCCAAATACCTTAAAATATTTCACTTTGGGTGGATGACCATACCATAGTTCAAAAGGTGTTGAGTGAGTACCTTTCTTTAATTGCACACTGTTCAAAGTGTATACAATAGTACTTACAACTTCTCTCCTATTTTTTAGAGCAACATTTTTCTCCATTATGAGTGTTCTAGCACAGTCCATTACATATTTGTTTCTTCTTTCAGCAATTTCATTTTTTGGAGGGGTCTTAGGTGTTGATGTTTGTCTTTTAATTCCTTTGTCATTGCATAACATCTCAAACTCATGTGAAGCAAAATTCACCTCCTCTATCTGATCTCAAGCATTTCAAGCTCTTACCCGTTTCTTTCTCAACTCTTGGCAAGTACCATTTAAACATTTGAAAAGTATCTATTTTTTGTTTTAGAAGCATGGCTGTCATCATTATAAAGTAATCATCAACAAGTAGCATTATATACCTATCTCCTTTATAGCTTTACACTTCAATATGTCCACACAAGTTAGTATGAACAATTTCAAGTATTTCTTTAGAGGTTTAACTTGACTTTGTCATCTTGCCTAGCTGAGATTGTTTGCACATTATATTTTCTTGTTTCTTCAACTTAGGTAAACCAATAACTCTTTTCATGTTACTGATACTAATTAGATTATCAAATTTAACATGACATAATCTCTTGTGCCAAAGCTATACATCATCAAATTTTGCAATAAGACAAGTAGCATCTTCTATATTCAAATAGAATAGATTACTTCTAGTTTGATCACCTTTTCTAATCAGATTTCTATTTGTATCATATATCTTGGCTGATTTATTTTCAAACTCAACTTTGCACTTCAAATTATTCAGTTGTGACACACTTAACAAGTTATAATTTAATCCTTCAACATAATAAGCATTATTAGAAGAAATCTTGTCTGTGACTTTGATAGACCCTTTCCCTTTTATCAAGCATGGTGCATCATTACCAAATCTTACACTATTTCCATCATTATAGGTTAAGGTAATGAACTTACTTTTGTCTCTAGTAATGTGATGTGAGCATCCACTGTCAATGATCCATTTATCATTCTTGTTCACACAAGTCATAAGTGCAGTAGCTTCATCCTCATTTGATTCATCTTTCATTACAACATATACCACTTCATCATCATTTTAATTAGAGTTATTTTCAACAGCAATGTAGCATGACTTCTTGCCTTTGTCTCTATAGTCTCTTCCATCATCTTCTCTTCTATTTTTGTGCTTGTTTCCTTCTCTAAAGTTCTTCTTCTGTGTACATATTGCTACAATATAACCAACTTGATTGCAATTAAAAAAAATGATAGGCAACTTACCTTTGAATTTACCTTTTCCTTTATGGAATCTTCTGGCCAACTAATATCTTCCTCATCCATACTACTATCACTAGATGCATACTTCATCTTTCTTTTCTTCTTCTTTGGCTTTACTTCCTCAGAGTCCTTCAGTAACAATTTTTCTTTGAAAGTTGATTCAATACTCTTTGGTCTGTAGTTGTCAAAATTAGATAACTCAAAAGTAGCGAGTCTTCCTACCAAACCTTCAAGGGTTAGATCATTTCCTAGCATACATCTTAATTATTGGATGGAAAATACTCTAATAGCATACATAGGCAACAATGTTCTCAAGGATTTACTTAGCACAATATTGTCATCTATTTTACCAGTTGCACTTTTGATTGCACTAACAACTTCTTTTATTCTAGCAACATATTGAACAATATTCTCACCTTCTTCCATTCTCATGTCATCAAAATTACCTTTGTGGCTCTCTGCCTTGGCTCTTTGAACATTTTTGTCTCCTCCATAGATGGTGTCTAGGGCATCCCACATCTATTTTGCACTTTTAAATTCTTTGATATCATCAAACTTAGCATAGCTTAGGGCAGAGGCAATCTCCAATGTTGGTTGATTGTGTTCTTTCTTTTTCTTTAGATCTTCAACAGTTAGGGCTCCTGCTAGATCAACATGTGCAACTAAAATGCAAGATTGTGCATAATCTCCAAGTCTTCCAAGGTATAGCTTCATCAAGCTTTTTGATGTAGAAAAGTTATCTCTATTCAGCTTGGGTACCTCTCATTTTGACATTTGGATCTTTATGCTTTTAGTACCTTGAAACTAATCCTCTTAAGAAACTAGGCTCTAATACCAATTGTTGGAATTCCTCTTAGAATAACGGGGGGGGGGTGAATTAGTTATTCAAGGTCCAGATGTACAAATAAAACTTTTCACAATTCAATGAAACCATAAAACATTTTAATCATGCATGCATTCATTGTGTGTTAACCAAAACTAATATGTTAATGTAACATTAACATGTAGAAGTATAAGGCATAAAAAATAACACATCCATCAGTACACTTGACACAATGATTTAACATGGAAACCCAATTTGGGAAAAACCACTAGTAACATGCTACTCCTTTTTCACTCTTCTAAAGTGATGCCTGTTAAAGGCCAACCCTATTAAAGGTTACAGCATATACTGTTAAATGTGACTCAGTTAAGGGATTTTGATCACCCTATTAAAAGTGAGCCTTTTTAGAGGAATTTAAGCCATTCACTTGGAATGCCACTCTGTTAAAGGATTTTCCAATGATTGTTAAGTCAACCTTTCTCTAAAGGATTTACCCTAATTGGATACAATTGTTAGAAAATAACAATAGAGCTTTGATATGATACAACTTACAACCTTACTTATAGATTATAGATCACTATTCAATCCTCCAATCTTTGTAGTTCTGACAGCTTGTTCACCCTTCAAGCATTCATCCTCCTCTAGCCTTCTTGCTTAGCTCGCCATTACATACTTCTTCACTTGGGTCACTTGATGAAGCAAACCCTCTTCCTTCTCCTTTTCAAATTTTCACATCCAAAAATTCTCTGACCTCTATCCAACTTTGCTTCATGACCAGACATCCCTACATATGTGGAATTAGAACACTTTTTCCTACTCATTATCCATCTAAAAAATTAGGGTTTTCAATGGATTAGGTAGCATACAATGTATCTACCCCATATCTTTTCTTCTCTAGAACTTCTCCTATAATCCATTTAAATTTTCCTCAAAAATGGTTTACATAAGATTCTATGCCTCTAGGTCATCAATCTTATCTTCCTCTTGATTCACAGGTTCTAAGAAAATAAACTTGTTAGCTTTTAATTGGAGAATCTTCTATCTTTTTCATAATGCACTAGCTCAACCTTATCAATTTACTGATGCTCGACACATACTATAACTAGATTTTACTGGTGCTCGACATCAACTAAAAATCACTTGGCTTCAACTACCTTGCTCAACACCTACTAACTTGGTTGGTCTCAACTAGCATTGTCAGCATCTACTAGAAATTGCTTTCACTCGGCTCCAACTAACTTTTTGCTCGGCTTGCACTAACTTTGCTTGACACCTTCTATCAGCTTGGTCAAGATTAGCAAATGAATTTTGTCCAACCTTATTATTTTTATCTTTCTAAGTGTAGCCAATCATTTTGTAACTTGAAGTAGATCATCAATACATTATGTATCACTTTCTTAACTAATTCTTGCACTTCAATACATAATCATAACTCAACCTTTTCTCTAGGTACTTTTGTTACATCTTGTTGATCAAATCCTCCTCATGAATCAACTAAGTGATAGTACTTGAAACATATAAGAAATTATTTCACCAACATGTAGCAGGTTTGACATTAATGAGAAAATAATGATTGAAAACACTTCTTTAATAATCTTTCATTCAAATGATCTTTTCAATCATATATCAACATTATAGTGGTGGAGGTATTAATTTTCTATTGGAAATCAATTATACAATTATGAATACAATTTGACATCTTCAATTGCAATTTGAAGAGTAACCTTTTTTTGAATATTTTAGAGCATGTTGAACATCATGGTGAATGGGTGGAGCATGTTCCAAGTGTTCAACATGTTGACATGGCGACAGATCAAAATGTTAATGTACATGATGTGGCATTGTTAGGTAAGAAAAATGCATGTTATGTTGTACTACTTAATTAAATACTTGTAATAGTTAAAAAAAGAAATAGAGTATGCCAATTTAACCCATTTACATGTTCTTTCAATAAAGCCCCCTTTCGTGCAGTAGCCTCCTGCTCTTCCAAATAGGAGGAGGCATCATAATTTAACATTACATGTGCCACAAGAGGAGGAGAATGAGGAAGACATTGATGCTCCTATCAACCTTTTTCTCAATAGAGCTAAGAAAAATAAAAAATAAAAATGATTTTTAAAAAATTCTCTTTGATAAATCTTTTTTGATAAACTTTGTTGGATAATGAAAGAACTTTGTTTTAAGTAATTATCTATGAATGTTGCATATTAATATTGATTTTTATTTCATGTTAATGAATATTTTTATGCGTTAATGAAGTCTTGACTAGTATTGTGTATTAATGAATTTTATATCATATTAATGCATGTTATGTGATTGTATTGATTGAATGTTATAGTTCATAAATGGATGAATAAATGAATGAAGTATGTAATTAGATGATAATGGGTAATTTAGATTGATGTTAGGGGGACGGGGGTAAGGCTAGATGAGCTTCCATCTTCATGTGGTTGGCCTTGTTAAGTAGAGAACATTAAAGTATTCTCAAAACTAAGTGAAGCTCAAACTAACATACCAAGGAATCTTAAACCCAATCCATCTACCTCTCATATTTTCATCCCAGTAAGTCATATTTTCTGCCACTTTTTGCATATTCAATATTCCATTATTCATAATCTTAATAATGACAGCCTCCATCTTGTTGGTAAGTTGTTCCTATCCTATCCTTTTATTTTTAAAAATGCATCTATTTCTCTCCTACCATAACTCCCATATGACAATAGATGGTGTTGCAGTCCACAAGCCACCATACAAACAATCCTTATTTCAAATAGGCCAAGCTTGAAACATGCTTAGGATTGACCTTGGTATTTTTGAATTCCATCCAAGTTTATTATGTAACCAACTCCAACATTGGTGAGAGTATTTGCAAGTTAATAATATGCGGTTCAAATTTCTTCATACTCTTCACAAAAAAGGCACCTTCTTAGACCTGCATATCCTTTTTCTTTGAATGTATCAGCTATAAGAATTTTATTTTTTACTACTAGCCATGAGAAAAATCCTACTTTAGGTAAGCACTACTTTCCCCATACAGTCACAATTAGATATTTGTCTTTGGTCTTAGCTATTTTCTAATTAGGTAATTATAACCCTCTTTAGTGTTCTAGTTTCCATTCTTTGAGCCATCCAAAACTACTTTATCTTGCCTTGGATGAAACATGACCTTTTTTAGATCCTAAGATTTTGATCAACTCGTCTTTTTCTCTATCTAGGATATTGATGTTGTTTAGAGACTTCCATCTCCATTCTTTTGCAATGCCCCCATCCACTACCTCAATGTAATTTTTGACGTGTTTTCCCCACCTTGCTTCGAAGAAGATCTTAGAGATTTCAAAGTTGGATTTTTTTTCTATTGTTGTGTATCCTTATTAATAGTTTGACAAAAATAGGTCATGTTCTCTATTATCAAAATTTTGTGTCATTGATGTAACAATAAGGCTTGCTTCCTTACTTCCTAGTTCTTTCTAGGTGATTATTAGATCACTTCTATGACCTTAATGGTGATTCTTGGCTCACCAACTTAGGATCAATCCAAGATCCTTTTCTTTCACCTTTCTACCATCACATGCATATAAAGGTTTTGGAGTATCTTTACTATAATTATGACATATAAAGATTCATGGAACATCCCATAATTATGACCTTTACTATTTTTGTCTCAAGTTCTGCACCAGAGTTGAATTGGTAACCTAGCTCCACTTTCCTCTGACATGGTTAATCTCATTGAGTGATGGAAGAAAACACTATTTCAAAATAATAATAACTAAAATAAAAAAGTATAATTCTTCAAACTTCTATTTTTCTTCCAATGCATCATCCTCTTATACATTATCCTTTCAATTTTAGCAACAATGTCAAACTCAAAACACAAGTTAGGTTATTGGGTCCTCATTGAAAAGTATATTAAGTTGAGTGTTATATTTTCTATATAATATTCTCTACATACATGACTGATAAATAATTCCTATCTATTCTTCTCACAATCATTGTTTCATATTTCTAATCACAAGCTATAGCTCAAATAGTATCAACATCAACAAACACATTGGAAACAATGACCTTTCCTAGGCCAGGTCTCCAAGGGTTTAACTTAGGATCTCTTTTTAATCTATTTTCATAAAAGATCCTTATTATCTTGGATAGGCCACAACCTCATCCAACACCACAAGGCTTGTCCAAAATTTTATTTCATCTCATTGGATTAATAAATATATAGTTCAGTGCTCTGAATACTTGCTAATATTGCAATTAGTTGCTTTGAGTACTTGCTAATATTACAGTTAGCTCCATTTGTGGGAGTAGTAAATTTAGTTCCTCAATCACTTTTCTATTCTTATAACATTTTACTTGTCAAAATCATAATTTAGTCTCTCTGATGAAATCAAGTTAGCTCATAGATTTCTTTAGTAGGTACATATTGAATTGATTATTGTTTTAGTTGGGATATTAGCCATTAGTCAAATTGCTTGGTAATAATATAGTCCACTAAGCTTCCATTCTAGCACAATGCTATTGAATCAGAAGAGTTGAATTCAAGAAATATGTTGATTATTACACTTTATGATTGAAATTAGGCTGACATGGAGCTCATTACATATTTCAAGTGAATTGTGTTTGAAAATTCTGTACATCAAATTGCTAAAACCAAATTTCCTTTTCCATAGGTTAACTACTGTAAGACTATAAGTGATACCTTTTTTTTGTTTTGAATCTAATTTTGTTTATTATTATTGTTTTTCTAGTTTGTAATTCTTTCTTGTTACTTTGATGCTATTTTAAGTCTATTAGAATTGGAAGTTGGAGCTTTATGTTTCCCCTAAATTTTTTTTTGCATGCACCACTTCTTCTCATAGTCATTTACTACTAAGAAGTAATTGGTTAATTATTTGATGTATCAACAAATGATCAAAATTAGTTCTTAGAATGTGACTTGATCTATTAACTTTTGTGTAAGAGATAATTCTGTCATAACCTTTTCCTCAAGTTGATAAAATTATTTATGAATAAGTCAAATTCTTAGATAACTATTTTCATACTTCTGTAATTAGAAAACATGTTCATTCCTTGTCTCTGACAATGTAAGGGTATGCTCTGTTGTTTGTTAGTTTGGTTATTTTCTAAAATAAACTTGTTTTTGTGGCAAGGTTTGTAAATGCATTCGAGGCTTTGTCATTACCAAAATTTGGTGCAAGTTAGACATCAGGTCATACTGTAGTTGTACATGAGCCCATTGTTTCATTTCCTTGGAATTATCAATTGTTTCAGTTGAATTCTTCACAACCTCATGTTGTGGGAAAGAAAAGTAATGTTTTCTTTGTAGAAGTTTCCCCTACTGCTGCATCTAACCCATTGATTCCTTTACTCACTCCTTGGAATGCTTTCACTCCAAATTCAACTATACCTATTGTATTAGCTATGTAAATGCTTTTGACTAGAATTTGATTAATTTTGCATCTACAGATATTTTTTACTTCTAAGGAACCTTGTGTATCCTATTAAAGAGTATAAGAATATTCTTTTGAAAGGCTACTCCCTACCACTTTTGCAGGGCTCTGTGCTTTCAATTTTTCGACATCAAATTATGTGATCAGTCAAAAAGCAATTGATTATTTGAGTTCATTTTCTTAATATCTAGGAAATGTCATTTTCTATCCTTAGTATGAGGTGTTGCTTCACATTCTTGTTAGAGAATCCAACAAATTGAATGGGTTGCTTGTCTTGAATTCAACATTTGTAGAATACTATTTTTTAGATGTCCAAACTATCTTGGTTAGTCATGATGCAAATGCAAGTCTTCCATCTACATCTAATCTAACCGAAGGATCCTATCCAGTCAAGGGTGTAAATGAGTTGGAACAAATAGTCAATGGGAGCAAAATTTTGATTGATTGCAAAATAGTTGATCTGGTGAAAGAATGCTAGAGCCCTATTTGGTAGCCTACAATCTTAGAAGCTACAAGAAGACTTACTTTGAAGGCTCCTAGATTATTTAGTGAAGATGATGTGTGACTGTCAACTTTACAAAAAACTACTGTTGATGATTGTCATAGAGGTGTCCTTAGATGGTTATCAAGTTAGCTTACTCCAAAGAAGGTAAAATCAATTCTTCAAGGCCTTTCCAATTGCAATGTGAATTAAGGTACTATTTTTGGAATATATTTGATCTTAAGAACTTATTTTGTATTTCCCCTTGAAAGTTATCATCAAAGAATTATTCTAGCCCAGTCTTTTTTTTATCTCATGAGTTAAGAAGTTTTTTCTTAATTGCTTGTTATCTTTTTTATCTGAATAGAAAACAAATAGTTAATGGTTATAAAAGTCTTTTTAGCAAATGAATTGGTTGATCTATGGAAAACTAATTCACCAATCATACAAGGTGAATGCAATAGTGTTTATCTAGGGCAAGTACAATAACCTATGACAAGTATGATAAATAGATATTATTATTGTTGATTTCAAACATTCATTATTAAAATATGCAATGTGTTAGGACTTGTGAACCTATTTTCTTCTACCTTTGCAATTGATATTAATATTTATTAAAAATTCAAAGCCTCTCCTCTTTTATTTAATGAAAACATCACTATTAAATGTATTCTTTTCTCATCTCATATAGGGGAACAAATTTTGGTGTAGGAGTACATACCTAATCGCTCTCTATTGGAACATATTATAGGTACATATATTTCTATGAGATCTTCACATCCAATTCATTGTGTCTTCAATGATAATTTAGGGATGTTTATATAGGTCAAAAGAATATGCAATTCACATGGATAACATGGGTTCAAATAGCAATTGGTGCAGCAAGAGGTATAGAGTTCCTCTCCATTCCTATTTTATTTGATGGATCACTTAAACATCACACACTAAGGCTTGATTCCTAGGCTAAAATATTGACTTATTTTTATAAGTTTAAATTATTCCTTAGTATGTGATGTTTAAAGGTAGCCTTCATTTGATACCATTTTAAATTGCTTTTAATTTGAACAATGAGCATATTAACCTATAATTGGGTGAAAAACTATTTACTAATGTTCTTCTTAAAACTAGATTTATATGATACATTTTAGATTTTGATTTGTTTAGATGATTATGTAAAATTATATTAATAAATAGGTTTTATTAGAGAAATTATTATGATTTCATATTAATCGGTTAAACAAATCAGCTTAAATTTGTGTAGTTCTAATAGGAATTTTTGTTGCCAATCTTACCATTAGAAAAGAATGAATATTTGCTAGCATTTGGTCAAGTGCAAGGATTAATCACTTGCATGAAGAGTGTAAGGCTGTCATCATCCATAGAGACATTAAGCCTAGCAATATCTTGGTGGACAATGAAATGGAAGAAAAAATATTTAATTTTGGGCTTGTGAGGGTAGGTCCATTAGGCAGTGAGTCACATGTGAGAAGCCTTGTTAAAGGGACACCTAGTCACATGGATCCTGACTACTATTCAAGTTACCATCTTACACCATTTGGTGATGTCTACAGTTTTGGTATCATTCTCTTGTAGTTGGTTGCTGCAAGATGAGCCATTGATATTACCAAAAGGAAACCTCACTATAACATCATTGACTGGGTGAGTAATATGTTCATGCCATACACATCATTCTCTTCTCATGGACTAACACTCAATTTTTTTTCTACGAACATTGAAATTCAATTATATTTTTCTTTCTTGCTTATGTTAGTAGGCTAGGCCAAGCCTTGTACAAGGTGATTTAAGGATTTGCAACAAGACTAAGGAGAGATCAACTTTGGTTTCAGCATTAATTCGATTAGGGTTGGTGAATGCAACTTTGCACCCGACATCAATATAGTAGAATAAAGCTACATTCACCAACCCTGATCAAATTAATGCTGAAACCAAAGTCGATCTCTCCTTAGGCTTGTTGCAAATCCTTTAAATCACCTTGTACAAGGCTTGGCCTAGCCTGCTAATACAAGCAAGAAAGAAAAATATAATTGAATTTCAATGTTAGTAGAAAAAAATATAATATTAATGTGGGGGCTACATTTCAACAAGCCATGGATGAAGCATTTAAGGGATTGATTAATAGATGTATAGTTATCTATATGGATGAGTTGACTATCTTTTCAAATGATCAAACTACTCACATTGCTGACCGAAGACAGGTGTTCAATAGGTGTCATAAATATGGCATATCTCTCAATCCTGAGAAGTGTTCATTTGGGGTCACTAAAGGAAAACTTCTTGGTCATGTTATTTTTGAAGCTGGCATCTCCATAGATCCTGATAGAGTTGAAGCCATTTTGAAGTTATCACCCCCAAATAGTCGAAAGGAACTCAATTCCTTCTTTGGAAAGATAATTTTTTTTCAAAAATTCATAAGTAGATTTGCACAGATTATGCGTCCTCTCAATAATTTGCTCAAGATGGGAGCTAAAATGGAATGGGTTCTAGAGGTACAGAAATCATTTGAGGATATTAAGGTAGCCATTTCCAGGGCCCTAATATTGGTAAGCCCTGATTACAACCTTCCCTTCAAGATATATTCCTTCACTTCAGAGCATTCATGTGTGGGGTCTTGACCCAAAAGAAGGAGAAGGAAGATGAAAGACCCATTGCTTTTATGAGTTGCCTGCTGAGAAATGCTAAGTTGAATTTTTCTAAACTTGAAAAATAGTCTTTTTCCATGGTTAAAGTGATAATGAAGTTTCGCCATTGCATATTAAGGAGTAAGGTGTATGCTATCATACTTGACTCAGTGGTAAAAATGCTATTGATGCAAAATGAACTTGGTGAAAGGCAAGGTAAATGGATGGAAATACTTCAAGAGTTCAACCTAGAGATTCAACCTATGAAATTAGTCAAAGGTCAAGGATTGTAAAGGATGATAGCTAATAACTAGATTGGTGACGAAACTAAATTTAAGTTTGAGAAAGAAATAAATACCAAAGATCAGAAGAAAATGATAGTATCTCAAGTTGACATTGGCCAAGGTGTGGTAATAGACGTATGGTATCAGGATATTGTGTACTACCTCCTACAAAATCAATGCCCCACTTGGATGAATAGTTCGCAATGTAGAGGACTTAAAATGAAGTGTGATTCTTATATGCTGCAAGACAACACGTTGTACAAAAGGAACTATGAAGGGATCTACTTAAAGTGCCTAGGATGTGAAGAAGTGAAAGAAGTCCTAGAACAATTTCACAATAAGTATGGTACAAGGCATGGTTCGACAGAAGCGATAGCTCATATAATTTTAAGGTTAGGTTATTTTTGGCGCACATTATTCAAGGAAACTTTTGGGCATGTCTTCTTTTTTCATGTCTACCAAACTAGTGCTAATAGAGAAAGCCACCCGATAATGCCCCTACAACCTGTATATGAGGTACGCCCTTTCATAAAGTGGGGGCTAGATTTCATTGGTCCAATTAACCCACCATCATCAAGCGAACACACCTACATTCTCACGAACACTAATTATTGTACAAGATGGAAAAAAGTAGAAACTTATAGAAATTGCACTACCAAGGTGGTGACAGACTTCTTGGAGGAATACGTTGTTACCAGATTCGAAATGCTATTCCCTATAGTGTGCAATAACAGATCTGCTTTTGCATCGATATTCTTGACCCAATGGGCATTTAAGAATAAGGTTATTATCAAGTTCTCTTCAAATTATTACCCACAAGGAAATGGGGTAGAAAAATCTATGAATAAGAACCTGATCATAGTAATAAGGCGATTGTTGAAGGAGAACCCTAGAGATTGGCATACACAGTTGAAGTATGCCCTATGGAGAGATCGAGTGAGGGTTAAAAATAATTTGGGAACTTCTCCATACTTGCTTGTTTATGGACAAGAGCTAGTGTTCCTGCTTAACCTTAGGATTCCTATTTTGAAATTCATGAGTGGGTACACTGAAGACACTAACAAAGTACAAATTAGATTGATGAATCTTCTAGAAATGAATGAGAAATGAACAACCACATTGGAGCACATGGCTAAACATTAAGTTGTTGTGAAGAGATGGTTTGACAAGAGAGCCATGGTAAAATCCTTTAGGATTTTCAACCTTATTCTACTCTAGGATAAGGCAAAAGAAAAGCTAGGCAACCATACCAAGTTTCAACACTTGTGGACTAGTCCTTATTAGATCACGAAAATCCTCGGAGATGTTGGTGTTTGAAAATGTTTACCAAGTTTTCAATTATCCCAATGAGAATATGACACATCTAGGGATAGCTAACTCCCATTTTCAACGTGCCACTTTAGACACCGAGCCAAGTATAAGGCTAGACCCTTCTTCTACTTCAGGCTCTTCTAGACCTAGGTGGGTGGACCTTAGATTCAAATGATATCATACCAGTGAAAAACATATCATGAATCTATTTACTACAGATTGAAACCCCTTATATCTTCTAATGACTTCATGCAATGACAGAGATCTACAATAGTTGAATGGAAATCCATGAAATACAGAAGCTGAGTGAGGGTCAAACTTTTTATAGCTCTTTAATATAAAATGAAAAGATGATTTGAATTTGGTTTGATTTTATGTGGGTGGGGGAAAGTGGATGAAAACCAAGTATGAATTAACAACTTAATGACCCCGTACTGATTAGTGCTTGATCCATTGGGCAAACTTATGAATCTCCCTCATGCATTTTAGATATCTGATACTGACTTGTATATTTAGATATATGATCTATCCATTTACCTTGTAAATAGACATCAATGTTCAATCTAAATCTCATTCTTACCTGAGATCCTCCTCAATAAACCTGAAACCCTGTTGAATCTCTGAAGCATTTACACAATTCCTTGAATCACAAGAAACAATGAAACAACATACAACCTTAAGGGACTATAACTATGATCTAGACACTTTGTTTCCAAGACCATAAAACATCACAGCTTAATTGGGAAAGCAGACAAGATGTAATTTGAAACTAAACACTTGTTGTTCCTTGTATTGATTTCCTTGAAATAATACAAAAAAATGCATGAAATTAACTCACAATAACCCTAATAAACCAATCTGTATAATAACAAACTACTATCATACAAGAGAGAATATGGCAAGAATGAGAAGCTGACAGGATGGGAAGGGGTTATCATAGCCAAAGTATAGCTTCATGGTCTAGAACCAGCACATCCCAGATCTTCCATTTAGAGTTCATCACTTCCAAGGCCAATTCTACTAATTACCCTCATTCTAGAGACTTTCCAATATTTTCCAACCCTTACAATAGAGAAGAAGAAAGCATAAATAGAGAGGAAGCAATTCCCGAATTCATTTTACAACTGACATGTGTCCCTCAGAATTCCCTCCTAAGAAGATCAAAAACCTCTTTCTAACTTCTCCTTCTAACTAAAAATCAAATCCCATGATTCTAGCTCTTAGAAGCATAAAGAATATCAGATACTTGGTGATGAGAACACAACTGATTTTTGATGTTAAAATGAGTCACCAAGTAAAAGTAAAAATCAGTTCAATATGACTTCAAGAAGCCAATGAAGCATGTCAAAATTGATTTTCTTCATTTTCACCTTTCACCAAGCTTTCATATCTGTCCTTTTACTAGTTCTGATAATCCATGATAATTGACCTACAGTGCGAATTGATGAATACCTGTGCAGAAACAAACCCAAAATCAAAAAATTCAGATTCTCACGATTCGGCGATATATGATAAGGCATACTTTGCCTTTTGAAAACACCTAGAATCTTGATATGAAAAACGTCCTCCTTTGCTAGAAACTTCAGGTTTGCAACTCTTATTTGATTTTAAATTTTGAAAAATTTAAAATGCTTTTAAAGTTAAAACTTTATAATATGCCTTCTTTTGATTTAAAAATTTGTGCACGCTGCAATTTGGAAGGAAATAAAGAAAAAATAATATTTTTTCTTATTTACCAATTTTCTCTTCACTTCTCTGAATTCGGAGTCAAACTGGGTTTGACCAGTGCCACGTGGTGCTTCCTGATTGGACACCTGATATGAATGCCACATGTCATTGTTGGATACAATTTTTAATTGTGTATTGTCTTTGATGTTACACAAATATCATATCAACCATTAGACAAAGTCTACTAAGCTCAGACGGTCGGCAAAGCAATTTACAGTGTCTGCCGAACGTTTATGTACATTACACAGTAAAGTTAGCTCTTACTGAGCTCACTCGGGCATCAAAGGATCTTGTAGCAGAAAGTTAATGTTAACCGAGCTCCCAAGGTTAACAAAGGGAAAGTTCAATGTCTACCGAGTTCACTCGGTCATCAAAGAGAAAGTTAGCTTTTATCGAGCTCACTCGATAAGTGAAGGAAAGTTAGCTTTTATCGAGCTCACTCGATAAATGAAGGAAGGTCAGTGTTTACCTAGTTAACTCGGTCTCTGAAGAAAGTTGCAAGGTTTGCAATTTTTACCAAGCTTCACTTGGTTAACAATGGGAATACCATTCTGGAGCAATGGTCACCGAGCTGGGTCGGGCAACAAAGAATTTTATTGTTCTAAAGAATTAAGTTTAATTATCTTGTGAAGCCAACTGATTTAATATTTTTCAGTTGTTGTAACTTGTAATTGATCCAACTTGACAATCTGAGAGCTATATATGAAAGGTCAATTGATTAGATGAAAGTGTGTGGATGCATAAGAGTGCGAATATATGAATAAGAGGATATATGAGCGAATGTTGAGGAAGGATTAAATATCCTTATGAAGCTACAAAATTGTGTTTGATCAGTAAGGATCTAGTGAAGCAGAACAAAGATATGTATTCAGCAAAGATAAGTTGCATATATTTTAGATCACTTCATTATTGCTTTCTAATCATTGTAACAATGATTCAAAACCTCTTAACAGAGTTGGTTTGACAACCATTTTGTAAATCCTCTAACAAGGTGACAATTTAGTTGAATTGTTTTAAAGACCTCTGACAAGGCCACTTCTAACAGGGTGATTAAATCCTCTAACGAGGTCACACCTAACAGTGTGTTTTGTAACCTTTAACAGGGTTGGCTCCTAACAGGGCTCACTTCAGAAGAGTGAAAATTGGTAACTAGTTACTTGGTGGTTTTTCCCAAATTGGGTTCCACGTTAAATCTGGTGTCTCCTATGTTCATGATTATTTCTTTATGCATGCATGTTAACCACTTTAAATGCTTAACAAGTTAACAGAACATCTATCTAGTTTCAACATTTATTTGTATGGTTATCGAGTGTCAGCAGCAATTTTATTTTAAGACATCCAAGGATCTATGGATTTATTTTTGTGGTAACTGATTCACCCCTCCCCTCTCAATTACTCCATCTCTATTTTCAACATTTGGTATCAGAGCTTTTGGTGCTTGCAGGAAAGATTTCAAGGATCTAAGCCAAAGATCAGGATGTCTTACAAGAGGGAAATTCCAAGGCTTAATAGGAATAACTTCTCAGCATGGCAAGGGTTGATGAGACTTCATCTAGCTTCTATTGGAGATACATGACTAAAATACCTTGATGAAAAATATGCAGAACTAGTTGGCACACTATCTGTCAATGATATTGCTGAAAAGAAGACTCACAACATTATGATGATAGATATAGCATCTACTTTGAGTTATGAAGAATTTGATGATATCAAGGACTACAAATCTGCCTTTGAAATGTGGGAAAAATTGAAAGAGATCTATGGAGGAGATGATAATGTTAGAAGAGCCAAAGCAGAAAGTCTGAGAGGACAATTTGATCAAATGAGGATGAGAGAGGATGAAAACATTGCAAAATATGTTGAAAGGGTTAAAGCATGTGTCAGTGCAATCAAAGCTTCTGGAGGAGATATCAATGAAGAGACAGTTATAAGTAAAGTTCAAATAACTCTACTTCCCATTTATGCAATCATAGTTTCTGCAATTCAAGAAAGAAGATGCGAAGCAAATCACAAGATAAATCTAGAGGCTATAGTTGGAAGATTGACTACATTTGAACTGGACAACTTTGATAACTATGTTCCAGCTTCCAAGAACATTGAATCAGCATTTGAAGCCAAAATTTCACTCAAGGAGAAAAGAAAAAAGAAATCTCAGTCAAAAAGTGAAGATGAATCAAACCAAAGTTCAGACAGTGATCTTGAAGTAATTGAAGCCCTTTTAGCAAGGAAATATTCTAGAGGCAGAGGAAAATACAAAGGTAAAGTACCTCTAATCTATTTTTCATGTGAAGAAGTTGGTCATATTGCTTCTAGGTGTCCAAACAAGCAAACTAAAGATGAAGAAAAAGATCACAAATGGAATGGCAAGAAAGATTTCAAATCATTCAAGGATAAAGGTAAGAAAACATGTTTTATGGCTAAAGATTCTAATGATTCTAATGATGAAGAAGAAGATGAAATTGTCTACATTGCTGTAAAAGATGAATATGATAATGATGAGGATTTGGCACTCATTTATCATATGAGAAAAAATGATACATGGATCATAGATAGTGGTTGTTCTCATCACATGACTAGTGACAAAACTAAGTTTGAATACTTTGAAGACTATGATGGTGGTAGTGTAAGATTTGGTAACAATGAACCTTGTTGTATAAAAGGGAGAGGAAGAATCTCTCTAACTAAGGAACTTATATGTGATAATGCCTATTGGGTAAAAAAACTAAAGCATAATTTGTTAAGTGTGGCACAGCTACTCAATAATGGATTCAAAGTAGAATTCATGCATGGTAAAGCAAGACTGCTGGATGGAAAAAGAAAACTGATTGGATTAGGTACTCAAACTAAAGGTAACTTGTTCTATCTTGAACTAGGTGAATATTCATGTCTCATTGCTCAAGTTGAAGAAAGTTGGTTATGGCATAAAAGGTTGTGTCATGTAAACTTTGATAATTTGGTAAAGATAAGAAAATTCAAGAAAGTTAGAGGCATTCTTAACATAAAGAAACCTAAGGTCAGTCTATGCAAAAATTGTCAAATTGGAAAGATGGGAAAGACTAGTTTTAAAAGCAAAAACTATCACTCTGAAGATATATTAGAAATTGTGCATACTGATCTATGTGGACCCATTGGAATTGAAAGCTATACTGGAGAAAAGTTCTTCATTCTTTTTGTTGACGATTACTCAAGAATGATGACAATCATGTATCTAAGAAACAAATTAGAAGCATCTGAAAAGTTCAAATGGTATTTGGCCAGAGTAGAAAAAGAAATAGAGAAAAGATTAAAATGCTTGAGCTCAGACAGAGGTGGAGAATTCTTTGACATGAGTTTAATAACTTTTGCATTGAAAGAGGAATCAAAAGATAGGCATCATCCCCTGGAACACCCCAACAAAATGGAATAGCTGAAAGAAGAAATAGATCCATCATGGATTGTGCAAGAACTTTAATGATTGAAAAGAATATTTCTATCAAATACTGGAAGGAAGCTATTAGCACTACAGTTTATACCTTGAATCCAGTATAGCTGAAGAAAGACTCATTCAAAACATCCTATGAATTATGGTATGGCTATAAACCTAATGTAAGTTACCTTAAAGTATTTGGAAGTAAATGTTAAATTTTGAAAGAATCTAGAAAAGGAAAATTTGATGTGAAAGGTGATGAAGGTATATTCTTTGGATACTCATGCAAAAGTAAGGCATATAGGTGTTTGAACTTATCTACTCACAAAGTCATAGAAAGTGCACATGTGAAAGTTGATGAGTTTGTAGAAAGGATTGAAGAAGAAAGCAAAAGGGAACCAAAAGACTATAGAAGGTTTGTCTTTAGTGAACCTGATACAATACCAGTTACATCAGAGAATCAAGAATCTTCTACTCCTGAGTTATCTATAACCAAGTTACAGGAAGTTCAAACTGAGCCACAACATGCCGAGCAAGTGTCTACCGAGTTTGAAAAACCTAACCAAATATCTACTGAGCCAGAACAGAAAGAACCTGAAGTTGAAATGCAAGAAGATAATAATGAAATCCATTCAAAAGGCAAGGAACCTATATTAGCTAAGTATTTCAGGAGACATCATTCAGCAGATCAGATCATTGGAGATAAATATGAAGGAACCATGACAAGAAATAAGTTGAAAGGTACTTGTTTACTTGCTGACTTTGAACCTAAAAATGTCAAAGATGCATTGGAAAATGATAGTTGGATTGAGGCTATGAATGAAGAGATAGTGCAGATAGAGAAAAACAAGACATGGACTCTTGTACCCAGACCTAAAGACAAAAATGTGATTGGAACTAAGTGGGTATTCAGAAAAAAGTTGGATGAAGATGGTAAGGTATCAAGAAACAAAGCTAGACTAGTATGCAAAGGATATGCTCAAGAAGAAGGAATAGACTATGAAGAAACTTTTGCTCCTGTTGCAAGACTGGAAGGAGTCAGAACCTTACTAGCATATGCTTCTCACAAAGGATTCAAAGTTTATTAGATGGATGTCAAGTCAACATTCCTCAATGGTATACTGGATGAAGAGGTTTACATTGAATAACCTAAAGGTTTTGTTGATCCAAATAAGAAGAACATGGTCTGCAAATTACACAAGGCATTGTATGGTCTGAAACAAGCCCCTAGAGCATGGTATGAAAGATTGCATAACTATCTTATTCAGATTGGTTTTCAAAGAACTAATGATAATATTAGCTTGTATATTAAGGAAGGACCAGATAATAAGATTGTCTTGGCAGAAATATTTGTAGATGATACTGTTTTCACAAGGAACGATGATCTGTGCAAAGAATTTTTAGAACAAATGAACAAGGAATTTGAAATGTCTATGTTTGGTGAGATCAAATTTTTTGTTGGTCTTCAAATTCGACAGAATATAAATGGTATCTACATTACTCAATCAAAATACATCAAAGAGATATTGAAAAAGTTTGGAATGGAAGATTGTAAACCAGTCGGGACTCCTATGTGTACCAGATTAAAAGTTACCAAGGAAGATGAATAAAAAGAAGTAGATCAAATAGTGTATAGATCTATGATTGGAAAGTTGCAGTATGTAGTTCATACTAGGCCAGATATTGCCCTTGCAGTTGGTATTGCAGCAAGATTTTCAGCAAAACCAAGAGAAAATCACATGATGGCAATCAAAAGAATAATGAGATATTTGAAAGGAACTGAAGAGTATGGTTTATGGTATAAGTTTGGAGGAAATTTGGATTTGAAAGTATTTACTGATGTTGATTGGGCAAGAAACCTTGATGACAGAAAAAGTACAGGTGGAGGTGCATTCTTTCTTGGAAAGAGGTTGGTTTCTTGGACAAGCAAAAAACAGAATTATACATCTCAATCTACAGCAGAGGCAGAGTATGTTGCTGCAGCAGTAAACTATTCTAATATTGTTTGGTTTAAACAATTGTTGGAAGGCATGAAGATAGAAATCAAAGAACCAGTTGTTATGTTCTATGATAATACAAGTGCAATCAAAATTTCTAAGAATCTAGTGATGCATTCCAAAACCAAGCACATTGCAATAAAATATCATTTTGTCAAAGAATTGGTGCAAGATAAGGAGATCAGATTGGAATATGTTCATGCAAAGGAACAAATTGCTAACATATTCACTAAACCATTACCTAAGGATGCATTCCTGTATCTAAGAGGTAAGTTAGGGGTCACTCCCCTATCTAAAGTTCACTAAAATAAAGTTTTAGTGATGCATCAACTCATACGAGATTGAAGATCTATTAGTTGATGCAGCGTAACCAGAAAATACTGCATATGAATTAGTACTAAAGGTACACTGAAATTCATTTGAGTTGAGTTATCTTTGGCATGTGTTGTCAAAGAGGGAGAGTTTTACTGTCACATCTCTTTGAAATTTGTTCAAAATATAAAGAATTTGTTATGTAATTCTTTCACAGAGGGAGACTACTGTAAGAAGGAGAGTTTTCTATCTTAGAGGGAGAACTGTTGAAATGTTGTGTTGCCATATAAGAGAAAGACTTGTCTTCAAATTTTATTTCTACTATGACATGTTGTGTTGCCATCAATGCCAAAGAGGGAGATTTTTGGATACAATTGTTAATTGTGTATTGTCTTTGATGTTACACAAATGTCATATCAGCCATCAGACAAAGTCTATCGAGCTCAGATGGTCGGCAAAGAAATTTACAGTGTCTGCCGAACGTTCTTGTACATTACATAGTAAAGTTAGCTCTTACTAAGCTCACTTGGACATCAAAGGATCTTGTAGCAGAAAGTTAATGTTAGCTGAGCTCCCAAGGTTAACAAAGGGAAAGTTCAATGTCTACCTAGTTCACTCAGTCATCAAAGAGAAAGTTAGCTTTTACCAAGCTCACTCAGTAAGTGAAGGAAAGTTAGCTTTTACCGAGCTCACTCGGTAAATGAAGGAAGGTCAATGTTTACTGAGTTAACTAGGTCTTCGAAGAAAGTTGAAAGGTTTGCAATGTTTATCGAGCTTCACTTGGTTAACACTGGGAATACCATTCTGGAGCAATGGTCACGGAGCTGGGTCGGGTAGCAAAGAATTTTATTGTTCTAAAGAATTAATTTTAATTATCTTGTGAAGCCTACTGATTTAATGTTTTTCAGTTGTTGTAACTTGTAATTGAGCCGACTTGACAATCTAAAAGGTATATATGAAAGGTCAATTCATTAGATGAAAGTGTGTGGATGCATAAGAGTGCGAATATATGAATAAGAGGATATATGAGAAAATGTTGAGGAAGGATTAGATATCCTTATGAAGCTGCAAAATTGTGTTCGATCAGTAAGGATCTAGTGAAGCAGAACGAAGATCTATATTCAACAAAGATAAGTTGCATATATTTCAGATCACTTCATTGTTTCTTTCTAATCATTGTAATAGTGATTCAAAACCTCTTAACAGAGTTGGTTTGACAGCCATTTTGTAAATCCTCTAACAAGGTGACAATTCAGTTGAATTTTTTTAAAGACCTCTGACAAGGCCACTTCTAATAGGGTGATTAAATCCTCTAACAGGGTCACACCTAACAGTGTGTTTTGTAACCTTTAACAGGGTTGGCTCCTAACAGGGCTCACTTCATAAGAGTGAAAATTGGTAACTAGTTACTTGGTGGTTTTTCCCAAATTGGGTTTCCACGTTAAATCTGGTGTCTCTTGTGTTCATGATTATTTCTTTATGCATGCATGTTAACCGCTTTAAATGCTTAACAAGTTAACAGAACATCTATCTAGTTTCATCATTTATTTGTATGGTTACCGAGTGTCAGCAGCAATTTTATTTTAAGACAATCAAGGATCTATGGATTTATTTTTGTGGTAACTGATTCACCCCTCCCCTCTCAGTTACTCCATCTCTATTTTCAACAGACATCTCTTGGTTTTCCTGCTCATTCCATCTACCACATCATTGAACACGGCCACGTGTCATCTTCTCGCTAACTCGCTATACTAAATCTCGTGCATCTTCTGCTTGGTGAGTTAGCGATGACCCTCCGATCTGGACATGTGTCATGATCTCATTGCAACTAGTTTGAATTCACCACATCATTGCCTACTCACACATACCACCATTTGGCACAATCTGATTCATTGGAGACATCTGGGCAGGACCCATAACAACACCCGCTAGGTTCCAAGGTTTTTTGGCAATTGCAATAGCGACTTGCTGGATTCTTCAACTTTTTGGTGCATCCAATGTCAGCATATTCATTTAAAATTGTATTTTAGTTTGCATGCCAGCTGGACACGGGTGGGAGCCCATGCTTAGGTCGTAGCCTTTCCACAAGGCCTTTCTCTTTAATTCATTTCAAACTCCTCATGCAAGAGTATTTAAACATTTAAAAACTTTAAAACATAGATGATGTGGGATATAAGCCATTTGATGGCTTTCCTTTGTGCTCAATGGCCTGTGGGTTTAAACGAGGATCCTCCTTCTTTAAAACTAGCAGATGACCCTTTGTTTCTTGTATGCGTTCTGTTGAAGCTCCCTTGCATGAGTTGTCCTTGCTCTAGGCATTGAATTCTCCATTTTTGCTGGCATATTTCCTTTTTATTTAGCATGGGCAGAGCTTTAACTTTTAACCATTTCTTATTATGTTCAAATCATTCAATCTCTTCCTTTTTGCTATAGACTTTCTTGTCTATTACTGGTTGCTCCAAGTTTAATACCGACCCTGCCTTATAGTCTAGCTCCTTTGTGGATGTGAGCCTTCTTTTATCATGCCTAGACCTCTTCTATGCCATAGGCATCTCCTTATTCCTTATGATTGCATGCAAATTTGCTTGCCCTATTTCAACTGGCGTTTACTTTGGATCTGTTGCGGGTTGCTCTAAGTCTTCCTCAATTCGTGGGTCTTTCTTTAGCATTTGTTGTGTCCTTCATGCTGGAGCTGCTGAGTTGTAGGAGTCAGAAGATTAAAGTTAGGGGATGCTTGACCAGCAGGAGGCAATCGTATCCCATCCATTTCCTCCAATGTTGATTTTCCAAAAGATGATGAACGTCCCCCACTAGAATATGCAACTGAAACAGGTGAGCCTGGTGTGGTAACAAATGGTGCTGTATTTGAATACCTGGGATTGAAAATAGAAATGATCTTCAAAAAGCATCAGGACAACAATAACATTTTCCACCAAAGCCATGGATAGGTATGCTACTAATTCTGCTTCAGCCGCCCTTGCTACTAACATGTTTTTTCTTATTTGGTGTGGATGCTTCATTGAGTTGAATGCATGGTTCAACCTTTAACTGGTTGTTTCATCTACATGCGACTTCATTCTTAATTAAACTCTTTTGTGCCTATGGATTCCTTCTAAATGTCTTTAACAAAAACATTTTCTTTCAATCCTGCATGGGTTGTTTCTTTAGCATGGATCTTTTTGAATATGTCTGACCTCCTTTTTATCCTTTGATTGAAAGGGTGTCTAGAAAATTATATACTCTTGCATCAAACTCATCTTATCTAGAAACACCTTCAAGTGCATGGAGAAAATCTAAAACTCCTCCTCCATCAATATACTATTGCATGGCTAAGCGTCCCCTGGCAAGCCCTCTCAACATAGAATAGAATCATAGGCTGACAACAATTTAAGAGCATGCCTCCATTGTAGAGAAAACTTGAAATCTCCTATCTCAAAGACACCAAATACTTCCTTTAAATGTTAAATCGCCACTCTAGCAATACCCTTCTCAATAATGACATTTTTTAACTTCTCACCAAATATCTTGATAATGATCTTGAACACATTGTGTACCTTCGTCACTCTCATCTTCTACCATTAACAACATACATGACTTGAGAACTATACATCCACAACATGCTGCAACGAGAGAAAGTAACCCTTTAAAACTCCTCTGATTTTAGGTCCATATCTATGCAATCAGATGAACTTAGTCGGGCCTCAAAGCGGGTTTGACTAATTTTTTTGTTTGTTTTCATGCAACTAAAACTCAAAATGATCTTCAGAACTTCTCAAACTGATTAACATTAAATGTGACCATTGAACAGTCATTTCTAAGTCATTTTATCACCTTTTTGCAAACTGTTAATCTTGTGTCAGGAGGTCATTTGACTGGTCTTACAAATTGACCCGAACAACTAACCAAGCTCTAAAACTCAGGATCTCTGTTCTCTCTGACATGTTCAATAGGCCTGCCAAATCTTGTTGCATGATGACATTAGGGTCAAAAGATATTGACCTCTGAAGTTGCCAACTTAAATTCACCTGCAGATAAACATGTTAGAAAATTGGAAAGTGCATTTGGAAATGGCCTGAAAAACTAGACAAATGGGCACTTGAGGTTCTGGAAACTGGGGCATTTGTACTTTTCCATGAGGATAATACAATTATGAGAATTAGACTTGTGATGAATCATGGGACACATTTGGCGAGGGCGCAAAGTTGGCTACCTAGATTTGCAGGACAGAGGACATCAGTAAAATATCATTTTTTGCGAATGGAATGATCCTGGTAAAGTGTGAAGACGGATTCGTCAAGGTTTGAAAATTGACACACTTGTAGTATTTACAGAGTAGAATGCAGGGGAACAATCCATTCAATCCAATAAATCATGGATTTTAAGTTACAACATCACGAATAGGGCTATGGATCAATTTGCATTTTTGATTACCAATGAAACTTTATAAATTGCATTCAGAATGACATTTGAAAATTGAGCAAATAGATTTGTCATGAGCTAAAACTTGAAACTTAATAAGTCCCTGATGTCTACAATGCAATGCAAAAAGAATCTCAACATTTTGGTCAATTGGGTCAAAGTTATGGCTTGTCAAATGGTGCTTCCCAGAATTTGGATTTAATTGCAAAAGAATGAAAACAATGACTGACCAACTTTGAGGGATTCAAAACCTAGTCAAACAAACTCAAAATGACTCAAAATCTAAAAGCTAGGTTCTCAAGTATGGATACTAGACACTCCCAAAGTGGTGAGTCCTAAAACATTTCTGGGTGCTAGATATTCAGATGCAAACAAGGCCACTTGTCGCTGTTTGACACTCAGGGTAAAATGCAGATTTGGAACTAGCTCAAAACAGGACTTTGCCAAACAGCTCAGAATGATGTTTTAACTTCATGGAATAGGTAGATAGGCTGAATGGAGGGTGTTAGAAACATTAAACACCTTATAGGGCTCAAAAGTATAGCCAGGTACATTTGCATTTGAAAGCGTTTGTAGGGCTCAAATTTCTCAATGGTACTCAAAATTGACCTTGCAGTTTTTAGTCCCAACAGGAGAAAACACTTTTAGGCTCAATTCCTTATAGGGGTTATTTCTTCCTTTACCAGAAAATGGGCAATTTCTAAAACACTATTTTGAGGCCTAAAAATAAAATAAAAATAAAAGATAAATAAATAAAGGAAAAAAATTAGTTAGGTTTTATACTGCACTCAGTTAGATTTTATGGCTACAATTAGTTATGTTTTATTTCTGCAAGTGTGTTTATTTTCTTCAAGTGTGTTTGTTTTCAGTTGTGTGTTTGTTTTTAGTCGCTTGTTTACTTTCAAAGTCATGTCAGTCCTAGGGGGTAAGGTGCAATTGAGATTTTATCTTGAGATATTATGCTAGCATCTCTTTGTTTCCAATTTTAGGAAGAGGTATTTCTTTGTCAAAACATTTGGATGATTGTGTGTCTCATACCAATTGAGCAACTAACATTGCTTATGGAAATAAGGAGACTTTTAGTCTTAAAATTCAGGGTTCTAAACCAACAAGTTCTTAGCCCTTTGTGAACTTAAGAATAAATTGTCTTAGGTGTTGTTGTATTAAGGTTGAATATGGCAAGGGATGATCCAAAGCCCAATTGGTTCAAACAGGAAGTGTCTTCTTGAAGGGTTGCTAAGATTGTTGTTTGGCATGAAAGTTTCTAAAAGTTCTAAAAGAGGAACGCAAGGGATTTTCATGAAGGATCAAATCCAAGAAATGATACCGATGTCCTAGCTACATAGTCTAAGAATAGTCAGGATACATAATAAAGAAAAAAGAAGGAAAAGAAAGAAAAGAAAAAGAAAAAAGAAAAGATGGTTTTAAGATTAAAGGATTCTAAAAGATCTGAAATGGAAATTTCAAAGCAAAGTATCTTGTACCAAAATGTTGCTTCATTAAAAATTAACTACATGGAGGAATTTATTCAAAATTTTCCATAAAAAAAAATTAAAAGAAAGTGACAGCTCACTAAGATCCCTCGAACTAATTCTCTCATCTAGTCAAGCAAGCAATTGATAAACAATCTTCGTGAAGATTCTTAACGGATGAACCAGGAAGGGTGGAAGATTGTTTCCGTGTTGATGGAAAACATTGATAGATTACATCCTAAGATGTTGAAGGGAATGAATAAATCAATCACAAACTGAGCTTGAAGGTTTTGGATCCTAAAGTTTGATTGTGAAGTGATTTGAAATACACTTGAGGCGTTCAGAGTTCAGTTGGTGTTTCACACATATTGAAAGAATGTTTGCTAATGAAGAAATTCCTTCATCTTTTCTTCCCTTTTTAGGGGCTATTTTTTGTGGTTTCACAATGAACAACCCATTCCCTAGTAGGAATGGGGACCCCCTACTGAGTTCTTTTGGATTCAAGGTTCCTAATCCAGGATCCAGGAAGATCAATGGGGTCTTACCTGGTCCTTAGAATCATGTCCCGTGTCCTTTATAAGGAGTCAAACTTTTGAAAGGACATGTATTTTTGAAAGGGTCCAAAAGTTGAGAAATTTTAAAGGTCAAAAAGTTAGAAAAGTAAATAGTCAAAAAATCAAAAAATCAAAAAATTGTAAAAATTGAAAAAACCCAAAAATCAAAAAATAAAAAAAAATCTAGAAATTGGAAAAAGTAAAAAAAATATTAAACTAAGTGTGCACCACCAAGGGTGGGCAAGGCTATATAAGTCTTGGCCCCCTCCAAAATTTCCACCTTACATTTTGTTTTATTGATCTCCTTGCTTTCTTGTACCCTCCACACTTCACAAACTCTCATGCCATGCTTGCCTTTGGGCTTCACACTCATAACCTCACCCTCATCATCATTGAGGTGCACAAAACATCCATCGTAAATGAAAATAAGGGGGTACACAAGTGCACACCCGACCTAGTGTGTAGGTGTGCACCCCCAAACCCTCACACTCACTTAAAATCTAAAAGCTCAAAGTTAAAAAATGAACGAACGCAAAGAATAAAGGGTGCATAGTTACACACCTAATTAGGTGCACACCTACATACCCCCTATAATGGAAACCCTCAAACACAAAAATAAAGGGGTGTGTGGTGCACAAGTGCACAACCAAACACATTGAAATAACACCAAAAAATAAGGTGCACACCATCTAATTTGGTGCGTAGGTGCGCACGTTATTTTTTAATTTTTTTTTCTTTGATAAATAATGGGGCATTTGGGTTTTTTTCATGCATTTAACCTTTCGAGTTTTGTTCTTAATGAGATTAAATATTTTCATAATATTGTCATTTTGTTTTTGAAGTAATGGATGACTTCATTTTATCATGCAAATACACTGGCATCTTCATCTGTGAGAAAATGGCACCGAAGCCTATGGTGTTCAAGTTCCAAGGTGTCCCTTCGAAGTTGAGATTCCAAGATGATTATGCAGAGATTAAAGATATAGACTTGGGACACACTAACTTGGGAGACTTCTTAAGGATTTGCAATAGGCCTAAGGAGAGATCGGCTTTGGTTTCAACATTAATTTGATCAGGGTTGGTGAATACAACTTGACACTTGACATTAGTATAGTCATCTGAGCTCATCACGACACTAGCACAACACTTTGTTCCTAAGGAAAGGGTGGTGAATAGCGTGATTAGAGAAGTTGTTCTCAACCTCCAACTCAAAAAAATTGAAAGGGTCTTCCATCTCCCTAGGGCTGATCAATTCATTAGACTCTCTTATGAGGTAGTTGAAAGGTGGTATAGGGAACACATAAAGGAGGCGACAAATATTAACCAATCTTCCTATCTCATTAAGAAGACTCCTCTAGGGAGGATAAAAAGAAAGGTGGGCATGACAAGGGGGTACATGAAGGAGGATATTGGCTGCTCTATCATTCTTCTTCGTAGGGTCATGGGTCTACCGGTAGCTAAGCACCTGAATGTTTTCATAGTGAATTTCATTGAGACTATCAAGATGACAAAGATACCACTTGACTGGGCCACCACATTAAGTGAGAACTTGTGTGAACAATTGCGGTGGTCAAGGACAAGAAGAAGGTTTATATGACTTCATACATGGTATATTTTCTAGTGAAAAGGGCCACAAATTATCTTGTACTATACAAGAGAGGCAACATGTAGGATCCCAATGCCTAGCCTTACATTGTCTACCCTTAGTTGATGAGGAATAAGCTCTTAGGACAAAACAAAGAATACAACATCATGAATGATGTGTTCATATTCACAATCATCCAATTCATAGAGGGAGACTATGCGAAGAGGTTATTTGATGATGCAATAGCATAAATAATAGCTCTCAGGGCCTACTACATCTAGTTCAAAACATTCACATATCTCAAATAGCTGGTGCCATTGCTAACCTGAAAAAGCTCCCTAGATATCCTTGTGATAGATTGGTTTTGTTGGAAATTGCATGACAGATTGAATCTATGTATGATAGAGTCAAGAGGCAATGAAGACCATGTTGGACATGGTCTCTGGTCATAGGAACATACCAAGTTAAGCAGAATCAAGATATTTCATCTTTCAAATGGGAGCAGGAACATTATCCCCTTGAGGAGTGCAACTCTCCCAGGCCATATTTTGATAACATTGGAAAAGTTGAGAGTCTAGCTAGTAGAGAATTTCATCATGAAGAGGACATTGAGGGCCACTAGATGAATGCAACAAATGACTATGATGTTTCTATTAGGGACTATTGTAGGATGACTTTTTATTTGGTAGAGAAGGCTCTTAAAATAAGCATTCCTAAGGAGATACTGTAGCAAGATTTCAATAGGCTATTGGACCCATTATACAACTTGGAAAAAATTAGAGAGACCCATAATGAACACCAAGGTTGACAAGGAGGTGGGTGATGACATAAATCATCGTGCAAGGCATGTCATCAGGATGACAAAGGATTGGATCAAGAAACCCTTTCAACTTGATCCAATACTTGATACCATGATTTTTCATGTGCAAGCCCACCTAGAGAAAGGTATAGGAAAGAAAGTTACAATTCCTACCTTTGCGGCCCAATCTCCCATCAGGTCAGAAATAGTATACCAACTTGACTACCCAATTGGATACTACCACCCTCCAGAGAGGAAAGGAAAGGGCATGGGAAAGAGGAGCTCTTCTCAAAGGGTCGATACAGAAGAGGGTCAAGTACAAGCACCTCCCCAGTAGCAGGAAGAAAATGTACAAGGGTCAAAGGATACTAGAGCTGTTCAAGTCTAGGTTGACCCTTAATTGCCTCCCTTTGTGCCCAACAAGTCAAAAAAGGGAGAAATTCAATAGGTTTGTTCCTCCTCCACAAGAAGAGCCAGAATCCCCTTCTGCCTCCATGAAATAGAAAAGGATTAAGATCTATATGAAGAAGAGGCAAAGGGTGACTAAAAGAATGGTTCCTTGCCCATCTGTCCCTGAAACTATTCCTGAGGGAGAAGAGGAGGAAGAAGAGGAAGATGAAGAGGAACATGTGTCTTCATAAGGAAGAACCTAGATAGCTCAAGCCACAAAAAAACAAAGGAGAAGATGTTCCACAATAACATTGCCATCCAGCCCAAAGGAACCCTTGGAAGTCTCTTCTTAAGAAGATGAGGTATAACAATGGGTGGATGAGTAGAGTGAAGAGGGCGATGACATATTAAAAATGTCAAATTTTGATTTTATGCCCATGGGGATAGAATTGGTTGGGGATAAGATTAGGGATACCACTATAGGTGAACCACAACAAAAAGACTGGCTGTAGATGCCACTAGAATCACAGGGTCCTGATCTTACTCCCCATCTCCACCACAAGTCACAGTGGTAGACAAAGGCTCAGTTACTCCTTTGCCCCAAAGTTTACAAGAAGAATAGGTTCAGAAGGAACCTTCACAAGAGGAGGAACCATAGCAAATGGTGATTGATGAAGTGTCAAAGGAGGGACAAATGGTAGAATATTCTCAACCAACTTCCCAAGATACTGAGGTGTAAACTACAGGGTCTATGAAAATTGAGGCTATAGAAGAACCCTTGCAAAGGGAAAGAACTCTAAGGAGTGATAAGGGAAAGGAGGTAGCCGAACATAGTCCTTCATCCTCGAAAGGCAAGTCTTTAGCTGAACGGGTCCCAAGGTGGCTCAGGAAAGAAATAATGAGGAGCAACAAACCTCAATTTCATATGGATGAGGATGATATTTTTGAGTTGGTTGAGATCTTGAACAAACCTAAATTTCCATTACATGAGGCAAGACCATTGGCATTTGTCAATAATACCTAGGATTAGGATTTGTTTTCTCAAATGGCCGTCCCTCCTGATGATATAGATATAGCAAGCCTTGGTCCTCAAGATGATCAAATCAAAGAGGTCATGCTTGGGAGGCCCCCATAGGATACAACTAGATTGATGGTAACCATTAGGATCAAAGAAGTTTTCAGGAACATGGAATAGGAAGAGGTCAAACTCCAAACACTTCAACAACAAAAAGAGATCCTAAGAGGATATTTAGCTAAAGTTGTTGGTCCTCTAGACCCCAAGCAACCTGAGGAGACCTTAAACACTATACTCAGAGAAGGGGGAGGTGTGCATTTGGATCCATTTTTGAGAGCCTATCAATAGTGGTGGGAAAGTTTTGAAGAGAAGACCATTTTGATTATCCAAGGAAACTTGAAGTTACTGCACACTACCTAGGAGAATGTGAATAAGATAGTAGCAATTTTGAAGTAGGATTTTAGTATTATGGATGAAGTAAGGGCCTAGAGAAAGGACTTACAAGTTTTTCAAAAAATAAAAGGGCAAAGGTATAGGATTTTGGTAGATGCTTATACAACGAAGGAATTAGATTTGATTGATGATTAGATAGAGAAAATTGTGGATAGTAATAAAGTAATGGAAATATTACACACAGAGATCCATGGGCTCAAGGACCAAGCCCAAGAGAAAATTTTGGAAGTAGAGAGGCATTACAGTGATGCATGCTTCATGGAGACCCATTCCCCAAGAAGATGAGGTGCAACAATGGGTGGATGCATCAAAAATGCATTTTGACGATAATTTAACTCTGACAAACACCTAATGAAGGATCAACTTCCATTTTTAGCACTTCCAAACACTTCCATTTTAGCTGAAGGCTTTCTTATTCTTTCTCCTCTTATAAATTCTTTGTTTTTAAACATATAAAGGCTCATGCATCCAATTAATGAAAAAAAATGGATGGAGTCCTGCTTAGCACCATTTAGATTGCTAGTGCGTATATAATTAGTTTGTTTGATTAAATTAAAAGAATTTTATTGCATGAAGATATCTCTCACTCTCAACACAAATTGAGGAGATGACTTCTTATAAATATTCCATTGTAATATGTAATTGGGGTTGTCGTTACTTTGCAATAAAATCATGCTTTTGGTGCTCGCATTTGGAGTGTAGTAATTCTTACCTAAATGTGTCATATTTTTGTGGATTTATGTTCATGGAATTGTGATTGAGCCAAAAGTTTATTGCTTTGTTTCTAGTTGTGTGATTCATTAGTTCTAGTGTTTTCTATGGTTTTGATGAATTTCGTTGACCTAACTAGCTTGAGAAGAAATCATCAAATTGTGCTTGCATAACTTTTCATCTCACATGAGCACATTTTCCATGCCCTTGCAATTTGATGAAGGGTGAAACATCATACGATCACTAAGTTTCTCATCGACGATTGCATCAGTAGAATCAAGGAAGCATTGCTCCTTCTTTCATTGGTTACCTACCGATTTCTTTGAAAGCTTAACTTGTAGACGTGTTGTTTTCTATAGCTTATGTCTATTGGAAATTTCAATTTCATGTTATTTTATTCAAAGTTTTGGTATTTTCTTTGCTAACCCCCCTATTATAGGAATTCTTACTGGTTGCATTGTTAGATTGCATTCATAAAAAACATAAAAAATACAAAAACATAGTTCTTTTGCATGCTTTATCTTGAAGTAGTCTGCATATTATTTATCCTATTTGAAATCAAAATGAACTAACAAAGGCCTCCTTGTGAACAATCACATTTTTCTTCAACTAAATAGATTCTAGTAGGTCACAAGATCACGCGAAACCTTGGAGTTGATTCACAAAATCAGCTTTTCAAGAGAGGAGTTCACAAGAATTCTTGTCATTTAGCACCATGCATAATGAAAGCTCAACATGTCCCTCCTTAATTAATCATTCCTCTTCAAAACTAGTCGATTCATTTGTCCTCCTTTATGCTTCCTAGTCTAGACATGCTAGTAAGTTCTACTTTTTGTATTTGGGATAGTTCTGAAGCATTTTATATCACAAGGTCACATTCTAAAAGGAAATTTCTAGTTAGATGTAATGAGCCTCTTAAGAGAATTCTAACTGAAATGGACATAGAGCTTGCTAGAAACTTGAATTGCCATAGTCTTTTGATAGAAGAAGTCATGTCAAATAAAGTTTATTATGCAAGATTTATCATGGCTGAACTATGGCTTATTCTTGAGAAAGGGTGTGAAAAGCCCCATTCTCTATACTAGGAAAGCCTTTTTAAAACTATGAATGTTGAATTTCAAGAGAGATTCTCTCTTTTAGATGCAAGCTATATTCCCTTTCAGGGAATTGAGGGATTGCTTCACACATTCCTTAAATTTAGTTTAGAACAAGCGTGGTGTGGAAGTTGGCTCAAATACAAGTCAAAGATTATTATATCAGAACTAAAGCAATTTATGTTCACAATCATAAGGGAAGGGTGTGAATTAATCAAACTCACTAGCAATCTAGAAGAAGATGATAATCTAGGAAATAGGAAATGTGTAATGGTGTTTAGTTGTTGTGGGTTATTCTCAAGATTTTTGAAGTTCCTGGACCTTTATATGAACTTTGATTTTTGGGCTTCACTTCTATTTTCAACAAAAAATGGTAGGAATGGGTTTTCGTAGGATCTTGCCCACTCTTTCATGCAATTATGTTTCAAGAAAATTGTTCATGAAAGCTCTTGGCAATTTATGATAAAAATCTACAAGTCTATGCTGCAATGTTTTGGAATGAGTGCCCCACTATCAAATTTATTGAGCAATCAAGGAAAGAGTAGATCTTTGACTTCATACCCTTTTGTTACTTATGGACTCAAGGAAACACTTGTAACAAGATCTATCATTGAGTTTTTATACATATGCAGTTTTTACCCATAAACACTTTTAATTTGTTGCCCTTCAGCTCATTTGAAAAATTAGATACACATATATTTTACTATTGCTTAAGGGTCCAACTTATTTTTTTTTGTAGACACATTAATATCCACTAATAGGGAAGGAGATCATAAATAATTAAGTTAGTTTGTGTTTATGCATTCATGGGCTGAACTTACATAAATAAGCTTTCTTTACTCAATTTCAATGCCTGCTAACATCCTACCAAGGCATTTTCTTACTGTAGAAACTATTCAAGGACTAATTTGGCTAGCTGATTTCACATTGTCATTTATATTTCAATTTCATAATGTTCTGCCTTATTTTCTTTTGTGTCACCCATAAGCACAATTTTCTTATTTGCAATCGTTTGCCTAAGCCCTTGCTTGGTATTTCACATTTCATCTCAAATTTCTTAAGGTTACGTTGAGTTATTGATACAACATTAGACACAATTATAAGTGCCTTGTGGTGCTACATTGGTGGTCTCATTGTACAATTACTCTTCCATGTCAAGTTTTGGTCTGGTTATCATGGTTTCAAGTAAATATAAGTAGGACTCTATCTTCATACATTGATAGTAATAATATTGTGTTAAATCATATTTTCATGTTGTTTCTTTCCAATTTCTTATTTTATTTAGTGTTTATGTCAAAAATTGACTAGGGATATGCCATTTTTTATTTGTTTAGGTACTAGAAGAGAAAATAAAAATGCCTTCAATCCAAATGCTATGGACATGTCCTGCCTGCCAATCATGGTTGATAGAAAGAGAGGAAAAGACATTCCAAAATAACTTACCTCGATCAATGCTAACACCTGGTAGATTATACATAAACTTTCGTTCTCTCCTTCCATCAATCAAAATCATGGGTTTCTATCATATTACACAATACACACCACAAATCCAACTCAACATGAATGATGGGGCACCATATATGGCAGAGATTCAAAGCTTAGTTTTGTTCATTTGGATTATTTAGGTTTTTAGTTTGGTGAGAGATTGTGCATGGTAATATTTTAATTTTAATTTTATGGTAGCCAAATCATCATTGAGGGGTCTCACTATCCAATACATTATTATTTTGAGTGTAAAGAAATTAGTGGGTTTGAGTTGTAGTTTTAGTACTTTAAGGTTTAATGTTCATTTATCTAAGTAGAACTTGTTTACCATTCATTTAATGAGATATAGATGGGTTCTTGTCTAACATTCTTTCTAAAACATGGGTCTATGAGTTTAGATTCAAAAACTATCTAATTGAAGTTTGATCATAATATCATAAATTGTCATTTTATTCAAATTTAAAAGCACAATGGTCAAGTGAAGGCTTGTAGCTTACAAAGACAATAGTTTTTCATAGGCACACATCTTGCAACACAAAAATGGTCAAGTGAAGGCGCGTAGTTGGTAAACATAACAATTTTGCATACACCCACATCTTGTTAACATCAACTTTGTGAAGGCATGGATCTTGTGAAAATATTATTAGTTTTTTGGGTTATTTGTGAAAATATGCATGAGTTAAATGTAATCATGTTGTTTATAATGTGTTATAGATTGGAACACAAAATGTGATCAGATTGCGCAACACACAAACAATTGTGATAGTGAATGGAAATTTTCTTGGCCTCACTATATATGTTCATGAAGGTGATAATCTTGTTGTTGATGTGAACAATAACGAGCCCTATAATGTCACTCTTCACTAGTAATTATAAAATATTATGCTCCAAATTATACTACCCATGTCCTTATTATTTTTATTTTTATGAATATTAGATAGATCTTCTATTGAGATTTAATTATTTTGATTATTTTAGGCATGGGGTGAAGCAATTGAAATCATGCTAGGCAGATGGACCTTTGTACATAACATAATGTCCCATTACACTAGGGAAAAAGTTTACATACAACCTTACAATTAGAGAAAAAGAAGGGATGTTGTGGTGGCATATATATACTATGTACTTGAGAGCCACAATGCATGGAGCTTTGGTTATTATACCCCAGCTTGGAAAGGCTTACCCTTTTCCTAAACTGGCTACTAAGTTTTCCATTGTTTTCAGTAGGTATTTCTTTTCATATTGTCTATGTAGAGATCAAAATGTGTACTACCCCCTTTTATTGTATTCTCATTTAGATAATGTATTTTCATGTACTTAATGACTACAAAATAGGAAAATTTCATCTCTACATATGCATCCCCCCTTTCTTCAATGTAAAGCTTTACTTTGTTAAAAGTCATATATTTTTTATTCATTTGTTTTGCTAGCATAATAAATGATACAAGAGATATCATATGATATGATTGTCTCAATCATTTCAAATTGTAGATTTTAACAAAGTCTCCTATGAATATTGGCTTATGAAATAAATTTGGTTGATTGTTGAAGTCCTTATCAATGTTGAATTATGAAGTAAAATTGGTTTATCATCAAAGTCTCTTATTAAATGTTGAAGTATGAGCTAATTAAAATGTTTTATCTATGGTGTGTATAGGGGAATGACAGAATTCAAATGTGAAAGATGTGATAGCAGACGTACTAGCAAGAGGAACCATTCCAAATGACTTCGACACATACACCATCAACAACCAGCTAAGAGATTCTTCCCTTGTGCTGCCAATGCTTTGTAACTAATCATACCTACTCTAAACTATCATGATAGTCTATATTTAAAAATGATATCTGCTAATGAATGAATAAATTCAATGGGTGTAGATACAATTAGTATATTGGTCTAGAAGGGAAAGAGCTACCTGCATATTTTATAATAGGGTCTTTTGGGGTATTTGTGAAAATAGATTAATATGACATAGATAAAATATTCCATTTTTTAATGTGGGTTATTTTGGGTTATAAAGTAAGTGAAAGATTACTCAATGGATTTGTTTTCATTGGCTTTACTTTTTAGATTGCTATTTGTGGGGCCTTGTTTTTTGAGGCATTATCACCTTGGTCAAGCTCATTATCACAATAATCAGGTAAACACCTATAGTCTACAAACAAAACAACTATATGAAGGCACACATCTTGCAAAAAAGTTAGTCAAAAAGAGATGTTATAACCTACAAGCTCAATGATTTGATGAAGCTTTTAATTTTGATGAAAATTACAACAATTGCAATGATATGTTTTTGGATTTGATTGTGTTAATATTTTTACCATCAAAATTTTGAATCACACTATGGGATCTATCATCAGGTTGAAGAGCAAGAGACACAAAAAAAAGTGAGACAAAAATGTTATGATTAACCACTCCACCACACATTTAATGACAAGAAGAGCACTTACAATTTTCTTAGAAAAGAGGAGAGATTCAAAAAGTTGTTCAAACAATTACACACAATTAAATCATGAAATTTCCAAAATTCATGGTAAATTAGCCTGCCAACTTTAAAAAATTTTCATGTGATCAAATTTGAAAGGTATTTATATATAATTTAATGCATTGACAAAATTGATCTATAGTATAAATTTGGGGGCCTCATTGCCCATGATATTATTACCTTAGGTCTACAACCTATGAGCACAATAATCTAGTGAAGATGTGCATATCTTGCAAACACATCAGTTTAGTGGAGACACATGGCCTATGAACTCTATAGTTTGATGAGGGTCCATGGCTAATATAACAATGTTATGACTTGACCATTGTAATGCACCTTTGTCAACAAGATGAGCTCTAACTGTAATCAAATGAAAGCCTACAACCTATGAGCACAATAGTCCCATGAAGACACATCTCTTGTAGATACATTAGCCCAATGAAGACACCTAACCTATGGATGTAGTGAGCCAATGAGAGTTTGAATTTTGGTGATTGTCACAATAGTGATTCCATGAAGACACATATCTAGCAAAAACATTAGCACAATGGAGAAATGTGACCTCTAAACACAGTGGTCCAACATGAATTTGAATGACTAAAGACAAAACAATATTGAAAAAATGGTCAAAGGGAAGTTGTTGACAAATTGGTTTGTTTTTAATCATAGGGAAATCATTCGCAAATTGATATATTATTAATAACTGACCACATCTATCAAATGTATGTAGATGTTTGCTATAGTTGGTCAAAGAGAATTGTTAGTTTATAATGTTGACTAGAGAAAAATGATTTTATGAGAAATTTTTTTAATAACATTTGGTAGGAACTAATAGAAGATCTCATCTTAATTGCTAAAATATGATACTACACCTTAAGGTACCCAAAATGAACCTCAAGAATGCTTGTGATTTTTTCCAAGCCTATGAAATTTGGAGGAAATAGTTTTATGCTAAAGGAATGTGTTTGGAAATTGTTGATAGGAATAAAGAGGAGAAATAGGAAATTTCTTGTGATATTCATGTAATCTAAGATTGCTCCATATGGATGTAGATGACTATCCTAGAATTAAACATCATTGGACATATAAACGAGTAACATGCATATATGTATTCATGTGTTTCTCTACATGCATGTAATAAATTATTAGGTTAATGATTTCTTAAAGAAGTATTATATTCAATATAAATATATTTGATGTCTCTTGAGTCAAATTTAGTCCAAGAAGCTTTCAACTCTAATTTATCTAACAACTGTGGAAAGTGCTACTAAATTCAATTATATGAAATCCTTTGAGCCTTTTGAGAATGTCATGCTATCTTTAGTATATGCTAGGTTATTGCATTTATGTTGAAACCTTGCTGTCATGGAATATCTTCATGTACATCCTTGTGGTGGTTAATTCTTTGAAGGGCCTCCCTAAGAAGATCAAACTTGACACCCCTAATGGTTCATGGATTCAAAATCTACTCTTAAGGATTCATCTATAGTTGCTGATGGTGCCAATAACTCTACTCCATCTAACCAAGCTTGCACAATAGAAGCTCCCCTACTTGCTTGCACAAACATCCCAAGTTCTAGACACAAGATCTTCCCTTAGCATCACTTTCTAGACCACTGCAATGACACACTAGAATGACAACTACTGTCAAACCACACTCCTAAATTTGTGCCAATGGAGTGAGAAAGAAAAGCAACTTTAGGAGCCGCACATAGCAAACATGTTACTACTTTATTCCGTTCTTATTGATCTGATGTCATTAATTTTATTTGGAATTTGGGACTATATTCATCCTTTTCTCACACAAGCAATGGCTCTGAGTGATGGCCACAAAAGCTTCCAGTACCAAAATCTCCCTCATTACTCATGATAAGCAACCCAACTATTAAATAATAGCTTGCCCTTCAGATCAATTTCTAGGCAACCACAATGACACATTGGAATGACAACCATTACCAAACCATTCTGCAAATTGTGCCAATGAAGTTGCATAGGGACTACTTTGGGGAGCCCTCACGTAAAAATTGGGATGCTTCATGGCCCTCTAATAAAAATGATGCTAATGCCAATATTTGAAATCTAGAAAATGTGTCTTTCTTGAACACCAACACTGATTCTATTATAGGGTCATTGGAACCTTTGGTTATCAAATCTCCCATTAGCCATGATAGGTACATAATAAATTGCTAGAGTGCCAAGTAGCTACCTAATGCTAGATGAGAGCTCACCATTAGATTAACTTCAAAATAGTTGAAAAGATGCACTATAGAATGACAACCACTCCCAAGCCTCTTCCAAAATTACATTGGTCAAGTGATCAAAGAAGATGATCTAAGAGAGAGTCCACGGGTAGGAATCCATTGGGGGATTCGTGCATGTAGAAAATTTCTATAGTAGTTACATAGCATATTGATGGTAATCAATATCAACTACAACGTGCTATATTTTTTTGAAAATAAATTAGATTGGTCAAAATTTGACCAACTCTTGAAGGTTTTCTACCAAGAATCGATCAAAATTTTGACCAACCCCTTGGTCATGACGATTGCATCCTAGTCATGGGATAGATTAGAATTGGTTGAAATTTTGACCAATTCTTAGAAGTTTTCCACTAAGATTTGGTCAAAATATTGACTAGCCATTTGGTCATGACCATGACATCTTGGTCATAAGATGGACTAGAAATGGTCAAAATTTCAACCAATTCTTGACAGTTTTCAACCAAGATTCAATTCATTTTTTTAACCAAAGCTTTGGTTGTGACCATGGCATCCTAGTCATGGGATGGACCAGCATTGGTCAAATTTTGACCAATTCTTGAAATTTTTCCACCAAGATTTGGTCAAAATTTTGACCAATAATGACCAATCAGGCTTAGCTGAAATGCAACATTTTTGACCAAAGCTTTGGTTAAAATTTCAACCAATTTGAGGTTTGGTTCAAATTTTGGTAAGAAAAATTGTGACACACTACTTGGTTGCAATTTTGACCAACTTGAGTCAAAATTTTGACCAAATTTCATCAAAAATTGGGTCAAAATTTACTAGTGAACTGGGATATATCTTCATTTCTTGGTGGTCACTCTTTGGTCTTAATCTCTTTTCTGGTATCATGAACTTTTCATTTTTCTAATTTGTTCAAATCTATCTTATTTCTACATCTTCTCTATCTCATTTTGATTTCAATCCAGAGGGTGTAGGAATATTCTATCATTGTTGCAAATTGCTTTCTAATACAACTATTTATTTTCTCTTGATCTTTTTGCTTTCTTTTCTCAATATATTAGTGCTTTTCTCATGTAGTAAAATTGTGTCTTCTCTCTCCAAATGTTTAGTATTGCTATTAAATATACTGTGCATTCAAGATCTTCAATCTCTCCATGCTTCATTTTTCATAGTTAGATCTTTCTATCATCTTGGCTTCTTCATTCTTTGACTTAATGTATTCTAAGATCAATCACACATTAGTCAAAGAGGGGCAAATATAATCACCCAAAAATAGTCATCTAGACTATGAACCACCTTTCTAGCATTTTTTCATAATTTATCTAATGCTTATCCTTGATCAAATCTCCAAAAATTCATTTATTTGATTTTATCATATAGTTTGATCACTTTATCCTAAGTTCATATTTAATTAAAAGAACACATCCGCCTTTTAATTAAATAAAATTCCCCACTCATATCTTATCCTAAGTTGCACACACAAAAGCATTTTCCTTATTTAAAAATTAAAGAAAAGACATTTTTGTCCCACATGGGGGACAAAAGTCAATTCTTCATCATGATTGGTGGAAATGCTTGTGCACATGTGTAATGCCCTACCTAGAGATCCTTGGAAATGGGATTCAATAGAAGCCAATATAAGTTTTTGTTTAAACAAGTGTGGATGTACATGACACTAAACATATGAGGATCATAAAGATCACAATAGAGGACTTAACAACAATCTTAACCACTAACGAATCTCTAAACACCACTATCAAAATGACATACACAAATAGAGAAACAAAGACCAAAGAATCTCAAATCTTTTAAAGCATGGAAAATAAAGCAAACCCAAAGGGTACTCAAAACACCAAATTGTGTTTTCTAAAAACTAGTGGAGATGTCCCCTATTTTTTGTGCGAGGAAACACAACTAACATATTTTCATGCAAGGATCTACTCTTCTGTGCGAGGATGTATAACAAGCCATGTGAGGATTTTCCCAATTGCATGATGACTTTCTTGGCCTAACAACCAAAACACCTCAAATTGGTGTTAGGTTTCATGTGATGAAGCACTATAAGCTGCACAAGGAAACCCAACACACCACATGAGCTTTTGCATTCTTGCATGAGGATGCAAAATGACAAGCCAGAAAATATAAAGATAAAAATCTAGGAAATAAGTTTCCTCCACATGGAGGAGTGCTAGATCCAAAAGTTGAGGAATAGACACCCAAATACCATAATTGCAAGATAGAAACTACAACCTACCATCTGAACACATATCAGTAAGAGAATGTACAAAAAACAACATTATAGTAAATAGAAAAAATACCACAATGTACAAGAATAACAAAACTCATGCCCAACCCCTCCCAACCATAATAGCATCATGAGACCTCAAAGGTCCTAGCCATCCCCAACATATAACATCCCAAACTATTGACCAGATTATCAGAGCTATCTTATGAGGACGTCACTACTAAAATGTACTACATCATAAGAATAAGGAAATTTAACATGTTAAAAAGTAAAGCATAAGATATTCCCATAAATCCAACTCATCATCTAACATATGCTAAATATCATAATATAAGAATGTATCAATTAAACTAACATCATCTAACATGATATCCAAGCATTCTAATGAAAGCATAAATCAAAAGAAAGCATACTTTGTAACCCCACGTACCAATTGAAAATATCTAGCAATGGTCATACTAAGACAATAGACCATCTTTGTATACCAGTCCTCAGTAGTGGTAAAGGTAGCTATGCCTCCAAACAATGTGAAGCCCATAGGTATGCACCTACCATGCTGATGGAGATAATTATCCAACCATACTCACATAAAGAAAACATCCATGGCTATCACTCATGCCAAACAATAAGAGGACCAAAACCAAGAGCATAAGACAATGCAAGTACTACAGGTCTTAGTTAGACACTCAATGGGAAACTATGTAGGGGCTGACACCATGGAGAGTTGCTTGGCATTATAAAGGCCAAGATTGGATTGTGTAGACTCAACTTCCCAATAGAAGGCTCTCACACTAAAATATTTTATTATCTTAAATTTTATTACCACCTAATGTTTTATTTAGTTATCACTTAATTAAAACTTCCTCTACCAACCCTATAGCACCATAAACACCAAGCTATGAGATGGAAGCCCCCTCCATGTGCTACCCTACCGTACCCATGCTCATCTAATGATGAGTGGCCATAGGCATGCATATTCATAACCCAACCCCAAATGATCATAACTCCACCAAAGTACAAATGGGAGATCAGGCCTCACAAGTCACCCAACAATGTATGTGCACATACTCATGTGTGGCATACCACCATTACAAAGATTAGATCACAAGGACTAGATGAGAACACAAGAAAAATATCACTCAACTGAAAACAAGCTTGGGAGGATAGATTCTACATGAATCCCAATAAAATATATAACTATACATCATGGACTCACTCAACTAGCCTCAATTCAAGAGTATGGATTCTACATGATTCCGAATGATGCAACAAGACCAAACATCATGAACTCACTCAACTAGCCTCAATCTGGGAGTATGGATTCTACACAAATCCTAGTGTCCACAAAAATAATAACAAGGGTCCGAAAGAACAATAACACCAAGTATAAAATCACTCAACCACTATGGGAGTATGGATGCGACATGCATCCCTATAGAATATAAAAGTGCAACAATGATCTAACTAGCATCACAATAGATGATCTAGGTCCATGACCAACACCATGCCAAGAAAACCCAAGAAAACTAGGTGGCACACAAATCAAGTAAGAACCCCAAAACTCAAAAACTTCAAAAATAAAACCCATTTGGTCTTAGGGCACAATAGACACAAATGTCTAATAAAATCTAGGTTTGGAGTTTGTATGCAAAAACAACTAGCATAATGGTGCAAAACCCCAAACCCTCATCCTAAAAAATAGGGAAATGCTCATACCCATCCAACCGGGCAGAGTTAGCATACAAAAATGGAGGGGATGTTCTTAGACTCCTAAAAAATGGCTACCAAAAATAGCAGTAGAAATGGAGTTGAAATAATAAAATGGGAGAGCCCTAACTCATAGCTAAAAGGGAAAAATAAGAATCTGAACCATAAAATAAAAATCCCACAGAAGTTTTTGAAAATCATGACAATCCAAGGTCTCCTCAAGCTGGATTCAATGAGACCAATCTTGCAACAATCCCATGCTTGTAGCTCCCACAAAAAATAGGACAACATTTCCTCATGAAGAGGATTTTGGGTTTTACTCTCAAAATTTCTAATTCAAAAGTGAGAAGTGAGGAATTAAATTCATTTTTGGATACTTATTCACTTTTCAAGTGAATAATGTATTAGGGCAAATAACCAAGAGAACTAGTTAAATCTTGAATCAACCCAAACAAAAATAGGCTATTCCAAGTACTTGGATTTCATCTATGGAAAAGTTTCCAAAAATTAAAAATAATAAAAATAAAGTGTGAAAACCCAAAATCATAGAAATTTCCTTAACAACTTTCATGATAATGTGAATTTCTAAATGCATAGACACGTTCATTGGTCTAATCACATAATGCAAATGAGTCCAAATTTATCAAATCACCAAAAGGTTTAATTTAACATTTAAATAAGATACATCAACCATACAGGGATGACATTGGTAAAATATGAATGACTGAATCACTAACTCCATGTGCCACTACTAGGGATATAAATCCTACACACTAAAATACATGATCAAGTGCGATTGCATATAATAACTTAGATGAAGCAATAAATGTATTAAATCACCTAATTTAACCATTTATTCAATTAACTTGAAATAACATATTTACATCACTCACGCTTGCATATATTATAATGAAACAAGAATGAACTAAATAACCATAGCATTAAATCCATCACATAACATAATCAGAGATATGTCCAAATATTGGATAACTAGATATAATCATAAAACATACCATCATCTCAAAATGGCATCATCAGGCAAATATGATCAACTAAACAACATAGTAGTCTAACATCTATGATATTGGAATCAAAGTATAACATTTGACCCTCAGGTCATCTAAAATATAAAACATAACACGAGTAACAAGTATCTCTCAGATAGCTAAGACCATTATCGACCTAGAAAAAATCCAAGGGTGTACAGTGGAGATCTAATGGTAATAATGAATATTAAAGGAATATGGGATATGAGTACGAGTCATAAAGGCCTTTTTGGTTTATCCAAGAAGTTGAGGCTATCATTGTCTTTTTGACATGTTTTGTGGTTCAAAATTGTCATTTACTTCTTGTGTTTTAGTAAGGTGAATTACCTTGGCATGCATCAGAGTTATAGTTCAAAAATTTTGTTTGCAAAGGAGTTACAAAGCCTAGAATTTATAAGAATTGTTGGAACTAATACTGAAGAGATGGTGGGAGAATACTGTAGAAAGGAGCCGATGGGGGATCTGGAGAAATGAAGGAAAAGGGGAAAAGTTTGTAAAAAGTTTAAAAAGGGAGTGGTTGCTAGTTACATTGCCAAACTTCATGATTTTGATCCTAAGGTCACCAATAGTATGGTGAATTCATGGAAAGATGACAAGGTGAAAGTGAATGGTGTCTCTTTTTTGATCACTGAGGAGGTTGTTGCTACGGTCATAGAGATTCCTATGGAGGGTTTCAAGTTTTACAGGGATAAAAAACTCTCTATCAATGCTGTGAAGGATTTTGTGAAGAGCATCGAAGAAATGAACGAACTAATTAAGAGTGAGACATTTTATGTGACAGAATCCATCAAGAAGCTTTGGAGGTATGTGTTGCATGCTATCATTGAATATATTACTCTAGACCTTAGGTTTGATCAAACAAGAATGCATCATTTTGTTCTTCTTAATCATTTCTGCCATGATAGGAAAATTTCTTTCCCTTACTACTTACTTAACTCCATGAGTAAGGCTATCACTAGCTTTAAGAAGAAACCCATTGTCAACCCTGCCCTGCATGAGGGATTGTTGCTACTAATCCATGAGTACTTCAAAGCTCATACAATTAGAAACAATCCTTCGCTGGATGTAGACGAGGAAAATGACAGCTCCAACTACTCTTTTGACTTTGATGAAATTCAAAGCATAAGCTCAGAGGAGGAGGGGAATTTTTCTTCTTGAAATAAAATTAAGGGTCATGTAAAGAAGGAGTCCTTTGATTTAATCCCTAGGAGAAAGAGCCCAAGGGACCACAACCAAACCTTTGGAAAAAAGGATAAGGATTATAAATTGGATGAGGAGGACATGGATTCTGAGGATGGAGACAAGGAGATGGAAGAGGAGATTAAAGAGGAGATTAAAGAGGACCATGTTGGGAAAAAAATGGAAGAGGGATAATATGGATAAAGAGAGGGTTTCAAATTAGGAACCGAATGTTTTGATTCTTCCCCTTTCCCCTATTCATCCCCATCCTCAATCTCACTCTAAGGAGAAGGAAAAGGATAATGATGGTGCTAAAGAGGGGGAAGTGCTTGTCAAAAATAGGAGAAAAGCTTGGAGGAATTTCAATGTTACGACTGCAACATTGGGAATTTATAGAGAAGCTATGAATCCTTAGATTTTGGTGGATAATTAGGAAGAGCCTCGGCTTGAAGAGCTCATAGATCCAACTATTGTGGCCATATTTGATAATGCAAGGGAGACATGAATGAACCTTTTGAACAATGATCATAACAACATGATTGATAATTTTAGATCAACCAAGTGGCTATACCATGAGCTGGAAGAGGTCAAAGAGAAGGTATGTTAGTTGGAGGGCAACAACAGGAAGACTAAAAATGAGAACCAGGATGATCAGAGTGATAGAGCTAGTCTAGTTGAGAGGAGAATTAAGAATCTTGAAAACTACAATCATAATTTGGCTAGTCAGATGATCTCTCTCCTCAATTCGATCAATGAAAATATGCTTTCTTTAACCGGTGTGATCAAAGACAGAGGCGTGCTAGTAGGTGAAGACGAAAAGGATAGAGAAAGAACTAGGTTTGATGATGAGATGGCTACTAACATCACCTTTACTAGTTTGGAAAGGAAATGGAGAAAGGCTAGGAGCAGAAGGCCAAGGAGCACCAAAAGATTTATGAGGTTGCCTAGACCATGCAGGATTTCAAGAAGAAGAATGAAGAGTAGCCCTCTGGTTCTATCTTTTATGTTTTTGCTATTTCTCTTTTGGCTTTTTCTTTAGGCTTTTGCTTAGTAATGTTAAAGATAGTTTGATCTGGCATTTTTGTTGGCCTTTTTTGTTGGCTGGGCCTCGTGCTTATTATCAGCCTTTAGAATCATTTTTTCTGGCTGAGCTTTATTGCTTACTATCAGCCTTGGTTTGTAGCTACTTTTGGGTTTCAGGGTCCCTTTAAAACCTATTTATCTTATCAAAAACAAGTATCTCTGAGATCAAAATATAACAAGGTAAATATCTATAAAACATAACCAATAAATCCAACATGGACAATCTATTTATAATTATTTAAGTATTTAATAATGGTTTTTTAAACAACATGAATAGGCACTAAAAACACATAAGTGAACACAGTCATATACATGACTAACCGCTGCTACATAAACCTAGTCTTCTGTAGCAAGATACTAATACACATCACAATTTCTACCCACATCTCAGGGTAATTACAAAACAACATCATGATACCATATCAATCCTAGTAACCACTGGCACAAACCTCAGTGGGCCATCTAACACATTATAATATCGTAAATCAGCCATACACATAATCAAAGCAACTGATACAATAACATAAATCTAATCACCTCAAGGGTGTTGACTTCTCATGGTCCCAATCATGGTCCATTCTCAAAGATAGATCAATAGGGTTGCATCCATGAGGATGAATTACAAAAATCAAATGGGAGAGGCATTACATCATGGATCACTCTCACTTTAAAACTCCACCCTTGATCACATGCATCTTGCCTCATGATCTCTATTGTCTATTTCTCTTTAAAAGGGAGAGATCTCTCCTCACTTCAAAATAATCCACTCTTTTATTAAGATTATGCTACAAGATTCAAGATCTCATACTTGTGGGGCTCCTCTTCTTCTTTCTTCTATTCTTCATTCTTCATGCTTCTCATTCATTCTATTTTCTTTTCATTCTTATAGGTTAAATCATGTTGTCTAAATAGAGGTTGTAATACTTATTTTCTAATTTATCTTGCATTCTACTTTCTCTCATTTAGCTTTCATTTTCATTACATTAATTCTAGATTCTTGAATATTGGCACTCTCGCATCTACTCTTTGAATCTCTTGTTCTATGGTGCACCTTGCAAGGGTTATATAGTTTGGTTCATTTGAGAGCCACCATATAATAGCCTTTGCACATCTTAGATAGAGAGCTATATGCCACCTCTTGAGGTGCCCTCTTTCACGCGTATTCTCAAGAACAATGGTTTATAGATGTGTGACACTTTTTGTACACACACTCACTTTTTCTCTACTACTCTATTCTTCAGAGTTTCTTCACAAATTTTCCAATCAACAACCATAAAAAATCTCTTGTTCCTCCTTAAATAGGTTGATCTTTTGTTGCTTAGGGTTTGATTAGATTTATTGAATCTGTCCATCATTTTATCCTTCTACTCTTTTCTTAAAACTTCTAGAAACTTCTCTTTGAATCCTTGCCTTTGATCACTTAACAAACTCAGTTCATGCATTGAATACACCAACTCATCAATATTTATCATTCACGTGTTTTGAATAATCTATGAATTTAGCTATGTTAGCCCTAAATCTCAATTCTTTCACAAACTATTATTTTGCTAACACTTGGTCATTACTGGGTAGCTTGGTCTCTATTGTTGTATCTTTCTTGGCTTACATTGGCTCACTCGATCTTCACTATGCTCAGTCAATACTATAGTTTTCTCCTTCATCTTGATCAACCATAACTATCAATTGGATAATACTATTTGCTTGGCTACATCTTAAGTTCCTTAAACTTCGGCTTAAACTTCTTCATTGACCTAGTAAAATGTCACTCATTCAAGCTTGTGCTTTTCTCAACAACTCTTCTATACTTCAACTCATCTTACTTCTCCACTTCATATGATCAAGCTACACATTATCTTGTCAAATACTAATTGATCAAGTGCTAATTGCAACTCCATCATACTTACTTCTCCTTGCTCAACAACCTTATGATCTTCTCTTTTCAAATCCTCTTCATCAATTATAAGATATGTCACTCTATACTATTAGAGAATATCTAACCACTAAGGTTTAACATAAATTACAACATAATAATTATTCTAATTATAGTTTCCAACAATCGCCCTCTTTGGCATTGATGGCAACACCTTAGGTTACCATACAATGATAAAAGTATCACTTGATTTTCATTATCAGCTCTCTCTATGGTCTGATATAGATCTTCATTAATATCCTTGTTTTCATTTTGATTCCCATCCATGGTTCATTAATAGCCTTCCTTTTTCTCTTTACACTTCTCCCTTTATGATATCATTGTAGATTCATCAATCTGACACCAATTGTAATAGCAACTATGGTGGCCCCATCTTTGATATATCTCCACATAACTTGACATACTTCTCCCTTCTTATTATAACTAGATGGTAACTTGGCACATATCCTCCCTCTTTGACAAAAATGACAAACACATCATCCTTTACATCACATCATTCTCTTTGTCACTATTTGACTGATTTTGAAACAACCACTCCCTCTTTCGAATTTCTTCATAACATCTTGCATCCTTATCAAATCATGCTTCTTCCCTTATTTTCATAGCTTTAGGAAACTCCTAAAGTATGACCTCATGCATCAATCAATAATATATATTGACCATAACAATTGATGTAATGTTACATCCCTTAGTTTTCCTTAGATAGAGGAATGACCCCTAGCTTACCTCTTAGATACACAAATGCATCCTTAGGTAATGTCTTAGTGAATATATAAGCTATTTGTTTCTTTGTATTCACATACTCCAATCTCAATTCTTTGTCTTCAAATAACTCTCTCAAGTAATGATACTTGATGGAAATATGCTTATTCTCTGTGTACATCATATGAATCATTGATATGTTTATAGAACTTATGTTATCACAATATATCACCATAGGTTTAGTAATCTCTTTCTTCACACCTTCCAACAATTGCTTGATCCGCACAATGTTTGAACAATTAAGTGCTACTGCAACATATTCAACCTCTATTGTGGATTAGGAAATACAATTTTTCTTCTTACTTGTCCACAAATCAGCTTCTTTCCTAGAAAGAAGGTGCCTCCACTTGTACTCTTTCTTGTATGAATGTTTCTAGCCCAATTGACATCTGTGTAAACTTTCAGCTCAAACTTGTCATTTTTCTTGTACCATAATGCATAGTCTTTTGTTCCCTTTAGATATCTCAGTATCCTTTTCACAACCATCATTTGATTCTCCTTAGGATTATCAAAAAATATTGCAATAATACCAACATCTAATGCAATGTCAAGTCTTCTATGAAAAACATATTGTAGTTTGTCAATCATTGATCTATACAATATCTTATTCACTTAAGCAGAATAACCATTCTTTGAAAGCTTATATCTAGTGTCCATAGGTGTTCCAATTGGTTTTGAATCTTCCATTAGAAAGGTTTTCAGTATCTCCTTGATATACTTTGATTGTGTAATGTAAATACCTCCTTTCATTTGATAAACTTGAAAACCAACAAAGAACTTAATCTCTCCAAATATTGACATCTCAAATTATTTCTATCTCATTAGCAAATGATTTTCAAAACATATCATGTCCTCCAAATATGCTATCATCAACAAATATTTCAGTTAACAATATCTTACTCTTAGATTCACTTTTTAAGTAGAGATTTCTGTTGTCATTTTTTCTTGCAAAACTATTTTTCACCAAATATGTGTATAACCTTTCATACCATGCTCTAGGGGATTGTTTCAAACCATACAATTCTTTGTGCAATTTAGATACCATGTTCTTCTTTCTAGGGTTAACAAATCCATCAGGTTATTCAATGTAGACTTCATTTTTCAAGATTCTATTTAGAAATGTAGATTTCACATCCATTTGATATGCATTGAAACCTTTCTAAGAAGCATATGTAAGTAATGTTCTTACTCATTCCAACCTTGAAATTGGGGAAAATATCTCTCCATAGTCAATTCCTTCCTCTTGTATGTATCCCTTACAAACCAATCTTTCTTTATTCCTTGTGAATTCACTTTTCTCATTCAACTTGTTTATTAATGCCCACTTTGTTCCAATCACATTCTTATCCTTTGGCCTTGGTGCCAATCTCCATGCCTTGTTCTTCTCAATTTGATCAATTTCCTCATTTATTGATTTAATCCAATTTTCATTCTCCAAAGAATATTTAACTTATTTAGGCTCAAACTCACATAGCAAACATGTATCATTTTAAAACTTGCTTCTTGTCATGACTCCTAAATCTTTGTCTTGAATGATTTGATTTGGTGTATGGTTCCTTCTTACATATTTTTCTAAGATAGGTTCATATCTTCTTTCTCCTTGTGGTAATTTACTTGGTCTAGCTTGCACATCTTCTTTAGGTGTTTTCTACTATAACTTGACACTATCTATTTGGTGTTCAATTTCCTCTCTCTGACATTCAACTTCTTCTCTCTATGAATTGAATCCTATATCTCGATTCTTGGTAGGTTGCTGAGGCTCAATAGAGATTGTCTATGTTGTGATGTGAAGCCTAATCAGACTCAGAGGTTTATTCAGCACGGTTCCCCTCTAGATTATTTTATGGGGGATTTAGGGGTAGCAACCCCAAGATGGGATCAAGGGGCAACACCCCTGCAAGCTCCTAGTGTAGCATCCCAAGTGTGCTCCTTGATATAGTATAGGGTAGGGTCGAGGGGCAATGCCCTTGTGGGGGTTTTTGAGGGCGGCACCCCTAAAGCCAAAAATGACCTTATATTGTAAAAGGCATCGTCTACTATTTTTCTATTATTCTAGCCCTAATTTTGTAAGTGGAAAAAAGATTGTATAAAAGACTTAAGGTTAGGGATTTTCATAAGGTGTGATGTGAAAGTTTGTTCTTGTGGTGGTATTGAGCTTTAAGGGATTATAGATTGTAATCATTGGATCATAATAATATTGGACTTTCTGTTGGTGGATGTAGCCCAAGGATTGGGTGAACTGTGTTAAATCTTGGTATGTTGTGTTCTCTTATGTGAGATCTACTATTTTCTGGTATTGGTTATATTTGCATGCAACTGTTATTTATGTATGAGATTAATCCTAACAAGTGGTATCAGAGCTAGGTTGCCATCACTTTTTTTTAGCCAGACCGTTGTCATTTTTTTTCATGATCCTCTACAGGAAGGTCTCATGTTTGAGTAGGAGTCTCACGGTTGAGTAGGAGCTATGATAGATGCGAGTAAGCTAAAGGTGGAGAAGTTTAATGGGTAGAAATTTTAGTTATAGAAGATGTAAATGGAAGACTATCTTTATAAGAAGGATTAATGGAAGCCATTGGAAGGAAAATCTAAGAAATAAGGAACTATGTTAGATGAGGAATGGGAGATTTTAGATAGAAAGGCACTTGGAAGCATTCGATTATGCTTGGTAGCATCAGTGAAATTTAACATTACAAAAGTGAATACGATGGAAACCATAGTGAAACTATATGAAAAGCCCTCTACTTCAAACAAGGTATTTCTCATGAAGCATTTATTCAATATGAAAGTGGTAGAAGGTGGATCTATTGTAGATCATTCAAATGAGTTTAATATTGTTACTAGTTAGTTATCTTCTATAGGTATTAATTATTGATGAAGAAATTAGGTCTCTCTTGATTTTGTGTTCTTTTCCTAAAAGCTAGAATGACTTGGTAATGGACGTGAGTAATTCTATTTCTAGATCTAATACCCTAAACTTTGATGATGTGATTGGTGTTATTTTGAGTAAGAAAAATCTTAGTAAATCCTTTGGTGGATCTACACCAAGAAGTTCTTTGAATGCACAAAGTAGAGGTAGAATGACTAAGAGAGGAAATAATTTTGAAAATCATGGGAAATCAAGAGGAGAGTCAAAGGGAAAGAGGTTTCAATCCAGAGGACTGAGAGATTGCTAGTACTATGGTAAAACAGGGTATAATAAGAAAGATTGTTACTCAAAAGAACAATGAAGGAGATAAACAAAAAGGGAATAGGGAGGAAAATGTGACAAGTAACAAATATAAAGAGGATTCTTTTCTTCTATCTTTAGAAAGTGTTGATGATTCATGGGTTTTAGATTTTGGTGCTTCATTTCATGCTACACCTTATAGAGGTTATTCTATTGATTATGTCCAAGGAGATTTTGGGCTTGTTTATTTGGGGGATAATGAACCCTATCAGATTGATGGAAAAAGGAAAAGTTAAGATTAAGTTGTAGAATGGGAATCATTGGCTATTACATGAGGTAAGACACATTCGAAGGCTGAGTAGGAATTTAATTTCAGCAGGGCAAATCAGTCATGAGGGTTGTGTAGTTATTTTTAATTATAAAAATTGGAAGGTTTCAAAAGGTTTCCTTGTAGTAGCAAAAGGTTTGAAAGTATGGAACTTATATCTTTGTATAGGTTATATTGTTCCTTCTACTTTGATTGTGACAGAGAAAAATGAATGTTCAGGTACAGTTGCTACAATTGAGCACGAAGAATAAATAGCTGCTATATATTCTGATACAGTGTTGTGGCACAATATACTTGGGCACATGAGTGGGAAAGGTATGAAAGTACTTCATTCAAAGAAAGTTTTACCAAGTTTGAAATGTGTCAATATGGATTTATATGAAAGTTGTGTGTATGGAAAACAAAAGAGAGTGAGTTTAGTAAAGACTGGGAAGGAAAATAAAAGTGAGAAATTAGAGCTTGTGCATACAGATGTATAGGGACCAGCTCAGGTATCTTCCATTTTTGGTTCTCATTATTATGTTACATTTATTGATGATGCAACTAGAAAAGTATGGGTATATTTTCTTAGATAGAAATTTGATGTATTTCAAACTTTTAAGAAATGGAAATGCTTGGTTGAAAATGAGATTGGAAAGAAATTAAAATGTCTGATATTTGATAATGGTGGTGAGTATTGCAGTCATGGATTTTAAGATTATTACTTCACTAATGATATTTGTAGACAAAAAACTATTCCAAGGACTCCACAGAAAAATGGAGTGGTTGAACACATGAACAAGACTACAATGGAGCGTGCAAGAAGCATGAGGTTTCATGTAGGGTTTCCCTTAAATATGTGAGTGAAGGCTATTAATACTACTTTATATTTGATTAATAGAGGTCCCTCTACTCCTTTGGGCTGTGGTATTCCAAAGGAAGCATGGACTAGTAAGAAGGTGAGTTATTCTTTCCTCAAAACCTTTGGTTGTGAAGCATTTTCTCATATAGATTCTAAAAATAGAACCAAGCTAGAAGCTAAGTCAAAGAAATGTGTATTTGTTGAATATGACATTAATGAATTTGGTTATAGGCTTTGGGATTTTGAAAATTGTAAAATTGTAAGAAGTAGGGATGTCATATTCAATGAAAAAGTATTGTACAAAGATCTATTGTAGTAACATGAGAAGAAAGAAGATGATTATGTAGTGCTAGATGATACTCCAAAAGCTGATGTTGTAGCAGTTCCTCATGATGTGTAACAACCACAATAAAAAATACCACACACACTAGTGAATGTTAGATGGTCAACAAGGCTAAATAGACCTCCAGAGAGATTTTCTCCTTCCTTGTATTCTATTTTACTTATTGATGCTAGTGAACCTGAATGTTATGATAAAGCTATGTAGGTGGATACTAAGATTCAGTTGGAGTCTACGATGAAAGATGAAATGGAATCTTTGCTAAAAAATAAGACATGAGATTTATGCAAGTTGCCTTTGGGTGAAAAGGCTTTGAAGAATAAATGGGTTTATAGGTTAAAAGAAGAGGATGGAGGAAAGAAACAATTTAAAGCCAAGTTAGTTGTAAAAAGATTTACATAGAAGAAAGAAATTGATTTTGATGAGATATTCTTTCCTATTGTTAAAATGACTTATATTTGCACTATTAACTATTATGGTTATTGAAGATTTTCATTTGGAGTAGCTTCATGTTATAACAACCTTCCTTCATGGTGATTTGGATGAAGAGATATATATGGTAGACCTATAGGGATTTGAGGTCAAAGGTAGGGAGAACTTAGTGTGTATATTGAGGAAAAGATTATATGGCTTGAAGCAAGCACATCATTAATGATATCTAAAGTTTGACAAGTTTATGCATGAGCATTAATATAGCAGATATCATTTAGATCATTGTGTTTATTTTAAGAATTTGGATGATAACAACTACATTATTTTATATTTATATGTTGATGATATGCTTGTAGTTGGCTCTAACATGGATCATATTAAGGGGTTGAAATTCTAGTTAGCACATGCATTTGCTATGAAGGATTTGGGGGCAGCAAAAAAAATCCTTGGTATGAAGATTTGTAGAGATAGGAAGAATAGAAAATTGACATTATCTTAGGTTGATTATATTGAGAAGGTGTTGCAACATTTCTCTATGGAGCTAAAGCTGTCAGCACACCTTTACCTAGTCATTTGAAGTTGACTAAGGAGATGTGTCCCAAGACACAAGAAGAGGAGGACAAGATATCTAAGGTACCCTATACTTCAGTTGTAGGAAGCTTAATGTATGCTATGGTATGTATTAGGCTAGATATTGCACATGTAGTGGGAGTTGTTAGCAAGTATATGAGTCATCCAGGAATTGAGAATGAGAATATAGTTAAATGGATTCTCAAATATTTAAGAGGAACATCCAGTAAGTGTTTACACTTTGGGGGCTCTACTATTTCTTTATAGGGATAAGTTGACTCAGATTTGGTAGGGGATATTGATACTAGGTGGAGTACTATAATTTATGTATTTACTATTGGTGGAGTAGTAGTGAGTTGAGTTTCTCGATTATAATAGGTTAATGCTTTATCCACTATAGAGGTAGAGTATGTTGCTACTACAAAGGTAGCCAAGGAGATGATATGGCTTAAGTTCTTCATGGAAGAATTGGGACACCAATAGAGGGATAATTATTTGTTCATAGATAGCTAGATTGCCATTCATCTTGCAAAGAATTCAACTGATTTTTGCTGATTCACGGGCCAGAGACAAAGAGAGATCAAGTTTTTCTGCACGATCTGATTCCTATGATGAATTTCAACCACCCTCAAATGAATGCTAATCCTAGGAGAATACTCCAGCTCCCTAGTTTATCTATCTACCTTGGTCAGAATGGTTTAATGGCACCACTTCTATCTTTTCAGGGCCTTGTTCCAAAAAAGATCATATATCATTACATCTGGATCTATGCTGAAATCAGATTTTCCCTAGATCTACATGATTTTTCTCTATAGGGCTTAATGGTAGTGGTTGTAGAGTAATTTCAGTTGGAAAATATCTCAGTTATGCTTGAACTATAAAGGCAAAATTTTGTAGTTTTTGAAAGGGTCGACTCTTCTCTGACTTCTCTGATATTGCTCTACAATTTCATGTGTAAATTCCCTTTGCCTCTGAGCTATATGAAATTCTTCCTTATCTCCTTCAGCCATTGATGTAAAGTACAAGAACTCTTTTCCTCTCATTGGTGTATTGTAGAGATCTGCAATCTTGCATGACTGTATCTCTTTTGGCCTATGAATGGTATATAAGTGAATCCTCCCTTTCCTTGTGTCATTCATTTGGGTTTTCTAATTTGCATGTGATTGCTAGATTAAAGCGAGTCTGAATGTGTATATCTCTTAGTGTCATGATGGTTCAATAGTGCATGTATGGGAAGAGATTGGTTTGAACACTCTATTTTGGTGCATCACCTCCTTAGGTTAGAGTAGGTAGATTTTCTTTCATGCATTCCTTCTCCCTTTTCCTCTCCAAGAGTAGTTAGGAACACCTTGATAGTAAAGGAAGCCGACCTTCTCCAGAGACTCAACCTCATAGTTCAAGTCCCATAGCTTGGAGGTTGTTTCCATGTTTCACAAGGTTGTCCTTAGGTAAAAATTGTAGATGTGGGTGCAAAATTTTGTGACAATAGTTCTCCTTCATATATGTCTACAAAGTTTCTATAGTCTTCAGGTTCTTTCCATTCCTCTTTATTCTTTTCTACAAACTCATCAACTATATCATTTGCACATTCCACAATCTTTTTAGTGTTAGAATGCAAACACTTGTTTTCCTTTCTTTTAATGGAATAGCCTAAGAATATACCTTTATCACTCTTTGCATCAAGTTTTCCTTTCCTTACATCTTTCAATACATAAAACTTGCTTCCAAAAAATTGAAATAATTTACATTAGGTGCATAGCCATATCAAAGTTCAAAAGGGGTTTTGTTTGTACCTTTCTTGACTTTGAACCTTTTTCAATGTATAAACAACAATACTTACAGCTTCTCTCCAATAATTTTTTGAAACATTCTTCTCCATTAAGTGTGTTCTTGCAAAGTCCATGATTTATTGATTTCTTCTTTCAACTATCCCATTTTGTGGTGGAGTCCTTGGTGCACTCATTTGTCTTTTGATTCCTTTATTATTGCAGAATGTATTGAACTACTTAGATATGAATTTACCTCCTTTATCTGGTCTCAAGCACTTCAGACTCTTACATATTTCCTTTTCAACTCTAGCCAAATACCACTTAAACATTTGAAAAGCATTAGATTTTTATTTAGAAACATTACAATCATCAATCTAGAGAAATAATCAACAAATAGAAAAGTACTTGTCACCATAGTAACTTTGCACTCCAATCTCTAAGACAAAGTTTCTTTCTTCTTAGAAAAACCTTTTGCAATAGAAAATCATGGTCAATATCAATGCCAAGGAGATGAGAGGAAAGAGGAAATGAATTGAACTAACAAGTTGCAAAGAGTGGAGGAAGAAGAAGGAAATCTGGGACATCCTAAAGCAAGGGAATTTTAATATTTTTATGGAAAAGTTGAAAGGAAGCAACCCTGCTATAACTCAACATTTCACAAAGAAATGGAAAGATGAGAGTGTTTTGGTGGGGAATCAAAGAATGGAGGTCTTTGAAGACATCATAGCTGAAACCATAGGGCTAGATATGGAAGGTATCAAATTTTACCAAGATAGAAAGCTCTCAGATTGTGTGGTTGATGAGTTTGCGCATTCAGTTAAAGAACATAACAGATTAGTAAAAATAGGTAATTCTTACTTTAGCCCCAGTTCCATTTCACACCCTTGGAGATTTGTGATGTTTGTGATTATTGGGTATCTTACTTTAGATGGGTGCTTCACAAAGATTTATGATCACCATTTTATTTTGGTTAACCATTTTAGGCATAGGGTTAGGATAAATTTTACTTTTTACCTCAGACAATCTCTCGGTAATTCTATTCTTGCCTTTCAAAATGATCTTGAGGGAGATCATGCATGACATGAGGGGTTAATGGTTTTAATAATGAACCTATTGAAGTCAAAAAAGGTGGATAGGCCTAGGCAAAGTAAGAAATCACTTGATTATGAGACCGAGGGTAGTGATTTTGAGGAGGACTTTGATATGGATATCAAGGATGAGGTGGATGAGGGTGATTTAAATAAGAACAAGAAAGGGGATATGGGAAGCTCTTCTAAGAAGAAAAGGAAGGGCAAGGAGAGTGAATCAGATCAAGATAGTGATTATGAGGAGGAGCAGAGGAAGGGCTTTTAGAAGAGAGGAACCTTGGTAAAGGTCTCATGAAATAGGGAAAAGGTCGCAAAAAGGGATTCTGTCCCCTCTAATGACAAACCCTTAAAGGATGTGGGGGATAAAAATGATCTCAAGGAGGTGGACTTAGATAGAAACAAACAGGGGGAGTAGGAGGAATACTTTGATAAAAGGGAAGAGGATGAACAGGGGTTTCTAAAGGGCATCATGGGTAACCCAGGATCGATTATGAAGGATATTGGCACACTTAAACCAAAAATGTAGGATATATCGAGGGGCTTTGATCAACTTAGCAAGATAGCAATAGGGGAGTGTACATCAGGTTAGCACATTAATAGGCTATCTAAGGTTATTGGCAATGCAGAAGAGGTAAAAAAACTTGATCAAGCATGTGCCAATAATTGGAAACAAAAATAGGAACCTTGACTAGTCAAGCAAAGAGATGCAAAAAAAGATGGATGGTTTGGTTGCTAGAGTGAGTAACATGGAAAATATAGTCAAGAAATTGGTAGATTAAAACTACACTATTTTGAAGATTGTGGTTGATAATTTCAACACCCTACTAAACAAGTTGGAACAGAGTAAAGGCCAAGACTCCCCTATTTTGAATAAGGACCAAGGCCCAAGGAAATGCACAAGGGCCAATTCCAAGAAGATTGAAGGAGTGCAAGCCAAAAAGTTGGATGATATGAAAGCTTCTACAGAAAATATGAACATTCTAGTAGATAAAGTTGTAGACCTGTTGAAGACCCTATAGCTGTCCAAGTGCTATCCTTTTTCTTTTCTTTTGCTATCTTTTTATGCATAGCTGTACTTTGGCCTCCTGATATTGTGGCTTTTTGTTAGTGGTCTTAGAGGCTTTTTGTTAGCTAAAATTTTATATTTGTATTTGTTTGATGCTTTGTTAAAGGTTTTGGGTCCTTTAGAACCTATTTTTACATAACCAATTCCAAAATATCATCAGAAGAATAGGTCTTTCTCTTGAAACTTGTCTTTATCATTTTGCCCATTTGACATTATTTACACATCACTGTATTAGGTTTTTTCAATCTTGGTAATCCTTTAACTCTTTCCATCTTACAAATGCTTTCCAAATTATAAAAATTCACATGAACATCTTTAAATTGTGCAAATAGGCATGTATCTTTAGATAGGTCTAAATAGAACAAGTTGCCTCTTGTTTTCTCTCCACTTCCAATTAGTTCACCAGTAGCATCATAGATCTTTTCTTGTTTTTAGAATTCAACTTAGTAGCCTAAACTATTTAGTTGTGTCACACTCAAGAAGTTATATTCTAGTCCATCAACTTGGTATCCTAAACTTGTATCACTAGTCATACGATGTGAGCAACCATTATCAATTATCTATTTATTATTCTTACACATATGTGAGATTAGAGTAGTTTTCTCAAAATTTTCATCTTCATTAGATTCATCTTTCATAGTAACATTAACAACCTCTTCATCATTTTCATCAAAATCACTTTCATAACCATCTTTTTCAGCAATATAACAAGAATTTTCACATTTTTCTTTCTCATCTATGTTACCTTGATTGTCTCTATTGTCCCTCCTTCCTCAATATTTTTGTCTTCTCTTTCTTCCTTCTCAACTTTTTTAGGACATATTATTACAATATGACCACATTTTTTGCATTTAAAACATATAATAAGAAGTTTATGTCTGTATTTTCTTTTTCCTCTTGGTATCCTTCTTTCTAGTAATGCTTCTAGATCATCAAGATCATAATTTGATTCACCATCACTATCCATAGGCTTGTTTTTTGAACTTTTCCTTCTTTTGGATCCATTAAGGGTTAGTTGAGACTTGACATCACATTCCACACTAGAAGGTATATAGTTATCAAAATTTGACAATTCTAATGTAGTGAGTCTACCAATTAAACTATCCAAGGTTAGATCATTACCATGTGTAGATCTTAGTTCTTGAATTGTAGATAATATAATTGCATAGATAGGAAGTAAAGTCTTCAATACATTTCTTATCATAGTCTCATTAGATATGTCTGCACCAACACCTCTAATTGCATTCACCACTTCCTTGATTTGGCCATAATGCCATGCAACCATTTCTCCTTCTTTCATTCTCATGTGATCAAAATTTCCTCTCAAACTCTTAGATTTATCCCTTAACACACTTTTGTCTCCTCCATGGATTTGGACCAACTTATCCCACATTTTCTTTGCAATAGTGCAATTCTTCACATCGTCAAATTCAACATAACTCAAGGAAGATGCCAGATCCATCATCATTTGATTGTGCTCCTACTTCTCTTGTATTTTCTTAGTTGTCATGGTTCAAGGAACTTTAATGTATTCATTATCAAGATAATACAATGTAGAATCTCCAACTCTAGATAAATTCAATCTCATCAAACATTGCTACATAGGGAAGTTCTCTTTGTTTAACTTAGGTACCTTTCTCTTGTACATCTTGATCTATAGCTTAAGTCCCTTCAAACTTTCCTTACAAGCACCAAAGTGATGATACCAATTGTTAGAATGATTAGAATACCTTAGAGGGGGGTGGGGGGTGAATCAATTATCCTCAGGTCCAAATATGCCAATTTAACTTTTAACAACTTAAAACAACTTATTGAAACTCATAAATCCACTTGACCAATATAACAACTCATCAACAATTCAACTTATTCATCACAATACTTAGTTCTTTGTTTAGTATATGCAGAATAATAGAAATAAACAATAGTAAATAGCATGCAACATGAAAACAACACTCACACATGTATGAGACTAGGATTTAATGTGAAAACCCAATTTTAGAAAAACCACTGAGTAACATGCTACCACTTTTAGAGGGTCTATGTGTCACATGTTTAACGTGAGGCTAATGTAGTTGCTGATTGGAAGGAAAATGAGGTGGTTAGTAGGGACACATCACATAGATGGCCAAATGGTGAGGGGATTCTGGTAGCTGCTAAAAGTTTATTTGAGATTGAGAGAATCCAGGGGAGGACAGCAAACATAAAGTGTAATTATGGAAGTTAATGGTGTCAATCAAACTTTTAAAGTAATGAAAGCTTGGCATGGGCCAATTAGAGGTATCATGATTGAGGGGTTTTGTGGCACATTTTTTGGGTGATCAATAATTGTTATTACAATTTCTTTACCAAGGATAGAAGCAAGTACAATTTTTGTGAGAAAAATTAGTGTTTGGCTCATCACACTTGGAGAACACAAAGAATTTGTTCTATTTTTTGCAATATAATGGTGGGGAAAAAGCATCATAGAGAGCCAGAGGGTGAAGCAAATAAGTGGAAGAGGAGATCAAAGGTGTGGGAGAAGTTGAGAGAAGGTAACATCATGACCTTCATTGAAAATCTTCATGGCTGGGATCCTAAGATAACTGACCTTAGGATCCTCCTAAGGTCATAGCGGAGGTCATAGAATCTCCTAATCAGGGCATAAAATTCTATAGGGATAAGAAAATATCCTCGAATGCTATGAAAGACTTTGATACAGATGATGATGAGATGAAGGAATTAGTGAAGACTAGTGCCTACTATGAATGTACATCAATAAAGAAACTTTGGAGGTTTGTCCTAAGGGTGATTATCTCTTATATAATACTTGACTTTAGGCATGACAGGATCTGTGCCCACCATTTTGTTATCCTAAATCACTTCAAGCATGGAATGAAAATCTCCATCCCCTTCTACCTTCTCTTTTGTACAAATAAGAGTATCATGAGTTTTAAGAAGAAATTGCATGCTAACCTTGCCTTCCATGATGGTTTGTTGTTACTTATATATGAGTAATTTAAAGCTCAAACTCGTGGAAGATTTTTTGCCCATAAGGCATAGTCTTCAAAGAAAATGGAGAGCTTTTACTTCCCTTTTGATATGGAGGATAGTGCAGGACTACATTTAGATGATGAAGAGGAGGTGCTCAAAATTATGAAGGACTGAGCAGGAAGAAGAAGAAGTCTAGAAAGGAACAGAGAGAAGGATAAATCATGAGGTTAACTCAAAAAAGGATTACTATGAAGAGGAAGAGGGGATGGAAATAGATGAGGAGGGTAATGAGAAAGGGGTGGGCACTAGTAAGGCTCAAGAAAGTAGGAAGGAGGTGGATAGAAGAAAGCAAAGAAGGCACATGGTAAGGGTAAGGCGACCAATACTGAATCTTAAGAAGAGTGTAAAGAGGAAAATGGTTTGGCTAAAAAGACTATTACTCTTGGTGCTAAGGGTAGGAGAACTACATGGAGGGACTTTTGATCAAGAACAAGGAAAATGGGTCTAGTAAGAGAGCATATCCACCTAGAGGTTTTGGAAGGAAGGGATGGAAAAATCCATTTGGAGGAACTCATCAACTTGGCTTTGGTGATTCTAGCGATAATACAAGAGAAATGGGGATGAACCTCCTAAACAATGCCCACAATAGTATGGTGGACAATTTTTGGTCCATTAAATGGATTTTCCATGAAATAGAAGAGATTAAGTCCAGGATGTAGGGGTAGGAAAGAATGGAAGGGGGGATGGGAATATTAGAATTAGCAAGATGGAAGTGAGGGTTATTGAGATTGAAAAAAGAGTAGAAAGGATGGAGAACTATCTCCATAGCTTGACCAACCAGAGCCTCAACATAATCAAAGGATTAAATGACAATATCATTCAACTACACTCATTGATGGAGGAAAGTAATAAGGGGAAGGAGGAAAAGGATAAAGAGGAAACTAGGGTTGTAGATGAAGATGACTTCTTGTAGGTTGAGAGCCCAAGCAAAAGAAGGAGATCAAATAAGAGGAAGAGGAAAGAGGTGGTATATCTAGATGATAGTAATTTGAAGACCAAAATAATAGAGACCATGGGAGAGGTGGAGCTCAAGAATGCAGAGTTGGTCAAAGAAATGGTGCCCTGATTGGTGCTCCTAGTTTTTCGTTTGTTCCCTAGCATTTAGCTATTTTTATTTATTTTTAGTTCTGGTGGGCTGGTATGGCTTGTTGTGTTTTGTTGCTTTGTTGCTAGCTCTAGACTTTTAGCAGTATTTTGTTATAAATTGGTGGGTTTCAGGAACCCCTATAGAAATCATGTTTTACTTAATCAAAAATAGCTACCACTTTTCACACTTCTAAAGTGAGCTTGACTAAGAGCCAACCCTGTTAAAGATTACAAAACACACTGTTAGGTGTAACCCTATTAAAGGATTTAATTACCCTATTAGGAGTGGCCTAGTTAGAGGTCTTTAGATCATTCCATTAGAATGCCACCTTGATTAAAGGATTTGCAATTTGACTATTAGGTCAACCTTGATTAAAGGATTTTACTGACACAATGGTTAGAAAGTAACAACTAGTTTTGATATGATAAAATACAATTCACTTTGCAAATTCAAATCTTCATTTGGATCATTTCTTGTTCATTGACCAGACTTCATCAAATACTCCATCTCTGATCTACTTGGCAACCCTTCAAGCAATCACACTTCACCAATCTTCTCACTTTTCCTCTTCTACTCTATTCTTCATTGTTCTTTACAAAATTTTCAATCAATAATAGACCAACCAACTTAAAAAATCTCTTGTCCCTCCTTAAATAGGTAGCTTTGATCTTTTCCCACTTAAACATAACCGTAGATCTTAGGGTTTGATTAGAAATTAATTTTCTCCATCATTTGGTCCTTCTACTCATTTCTCAATTTTTTTGGAAACTTCTTCTTGAATCCTTTCCTTAGATCACTTAACAAACTTTATTCATGCATTAAATATGCTAGCTCATCAATCCTTATCTTTCACGCATTTTGACTAACTTGAAAATTCAACTATGTCGACCTCAAATCTTGATTCTTTCATAAATTATTATTTTGTTGACACTTAATCATCACTATGCTCTTCAACTTAGTCATCATTGGGTAGCTCAGTATCTATTATTTTTTCTTGCTTGGTTTACATTGGCTCGCTTGACCTTCACTATACTTGGTCAATACTATAGTTTTCTCCTTCATCTTGCTTGACTATAACTATCACTCGACTAATACTATTTTTTCAGCTATCTCTTGAGTTTCTTAATCTTCTACTTCAACTTCTTCATTGACCTAGTAAAAGTGTCACTCGGTCAAGCTTGTGTTTTTCTTAACAACTCTTCTATACTTCAACTCATCTGACTTCTCTACTTTATATAATCAAACAATACAACATCTTGTCAAATACTAACTAATCAAGTGTCCATTGTAGTTCCTTTATAGTTACTTCTCCTTGCTCAACACCTTCACTAGTTTACCTTGTTATCTTCTCTTTTTAAATCCTCTTCATCAATCGTGAGATATGTCACTCTATACTTTTAGCAAATGTCTTACTAGTAAGATTTAACATTAGTGGCAATATACTAATTATTCCAATTGTAGTTTACAACAAGATGTGCACAAATTTTTGTGCAAGATATATTTTTAGAGTGTCCAGATTCATTGCATGAAGTTTTTGAATCTAGAAATTTTGTATGAACCTAAGATTGATGACTATGATTAAGTAACAAAAAATGGAAGAATTTGGAAGCTAGAAGATGACTATTTAAAGAGGAGACTAATATATTTTTAGGTTGCTAGTTAGAAGTTGATTATGCTAGAGTTTATGATCAAATGCAAGAGAGGAGATCAAAAGTGTGAAGTTGAAGAAGGTGAAATAAGATTGTTGAGCCAAGTGAACCAAGTAGTGGAAAGAGAAAGAGATGATATTAATCAACCAAGTCCAAGTATAGAGTGGAAGAAGATCCAAGAGAGAGATCATAGAGAGAAAGAGTAAGGAACAAACAAGAATAGGTAGTTTTTATTCTTAATAGATCATTTTCTATTGTTATTGTTTAACCATTGTAGCATAAAATCTAAGAAGAATCAAGTAGACCTAGCAAGTTTTTGAAATCCTATATGGTAAAATTGATTAGTGGTATTTGTAAGTCCTTTAAATTAGGAAACTCTTTAGTTTGGCACAAGAAGTGATAAGGTCTAGATGATATTTTGATGAAATCTTCTAACAAGGTCACATTAATAATGTGTGTGTAACTTTTAACAAGGTTGGCTCCTAGTAGAGTTCACTTTAGAAGAGTAAATTTTTTTGGGTTGTTGGTCCCAAGTGGTTTTTCCCTTCATAAGGTTTCCATGATCAATCATGGTGTCAATTGTGTAGATGTTATTTGTGTTGCAATTTGTTATACATATTTTATAATTTACTGAAACTAGGTAATATCTAATTAAGTTTACTAATACTTGGTAGTACAAAGAATAATGAGTTAACAATTTGGATTAAAGTGTTTGATAGAGTTGATTAATGTTTACACCAAGTGATTGTTGATAATGCTTAAGAAGTTTTATTGGTACTCAATAGTTGAAGGGATTGTATGATAACTAAACATAACAGATTCACCCCATGGTTATCTAACAGTTCTTTTTTCCTACAAATTTAGCACACTGGCCAAGAATTCATCCGAAAAATAGGCAAATAAAGAGGGCATATCAAATGAAAATATGGCTCATATATAAAGAATCAAAACTTTCCTCCACCAAATATTATTGCGCACCTATATAATAGCTATTAGTATGGTTCTATCTTCATTCCACATTCTTCATTGTGCTTACTACATCTGCATTATGCTGATTGAACTAGGAGTGAGCTATTCTATGATGGCCCTTCTAACAAGATAGAAAGATAGTTATCTAGAAAGAGAGTTATCTGGTCCAAGCATCCTCCTTACAACCTCCACCTTTGATAGAGAATTGCCAAGGTAGGCCTCTATGGGCTATGCTATCCTAACTTGCCATCCTAACTAGTTATCCAGCAGGGTCTAGTGCTCGAGTATGAGAAAAAATAAATCCATTTTGAATTTCCAACATACGACAGAGGAAGTGAATATTCCAATGCAACATATAAATGATAATACAAGATGGATCCAAAATAAGAAAAAAGTAGAAGAATAATTGAGATTTTATTAAAGAAAAAAATATGGGAGGAAACAAACCAAATTAGAGTAGGCAAACTTATCACTACTTCAATGTTATGATCTATTCAAAATTCTTTCTCAAACATAGATTTTTTTTTGAAACAATCCAAACAAGAAGGGAAAAAATTAAACATGATTAGCATAACTTGTTGGAAACTACAATTGGAAGAATTGTCATGTTTTCATTTATGTCAAACCTTATTGGTAAGACATTTGCTAAAGTGTAGAGTGCCATATTAGTTGATTGATGAAGAGGATTTGAAAAGAGAGATAACTAGATGAACTAGTGAAGTTATTGAGTAAAGAGGAGAAAGCATGTTATAATTACAATGGAAACTTGATTAGTCAGTATTTGAAAAAATAATGTGTTGTTTAATCATTATATGAAGTGAAGAATATGGTTGAGTTGATGTATAAAAGAGAACTCAAGAAGTTGAGTAAAATACTAAGCTTGTGTGAGTGAAAATTTTACTAGATCAATGAAGTAGAAGATAAAGGAACTTGAGTTACAGCTGCGCAAACAATATTAGTTGAGTGATAGTGATGGCCTAGCAAGATGAAGGGAAAATGTAGCAGTGATGAGAATAGTGATGATCGAGCAAGCAAGTGCAAGCCAAGAAAGACAAAATAGTAGAGACTAAGCTACCTATTGTTGACGAAGTTGAAGAAGACAAGGATTTAGTGTCAACAAAATAATAGTTTGTAAAAGAATTTGTCATGTCCCCTAATTATGGTAACTAAATAGTTTTAATTATTATAAATAAATATATATTAAATTATTATAATTTCATGGTGAACAAATAAAATTATAAAAATATGTTTAAATGATTTAATACATCATTAAAAAATAAAGAATAATATATTACAATTCATTATATGTCACTAAGTTAATAAGGTAATAACTAATAAAATAATAAGGTCAAAATTAATATTAATAAATAGAATAGCAATAATAATATAATAGCAATAATGTTATAGTAAAATTTATCATGGTATTACATAAATCTGAGAATCATATATTTAGATTAATAATCTAAATATATAAAGTAAATATATTATGTAGTATGGAAATAATATTGATATTATAAATATATTTGACTTTATCTATATTATTAATATAATATAATCATATTAATGATTATATTTTTGATAATACAATTATCATTGGAAAAGATGCAACTTTTCTTATTTTGAAATATATAAAGGAGTATTGAATCCTATGAGAGGGGATAGAAAAATATTTCACAGGAAAATGTAGAATAAAATATGCAAGAGTTTAGAGTTATAATCTAATGTCCTAGTTAGGGACATTACAGTGGTATCAGAGCTTGATCCTGCCATGGGTGAAAAAAAAATATATAAAAAAAGGTTGTTCATAATCTATCAGAAACATTAGAAACAAACACTACATTCTTTTTAATGATGGATGTTATGGATACAAACTAGAATAGTTCTCAACTGATTAATATAATTATTTGGAGACACAGTGCTACTTAATTCCAAATTAGCAAGAATTATATGCTAGGAAGAGTCATTGGTGAATTAAAATCCCTAAAGAGTAGACATTATCATGACATGAACAATAAAGATTATTTCCATTAGTTTTGAGAATTGACGACATATCAAGCTCTCAAGGGAATAAAAATAATATTGAACACTAGTCACACAATTACTCCTGGTCAAAGTGTAACAAACATCGAATATTTTCATATAAATAAACCACAATGACATTTCATATATCAATGATGTATATGGTAATTATAATTTTAAGAGTTTAAATTAAGCACACACTTGATACAGGATCTATCAATATAGATTGCACACTCATTATTACCCGATCAATAGTCAGCACTGAACAAGTCACTCAACATAGAGGAAAAATCAAGAAACATAATAAATATCTTTGGAGAGTAGCCTCTATAACTACGCAATGATGATGAATGGATGAATTGATGTGTTATAGTACTTGGATATTAATCTATTCAAGAATCTGAACACAAAAGTCATTATATTTTTAATGCTCAAACTCACAGTTCCATATTATAAGTGACACAAAAATAAAGATAACAAATATGAACATCCTATTGAGATTTAAGACGGGTACCAATGACTGCATTAAATCATTACACCTTCTACAATTTTCTTTGACAACCATACTACTATCAAACACAATTATAGACATGTAGAAGATCATCATTCAGTCTACATCTAGTAGAAATGAAAGGATAAAAAGTAGTTAAATGAAGAAGCTTCACATGACATGTATAAAAAACCACTACATAAGAAGAAAAAATGAAGGAAAATGAGAGAATTGAATTAAGACTCTCATTTGTAGTTCACATGCCACACAAATGATCTACTGCCAAATAGGAAAGACTCGATCACCACATAAGCTTATGAACATTTGAAACTAAGTGGACAAGAAACGAGAATCATAAGAAGCCTAATTTTTACATAGAAGAATACACAGTGAGGACTATCATAGAATTCACTTTCTATGGAAGATAGGCAAGTTCATTGCGGGTATTCAAGGTACCCCCACAAGTTACAGATTCTTTCATTTAGCACCCTAGCCTATGAGTAGAGGGTTTTATGGATCAAGGCCCCACCAAATGAAGGTGGAGGAGGAAGAAGCTTTGTGATCACCAAATTTGGGGTTACCAAGATTATGCTGATGGAAACATTTGCTAAATTCAGAGAAATTGATAATACAATGACATACCCTCAATGAAACTATGTGTTTGTGTATTTTAAGCAAATCAAACATGTCAGCTACAATTTTAGTGGTCTTGAGTCAAGTAAAATATGTTAGATTGTGGTGACTGATTAGGAAAGTACTATACATACTTCATAATTAGTGGGGTTTGGGGCATCACCCTAATTTTTTTTGGTACTATTCATAGATTCGCCATTCGTAGATTCACCACTAAAGTTATGGCTAATTTATGGATGACATGTTATAACCCTAAAGTGGTTTAATACTTGTATAAAAGTATTTAGGGTTGGGTATTTTCATTAAGTTGTGATGCACAATTGGTTCTTGTGGCAGTATTGAGCTGTAAGGGATTACAGATTGTAATTAGGTTGTAATCACTAGATTGTAATAATATTGGACTTTTTTTTGGTGGACATAGCCTAGGGATTGGATGAACCACGTTAAATCTTGGTGCCTTGTGTTCATTTTTGTATGATCTATTATTTTTTTGTTATTGGTTATATTTGCATGTAGTTTTTATTTCTGTCTGTGGTTTACCCTAACAAGTGGTATTAGAGCGAGGTTGTCTTTCAGTTATCCTCTATAGAAAAGTCTCACAGTTAAGTGGGAGTCTCACAGTTGAGTGGGAGCGATGGAAAATGAGAGTAAGGTGAGGATTGACAAGTTTAATGGGTAGAACTTCCAGTTATGGAAGATGCAAATGGAAGACTATCTATATCAGAAGGATTTATGGAAACCGTTGGAAGGCAAAGCCAAGAATCAGGGAACTATGTCAGATGCTGAATGAGATCTTTTGGATAGAAAGGCACTCGAAAGCATTCGGTTATGCTTGGCACCATCAGTGGCATTTAATATTACAAAAGCAAAGATGAGAGAAGATTTGATGAAAAGCCTAGCGACATTGTATGAAAATCCCTCCGCTTCAAACAAGGTATTTCTCATGAATCATTTATTTAATAAGAAAATGGGAGAAGGTGGATCTGTTGTAGATCATTTAAATGAGTTTAATACTATTACTAGTCAGTTATCTTTTGTGGGTATCAATTTTGATGAAGAAATTAGGGCTCTCTTGATTTTGTGTTCTTTGCCTGAAAGCTGGAATGGCTTGGTAATGGCGGTGAGTAATTCTATTCCTAGATCTAGTACCCTAAAATATGATGATGTTATCGGTGTTGTTTTGAGTGAGGAAACTCATAAGAAATCCTCAGGTGGATCTACATCAAGAAGTGCTTTGAATGCACAAAGTAGGGGCAGAACGAATGAGAGAGGAAGTAACTCTAGAAATCATGGGAAATCAAGAGGAAAGTCAAAGGGGAAGAGGTCTTAATCAAGAGGACCAAATGATTACTAGTACTGTGGGAAACCAGGGCACAAAAAGAAAGATTGCTAGAATTGAAAGAAAAATGAAGGAGATAAATAAAATGGAGACAAGGAGGAAAATGTGGTAAGTAACAAATCCGAAGAGGATGCTTTGCTTCTGTCTTTAGAAAGTGTTGAGGATTCATGGGTTTTAGATTCTGGTGCTTCATTTCATGCTACACCTCATAGAGGTTATTTCATTGATTATGTCCAAGGGGATTTTGGGCTTGTTTATTTGGGGATTAATGAACCCTGTCAAGTTGTTGGAAAGGGAAAAATTAAGATTAAGTTGTAGAATGGGAATCATTGGCTACTACATGAGGTAAGACATGTTCCAAGGCTGAGTAGGAATTTAATTTCAACGAGGCAACTCGATGATGAGGGTTGTGTAGTTACTTTTAATGATAAAAATTGGAAGGTTTCAAAAGGTTCCCTTTTAGTAGCAAAAGGTGTGAAAGTAGGCACCTTATATCTTTGTAAAGGTCATATTGTTCCTTCTACTTTGATTATTTCAGAGAAAAATGAATGTTTAAGAACAATTGCTGTAGTTGAGCAAAGAGAACAAATAGCTGCTATAGATTCTGATGTAGCACTGTGGCACAACAGACTTGGGCACATGAGTGAGAAAGGTATGAAAGTACTTCATTCAAAGAAAGTTTTACTAGGTCTGAAATGTGTCAATATGGATTTCTGTGAAAGTTGTGTGCATGGAAAACAAAAGAGAGTGAGTTTTGTAAAGACTGGGAAGGAAAACAAAAAGGAGAAATTAGAGCTTGTGCATACAAATGTATGGGGACCAGCTCAGGTATCTTCCCTTGGTGGCTCTCATTATTATGTTACATTTATTGATAATGCAACTAGAAAAGTATGGGTTTATTTCCTTAGACAAAAATTTGATGTATTTCAAACTTTTAAGAAATGGAAATGCTTGGTTGAAAATGAGACTGGTAAGAAATTAAAATATTTTAGATCTGATAATGGTGGTGAGTATTGTAGTCATGAATTTGAAGATTGTTGCTCCACTAATGGTATTCATAGATAGAAAACTATTCTAAGGACTCCACAGGAAAATGGAGTGGCTGAACACATGAACATGACTATAATGGAGCACACAAGGAGCATGAGGTTGCATGCTGGGTTGCCCTTACACATGTGGGTGGAGGCTGTTAATACTATAGTATATTTGATTAATAGAGGTCTCTCTACTCCTTTGGGCTATGGTATTCCAAAGGAGACATGGAATGGTAAGAAGGTGAGTTATTATTTTCTCAAGACCTTCGGTTGTGACGCTTTTGCTCATATAGACTCTGAAAATAGAACCAAGCTAGAAGCTAAATCAAAGAAATGTGTCTTTGTTGGATATGGCATTAATGAATTTGGTTATAGGCTTTGGGATTTTGAAAATCATAAAATTGTTAGAAGTCAGGATGTCATATTCAATGAGAAAGTGTTGTACAAAGTTCTGTTGCAACAACATGAGAAGAAAGAAGATGATTATGTAGTGCTAGATGATACTCCAAAAGTTGATGTTCCAGCCATTCCTCATGATGTACAACAACCGCAAAAAAAAATACCACACACACCAGTAAATGTTAGATGGTCAACAAGGAAAATTAGACCTCCACAAAGATTTTCTCCCTCTTTGTATTCTATTTTACTTACTGATGTTGGTGAACTTGAAAGTTATGATGAAGCTGTGCAGGTGGATACTAAGATTCAGTGGGAGTCTGCAATGAAAGATGAAATGGATTCTTTGCTGAAGAATAAGACATGGGATCTATGCAAGTTGCTTGCAAGTAAAAAGGCTTTACAAAATAAGTGGGTTTATAGGTTGAAAGAACAGGAGGAAGGTAAGAAAAGATTTAAGGCCAGGTTAGTTGTAAAAGGATTTGCACAGAAAAAGGGAATTGATTTTGATGAGATATTTTCTCCTGTTGTTAAAATGACTTCTATCCATATTGTTTTAAGTCTTGTGGCTACTGAAGATTTGCATCTAGAGTAGTTGGATGTTAAAATAGGCTTTCTTCATGGTGATTTGGATGAAGAAATATATATGGCTCAGCCATGAGGATTTGAGGTCAAAGGTAAGGAGAACTTAGTGTGTAAATTGAAGAAAAGTTTATATGGCTTGAAGCAAGCACATCAACAATGGTATCTGAAATTTGACAAGTTTATGCATAAGCATGGCTATAATAGGTGTCATTTAGATTATTGTATTTATTTTAAGAGGTTGGATGATGATAGCTACATTATTTTATGTTTATATGTTGATGATATGCTTGTAGCTACGTCTAACATGGATCATATTGAGGGGCTAAAATGCTAGTTAGCACATGCATTTGCTATGAAGGATTTGGGGGCAGCAACAAAAATCCTTGGTATGAAGATTTGCAGAGATAGGATAAACATAATATTAACGCTATCTCAGGATGATTATGTTGAGAAGGTGTTGCAACGTTTCTCTATGGAGAATGCTAAAGCTGTTAGCACACCTTTACCTGGTCATTTGAAATTGACTAAGGAGATGTGTCCTAAGACACATGGAGAAGAGAACAAGATGTCCAAGGTACCCTATGCTTTAGCTGTAGGAAGCTTCATGTATGCTATGGTGTGCACTAGGCTAGATATTGCCCATGCAGTGGGAGTCATTAGTAGGTATATGAGTCATCTAGGATTTGAGCATTGGAATGCTGTCAAGTGGATTCTCAGATATTTGAGAGGAACATCCAATAAGTGTTTACACTTTGGGGGCTCTACTATTGATTTACAGGGCTATGTTGATTTAGATTTGGAAGGGGATATTGATACCAGGTGGAGTACTATAGGTTATGTCTTTACTATTGGTGGGGCAGCCATGAGATGGGTTTCTAGGTTACAAAAGATTAATGCTCTATCCACTACAGAGGCAGAGTATGTTGCTGCTATAGAGATAGCCAAGGAGATGATATGGATTTAGTTCTTCTTGAAAGAATTGGGACATCCTCAGAAGGATAATTATTTGTTCACAGGTAGTTAGAGTGCCATTCATCTTGCAAAAAATTCAGCTCTGCATTCTAAGACCAAACACATATAGTTGCGGTAGCATTTCATTCAGTCAATTTTGGAGGATGGACAGTTAAAGCTAGAGAAGATACATACCAATGAAAACCTAGTAGATATGTTGACAAAGGTTGTAACAAGGGAGAAGTTAAACTCCTCTTCAGCTTCGGTGGGTCTTTTAGACTGAACATGAATAAAAGAACAATAGAGTCCAGGTTGGTTTGATCCAGTGGGAGCCCCATGTGGTAGTAGTATTGCTACAGGATCAGTCTCCAAGTGGGAGATTGTTGTTTAGTGTGGAGCCTGATTAGTCCCCAATTGGAAGATTGTTAGATTGTGGTGATTGATTAGGAAATTACTATACATACTTCATAATTAGTGGGGTTCGCCATTCGCAGATTTTCCATTCATAGATTTGCCACTAAAGTTATGGCTAATTTATGGCCGACATGTTATAACCCTAAAGTGGTTTAATAATTGTAGAAAAGGGTTTAGGATTGGGTATTTTCATTATGTTGTGATGCAAAATTGGTTCTTGTGGCAGTATTGAGCTGTAAGGGATTACGGATTGTAATTAGGTTGTAATCATTGGATTGTAATAATATTGGACTTACTATTTGGTGGACATAGCCCAGGGATTGGGTGAACCACGTTAAATCTTGGTGCCTTGTGTTAATTTCTGTGTGATCTATTATTTTTCTGTTATTGGTTATATTTGCATGTAGTTTTTATTTCTATTCATGGTTTATCCTAACAACATAAGTGAGTGGGAAAATTCATTTACTCCATTGAGAATTAGGGTGATTTATTTATAACAATACTGTGAACTCCCATATCAAAGCTAGGGGTGAATAATGAGGGGCACCTATTCTCATCATAATGAGGAGAATAAAGGCATTTCTATCAAGTTAAGGTAAGGAAGGTAAGTTTAAATTCATTATTTTTGAATAATTAATATTGAAGGTGGACAATTATATCTATGGATTATTAAATTAACAAATTAATTATATGTTTGATGTAGAATAAACAATTTAATTATGTTAAGAAATACACATGCTTTAGTATTTCAATTAAGTTATTACATTATTATAGAAACAATAATGAACATAAGAAAAAGAGGAAGAATAAATAAAATAAGTTGATTAAATAATGATTTCCCCAGAATTGCGTTTAATAAGAGCAGAGGTGGGTAAGAAGGTAGAAGCTGAGTCCTAAGGCAAGAGGAGGGGAAAATGCCCTCTCCTAGGTTTAGATTTATTGAGCCATGGAATCCCACCACAATGTTTCGAGGACTGAGGTATGTTATAGCATCTTGGCATGGTGAGAGATGGGAGGCTCACATTTGAAAGGCGGGGACCTGGGGTCTTGTCAAGCCTTTAATGTATTGTCCCAGCCTAGTCTCCGGATGACCTAGCCTATACTTACAATGTAATAGTTTGGGAGGGGAAAATATACATACATAATGAATCAAGCATGGTGAGAGGTGGAAGGCTCACATTTGAAAGGTGGAGAGCTAGGTCTTGTCAAGCCTTTAATGTGGTGTCTTGAAGGCTCACATTTGAAAGACGGAGACCAAGGTCTTGTCAAGCCTTTAGTGTGGTGTCCTAGTCCAATCTCTAGAAAACCTAACCTATACACACATTATTATCGACATGACATAAATATGGACATATATGAAGAATTATTTTGATTAAATAAATGCAGTGATTGATTAGTAGCTTCTTTAAAAGTATACTTTGATGTACTAACTTGTATTCCTTGATATACGTATATGAATGTGTATTAATTACTTCATGGTTGCAGGTTCACAATTAAGGAAATGCATAACATGTGTATTGGGTGTCTTCATTGTGTATGTTTCGTGTCTACATGCATTAATGTGTTTTTTTCGTGTATGCTTCGTGTCTACAAGTACTCATATATTTACTTCATGCATTACAACATTAACTACATGCATACCTTATGTATTATTTCATCCTAGTGTATAACTTGTAAATTGACTTTAGAGGAAAGGGTTAGTATAAATAGTCATTGCTTGAGGACAAGCAATTTGAGGAAGGGTGGACTGTCATGTCCCCTAATTATGGTAATTAAATAGTTTTAATTATTATAAATAAATATATATTAAATTATTATAATTTCATGGTGAACAAATAAAATTATAAAAAATATGTTAAAACGATTTAATAAATTATTAAAAAATAAAGAATAATATATTACAATTCATAATATGTTACTAAGTTAATAAGGTAATAACTAATAAAATAATCAGGTCAAAATTAATATTAATAAATATAATAGCAATAATAATATAATAGCAATAATGTTGTAGTAAAATTTATCATGGTATTACATTAATCTGAGAATTATATATTTAGATTAATAATCTAAATATATAAAGTAAATATATTATGTAGTATAGAAATAATATTGATATTATAAATATATTTGACTTTATCTATATTATTAATATAATATAATCATAGTAATGATTATATTTTCGATAATACAATTATCATTGGAAAAGATGCAACTTTTCTTATTTTGAAATATATAAAGAAGTATTGAATCCTATGAGAGGGGATAGAAAAATATATCACAGGAAAATGTAGAATAAAATATGCAAGAGTTTGGAATTATAAACTAATGTCCTAGTCAGGGACATTACAAAATTGAGTTTTGAGGCCAACATAGTTGAATTTTTGGATTGGTTAAAATGTGTGAATGATGAGGATTGCTGAGCAACATATTAATGCATGAATTGAGTTTGTTAAGTGATCAAAGGAAATGATTTAAAGAAATATTTCTAGAAGTTTCAAGAAAGAGGGAGAAGACAAATTTAATGAATTTGACCAAACCCTAAGATCTATGGTGATGTTTAAGTGAAAAAAAGATCAAAGGTACCTATTTAAGGAGGGACAAGATGTTTTAAGTCAATTGGTTTGTTGTTGATTAGAAAATTTGCAAAGTGTAATGAAGAACAAAGTAGTAGAGGAAAAGTGAGAAGATTGGTGAAGTGTGATTTCTTGAAGGGTTTTCCAGCAAATAAGAGATGGAGAATATAACAAAGTCTAGTCAATGAACTAGAAAATGAGACAAATGGAGATTTAAATTTGCAAAGTGAGCTATATATAAATAGATCAAACCTAGCTAGTACTTTCTAACCATTGTGGTAGTAAAATCCTTTAAACAACCTAATAGTCATTTGTAAATCCTGTAATCAAGGTGACATTCTAGTGGAATGATATAAAAAACTCTAACTAGGATACTCCTAGTAGGGTGATTAAATCCTTTAACAAGGTTACACCTAACAATGCATTTTTTAACCTTTAATAGGGTTGGCTCTTAACCAAGCTCACTTCAAAAGAGAGAATAGTGGTAGCATGTTACTTGGTGGTTTTCCCCAAATTGGGTTTCCATGTTAAATCATGGTGTCATATATGTGTGAATGTTATTTTCATGGTGCATTCTATTTATTTTTGTTTATTTCTAATATTTGATATATACTAAGAAAAGAGATAAGTGATGAATGAATAAATTAAGTTCCTGATGAGTTGCTATATTGGCTGAGTGGTTTTATGAGTCTGAATAAGTTGTTTGAAATTGTTAAAATTTGAATTGGTATATTTGGATTTGAGAATAAATGATTCCCCCTAATCCCTTTTTAGTTATTCTAATCATTCTAGTAATTGGTATCAAAGCTTTGTTGCTTGTAAGGAAATTTTGAAGGGACTTAAGCTAAAGATCAAGATGTATGAGAGAGACTTACCCAAGATGAATAAAGAGAACTTCCTAGCATGGCAATGACTGATGAGACTGTATCTATATAGAGTTGGAGATTCTACACTATACTACTTGGAAAATTAATACATCAAAGTTCCTAGACCCATGATGGTTGAGAAAATAAAGGAGAAGAAGGAGAACAATCAAATGATGATAGATCTAAGATCTTCCCTGAGTTATGCTAAATTTGATGATGTGAAAAATTTCACTACTACAAAGAAAAAGTGGTATGATTTGGAATAAATCCATGGAGAAGAAAAAAATGTGTTTTGGGCTAAAGCAAAACGTTTGAGAGGCAAGTTTGATGACATGCGAATAAAAGAAGGAGAGATTGTTGTATAGTATTGTGGCAAAATCAAGGAGGTTGTGAATTCTATTAGAAGAGATGGAGAAAACATATTTTATGGGAATCTAATAAGAAAGGTATTGAGGACTTTATTCCCTATCTATGTAATTAGAGTATCTACAATTCAAGAACTGGAATGTACACCTGGTAATGATCTGACCTTGGATAGTCTAATTGGTAGAATCACTACATTTAAATTGTTAAATTTTGATAACTATACACCTTCTAGTGTTGAATAAAACTAACCCTTGATGGATCCAAAATAAATAAAAAGAGTAATCATGTGGATAGTGACAATTAATCATATGATGACCTTGATGAGTTAGAAGCATTATTGGAAAGAAGGCTAATAAGAGGAAAAGGAAAATACAAAGGTAAACTTCCTATAATCTATTTTACATGTAACAAAGTTGGTCATACTACTGCAAGGTGTACTGAAAGAGATGAGAAGGAAGAAAGGACAGATAACAAATACCAAAGAAGGAGAGACAATGGAGGTAACCAAGGTAATAGAGACTACAAATTTAAACATAAGAAATCTTGTTACTATTGGATAATGTTGTCCTTGATGTCACACAAATGTCATATCAGTCATTAGTCTCAAGTTCATCGAGCTCAGACAATCTGCAATACAATCTACAGTGCCAACCGAGCTCACTCGATCATCAAAGGAATCATGGAGAAGAAAGCTTGTTCACCGAGCTCACTCGGTCATCAAAGAAATCATGAAGAAGTTAGTATTAACCGAGCTTCACTCGGTCTCCAAAGGATAGTTTTCACCGAGCTCACTCGGTTATCTCAAGAAACTCAGTACTTATCGAATTCTCCCAGTGATTGAAGGATTATCATGAAGTTTGTATATTAACTGAGCTCAGTCGGTTAACACAGTAATTATTTTCTGAACAAAGTTTACCGTGCAGGGTCGGCCAATATAGGGATTTGCAAATTAATTACTTCTAGCCGACTATTGTAATTGTTTGTTTAGTCAGTGATTCGAGCTGACTTAGATAATCTAAAAGGTATATATGGTCATTCCACTTATGAATTAAAAGTGTGAAGATTGTGAAAAAGAAGTTATGAATACGAATTATAGTATGAAATGATAAGGTGAATGTTGAGAAAAGTCTGATGAAGGATCAGATGTGTTGAAGAAGCTGTAAAGTTGCATTTGATCAGTGAGGATCCAGCCAAGCATAATAGAGATCTGTAATCAGCAAAGATAAGTTGTACTTTATATCAGATCACTTCATTGTTGCTTTCTAACCATTGTAACAGTGAATTCAAAATCTCTTAACAGAGTTGGTTTAACAGCCATTCAATAAATCCTCTAACAAGGTGACAGTTCAGTTGAATTGTTCTAAAGACCTCTAGCAAGGCCACTCCTAACAGGGTGATTAAATCCTTTAACAGGGTCACACCTAACAGTGTGTTTTTGTAACCTTTAACAGGGTTGGATCCTAACAGGGCTCACTTTAGAAGAGTGAAAAATAGTATCTAGTTACATTGGTGGTTTTTGCCATATTGGGTTTCCACATTAAAACTGGTGTCTCTTGTGTTCTTAATTGCTGAATTACTTTGTGCATGATAACATATCAGTTCTTAATATTTATCATTTATTGCTTTATCAAGTTTCAACATTTTATATTAAGGGTATATTCAAACATCTTAGGGACTGTGGAAAGTTTTGTAGTAAATGATTCACCCCCTCCCCCTCTCAGTTACTCTATTCTCATTTCCAACAGTTACATTACTAAAGAAGATGGTCCTAATAGTGATTTTGATGAAAATGATGAAGAAATTGTTTATGTTGTAATGAAAGATGAATCTCATGAATATGAGAAAACTTCTTTAATCTCACATGTGAATAAGAATGATAGATGGATAATTTATAGTGGTCACTCACATCATATAACTAGTGATACAAGTAAGTTTGAAAAGTTAGAATATTATAATTGAAGTAGTGTTAAGTTTGGAAATGATGCACCATGTTTTAATTAAGTAAAAATAGGTTTTAAAGGACCCAAAACCTTTTACAGAGTAGCAAGAAAATAAAAAATGAGAAACCCAAAAGAACTATGCATCAACACCAAGAGAAGAACAAGCTAAAACAAGTAGCTAAAATAACGAGATGGAAAACATGACAAAAAGAAAGCAAAAAAGACAACACAAAACTAGATACAAGGTCTTCAATAGATCCACTACCTAGTTTGTAAGGATATTCATGTTTTCTGTAGAGGACTTCAGATCATCCATTTCTTTGGCTTTGACACCCTTTGTCTTTTTCGAGTTGGCCCTAGTGTGCTTGCTAGGTCCTTGGTCATCTTTCACATCCTTGGAGCCTTGACCGTTCTCTTGTTCAATTTTTTTTAGGAGAGTGTTAATGTTTTCTTCCAAAGTCTTCAAAATAGAACAATTTTGATTTGCCTATTTCTTAACCATCTTCTACATATTAACCACTCTATTGTCTAGACCATCAAAGTTTTTCTGAAAATCTTTATTCAATTGATCTAGAGCTCTCTATTTTTGGCTTTGGAGGGTGAATACATTTCATTAGATTCTTAACCTCTTCAACATTACCAATCACCTCAAAGAGTTTATGAATATGTTGTCCTAGAGTTCTCTCCCCTCTAGTAGTTGTGCTAAGCTGGTCAAATTCTCGTACAATGTCCTACATCTACTACTATAAACTACTAATATCCTTCTTCATACGCCCTAGATTTCCAAAGATCCCTTTCAAAAACCCTTGGTCATCATTTCCCTTGTTATGATGCACCATGTTATATGAAATTGAGTGACAAAATCATTTATAACAATGCATAGTAGGTTGAAGGATTGAAATATAACTTGTTTTGTGTGGTACAGTTGAACATTTTAGGCTACTTAATTGAATTCCAAAATAAGAAGGAAAAGATTTATGATGCTACTGGTGAACTAATTGGAAGTGGAGATCAAACAAGTGGTAACTTGTTCTATCTAGACCTATCTGAAGATATATGTTTAATTGCATAGTTTAAAGATATTTGGTTATGGTATAAGAGGCTATGTCATGTTTAATTTGATTATTTCGTAAACATTAGTAAGATGAAAAGAGTAAGAGAGTTACCAAGACTGAGAAAACTTGAAAAAATGATGTACAAACAATGTCAAATGGGAAAAATAAAAAAAGTCTAGTTTCAAGAGCAAGACCTATTGGTCTAATGATATTTTGGAGTTGGCCCATACCAATTTATGTGGTCCTATTGGAGTGCAAATCTATTATGATGATGAATACTTTATTCTATTTGTTGATGATTTCTCTAGAATGATGACCATGATGTTTCTTAAAGAAAAAGATGATGTTTTTCAAATGTTTAAGTGGTATTTGGATAGAGTTGAAAAAGAAATAGGAAAGAGTCTGAGGTGCTTGAGATTAGATAGAGGAGGTGAAATCATATCAAATGAGTTCAATATATCCTACAGTGACAAAGGAATCAAGAGACAAATGAGTGCACTAAGGACTCCACAACAGAATGGGATAACTGAAAGAAGAAATAAATCAATCATGGACTATGCAAGAACATAGATGATGGAGAATAATGTGTCACAAAAGTATTGGAGAGAAGTTTTAAGTACTATTATTTATATATTAAATTGAGTTCAAGTCAAGAAAGGTACAAACAAACCCTTTTTGAACTTTGGTATGGCTATGCACCTAATGTTAATTATTTGAAAGTTTTTGGAACCAAGTTTTACATATAGAAAGATGCAAGGAAAGGAGAACTTGATACAAAGAGTGATAACTGTAAGAATTTGCTTAAGGGAAAAATTCACCTAGGAACTAAGAACTCAAACACAAGCACAATTGTAGACCATAGAGAGAGAGTATGATCAGAATGATGATATATTCATTCGATATGCAATGTAAAGTACACTAGGAATGCCTATTGTTATCATTTTTTACGCCCCTACCAAGATTCAAATTTCAAATGTTTACCTGCCAACAGCTAGTGTTTAGAGTTAATATTATTTTAACTGCCTGATCAAACCTTATAATATGTTCTACGGCCTGCAAGTCTTCCATCGTCAGATCTAAAGAATATCTATGGTTGGCGCTATCTCACCATTGGAAGTTGCACGATGGATACGTTAGCGCTATAGCGGCCTTTTGTCATGTGTCAGGTGGGTCCCCTTTTCCTCGATTATTTCTTCGATGCCGGGTTTTGCCAGTTCCATGGTGGGTGCCATGGCACTATCAAAAAATTTGAGCTTCTTGCTGATAGCAACATAGCGCCCAGACAGAAAGTGATCTTGCGGCAAGGTTTGGAAGTACGGTGGGTTCTAGGTGTGCCTCGTCAGATATCAGTGAGGATTTGTTAGACATGTTGGCGGTGGATTCATCTTTCATTGGCTAAAGTATAACTGTGTGGAGTATGGGTCCTACTTTCCTTGGCAGGCCACAGACAGGGGTTCGTTAGACAGTTGGCACATGGCTAGTTCCTATTGGCTATGCATTGAGAAGTCAGATCTATCTTGCTCATTGTTAGATTAGTTCAGATCAATGATGGACGCTATCTCGCTATGAAGAACTGTGAGAACTTTAACCATAGTGACATAGCACCTCGGTGATGCGTGGCATGTGGGTCCATTTCTATCTTGTGGGCTACAGGATGAACAGGTGGCTTGTCTTTTGTGGTAGTTGTCAGACAGGTCAGAGTATGTAGGCAGATCTTATTGGCCCATCCAATTAACTAGGTATGCAGTCCTGCAAAGAGTTTGAGCACCATAGATGTGAATTTGATCCACGGTTGGCATCATGTCACTATTGAGAGTTGCACGATAGATACCCATAGCAACATAATGCCTCGGCGACGCATGGCATAGATGATGTAATGGGCCTGCCCTTCTTCAAAGTGATAGTACATCTCATCCTCAGTGGCAGTTGTTAGATGGGTCAGAATAAAGTGGCATTTTTTCATTGGTCCATTCAGCCAGCTCGAGATGCAGTTGTACAATTTTGTGGACCACCGTAGATCTAAGGCAGATCTACGGCAGGCGCTATCTCGCTATGGAGAACTGCGAGAATTTTAACCATAGCGACATAGCGCCCTTTTGCCACATGGATCAGGGGGCTAGGTCTCGCCAAGGTATGTGTGCTAAGGATTGCTAGGTGTCATTCGAGTGTGGTGCAGTTGCCGAGTTGGTGCCAGGTATGATGGGCCTGGGTAGGAACAAGCATAGTATTATGACGAGTCTTTACAATCGTCAAATTTTAGGAAGATCGATGGTTGGCATTATCGTGCTATTAAAAGTTGCACACTATATACCATAGTGACATAGCACCTCAGTGACACATGCAAGGTGGGCCCGTGTTATCTCTTGAACCTCAAGGATGATGCTAGGTTATGCCAGGTAGATACCAAGTGTGCTGACAGCATTTTGTGGGCCCAAAAGTTGAAAAGCAAAGCACAGAACACGACGAGTCTCCACGATCATCAGATTAAGAAAGATCAACAATGGGCGCTATCTCACTATGGAGAACTATGAGAATTTTAACCATAGCAACATAGCACCTTGGTGACACGTGTCTCGCATGGCCGACCAAAGTTGACAGTTAACAACTGGCAGTTAGTGTAATCGTCACAGCTAGAGTTTGAGGAGTTGGTGTGGTTAGTGATGAAGAGATGGTCAACTATGTAGGACTTCTGCAAGGTGGCAAAATAAAAAGAGGCTGTTCGTCCATGTGGTCCATCCTGCTTACAGATACAAGTTGACTTGCTGACTCTGCTGATTCACAACCCAAAAAAAAATGAAGGTAATCAATTTTGTTGCGTGATATGATCTTCATGATCGATTTCAACTACCATGAAATGAATGCAAAATGAGAAGAACACTCCACCACCCATCTTTTGATCCATCTACTAGGTCAGAGCACAGTTATGGCACTATTTATATCTCCTTAGGGCCCTGTTTCAAATTATTGTGTCTGGATCCACATCCAGATCAGATTTCCCCTTGATTGTTCTTTGCAGAACTTAATGGCAGGTAGCTGGGAAGTCACTTCAGTTGGAAGAGATCTCAGTTATGCTTGAACTATAAAGGCAACTTTTGTAGATTTTGTTAAGTGGGACCTTTCTCTGGCTTTTCTCTGCTGTGGCTCTGCAATTCCAGTGTAAATTCCCCTGTGCCTCTGAACTGTATGATGCCTCTGAACTGTATGATTCTCTATTTTATTTCCTTCAACCATTGGTATGAAAGTGCAAGAACTCTTTGCCTTCGCCATTGTTTTGTGAAAGTCTGTAATCTACATGACTGTTTCTCTATTGGCTTGTGAATGGTATATAAGTGAATCTCTCTTTCCTTGTGACATTTATCTTGATCATCTTGATTTGCATGTGGTTATTTGATTAAAGCAAGTCTGAATATGTATATCCTTAGTTTCATTTTGGTTCAATAGTGCATATATGGGTAGAGATTGGTCTGAACACTCTATTTTGGTGCATCGCCTCTTTAGATTAGGCTAGGTAGATTTGTTTCATGCTCTCCTTCTCCCTTTTCTGCTCAAAGAGTAGTTAGGTGTACCCTGATAGTAAGAGGAAGCCAGCCTTCTCCGCAGACTCAACCTCACAGTTCAAGTGCCATAGCTTGGAGGTTATTTCCATGTTTCACTAGGTTGTCCTCATGCATAGGCTCTGGACAAGGGTGCAAACCTAAGTGACAACAATTTTTGGCACACCCGGTGGGACAACATCTCAAAAAATTTCAAGTCTACTGGTGTCAAAAGGGAAGATTTCAAGATTAATATTGAAGAGATAATACTGGCTTCAGTGTTTAAGCCTTCAAGAGGCTCATTCTTCAAAGTACTTGGCGACTCTGAGCTTCAAACACATATCTAGTTCCAGACCAAAGTTGCAGTGATTCATGCCCAGAGCTGAGACAAGGACATCTTCTAGAGGTAATTTTCAATACCAAGAGCTTTCACTTTCAAACCCTAGAAGACAGAAGACTAGAATATCCTTATCACTAGTTAGGAGCACAATAGTAACAAATACTCCTGCAAGATCTATCTCTACTCCTCTTGCTGTTAGATCTCAGCCTAGACTACCATCAGAACATATCAATAGATCACTTGTCTATATGGCATTGCCTAGAGCTCATACTTTTGCCACCTTTAATGGTGGGAGCCCTCTCTTGTTAGCCCAAAGACATGACATACTAGTAGCTACACTCAAAAGTATACCAGAATTTATTGGTGAAACTTCTACCTCCCCCTTAGAACACATTCAAGAGGTTGCAAATGTCTGCAATATCCATGGCATTACAGAGGATGATGTTGCAGTTAGGATCCTAGCCTCATCCTTGAAAGGAAAAGCACTACAATGGTATAGAGGTCTAGCTCATGGTTCTATAATAGGTTGGGATGGATTAGGAGTAGGATTGTGCAAACATTTTGAGGATAAGAGTGACTATTTGTCACTTTTAGAGCAATTGACTACTATAAAAAGAGCCCCCCATGAATGTATGGCTGATTTTAACTATCGATTCCAAAAGACATGGGATAGAATACCTACTTCAGTGAAGCCTACCCCTGGTAATGCCTTCTTGCATTACCTTAGAGCTTTTAACAACGATATTGCCACTACAATCCAAACTATGGGAGGAGATACCTTGCCTAACACTTATGACACAACAATAAGGGCAAAAAACATCTTGATAAAAGGAGGTAAGTTAGCTCCAAGGCCTCCTATGCCTTTCTTCCTTGATGTTTCAAATCATCAACTAGCAATGGCTCCCCTTCCCACAACTTCTATTTCACAATCCCTTACTCCAGTCTCTCAAGCTTCCACATCCTCACATGGGATAGATGAAATCAAGGAGATGATGCAATCTATGATGCAGAACATGGAAAAAAGAGACAAGAACCTTGATAAAAGATTGTAGGATCAAGGGAGGAAGTTAGAAGACCAAGGAAGGAGGTTGGAGGATAATTTCTATATGATGCAGAAAGTGAGCAACAAAGTGGTGACTTTAGAAAGATAGCAAGCTCAAGGTAGTAAGCCTCATCAATTGTAATATCAAACTTTGGATAGTGGTAGGCCTCCAAATCCTAATCATTGGAACCATTCTTTTGATCAAAGTAGGTAGGGTGGCCAGGCTTCAACCTCAAATGTAAATCAAAGTAGGGCCATAGTCCATCAAAACAATATGGCTCAAGATCAATATTTTTGTCCCTCCTATAACTACTCCTATGCCTATTGTATGTGTCAGAAGGCTAAATCTTATTTTTCCTTAATAGTCCAAGAACCTATAGCAAAACAAGCATACAAGGAGGACCAATTTAAGGATGCCTCAGATATGCAAAGACAGGGTGATTGCTCTTTCATGAATCATCAGATGGAGAAGCATTGTAATGTAAACCAAGATTCCATTGCTCATAATACTAGAAGCAAAATAAGAGCTATGGAAGATGTTGTCCCTCCTCCTCCCAATTAGGCCTCAACTTTGAATACAGTACCTCATGAGCAAGCAACAAATAATCAATCAAGTGCCTTTCAGCAGCAAAGGCAAAACCATGGCAGAAATGATACAAGTGATCCTCAGGCCATCCCATCACAACCTCATATAGTTGTAGCCCCTAAGGTTTCTACCAAAAAACCTACTATTCCATTTAGTGTGGTAGAGAAAATGAAGAAGACAAATGTGAATATCTCCATGTGGGATGCTATTGCTACTATACCAATGCAAAGGAGATTAATGTAGGAAGAGTTAGAAAGAATTGAACCAAAGGATCAGACACCTAGCATGGAAAGTGCCACAAGCCTAGTACAACCATCAAGGGAGGAAGAAATAAGTAAAAGGGTTTGGCCTCCTCCATTCTATGTTTCCCTAATTATAGGAGGCAAATTAGTCCATAATTGCATGATTGATTCAGGGGCCAGTAGTTCAGTGATGCCTAGGTGTGTTGCTGATGTTTTGAGAATGAAATATGAGCCCATTGTTAGGGATGTATTACAGTTGGATGGTAGTACTTTCAAGACTATAGGGATCCTTAGGAATGTGGAGATGGCCCTACATGCATGCCCTGGTTGTACTATAACCCAAGATATCTCTATTGCTGAAGTCAAGCCATATTTTGCCATCTGTCTATCAAGAGACTTTACTACCCAAATAGGTGGTTTTATATCTTATGATTGGTCATACATGTCTTTTAAAACTAGATATGGAGCCAATGCTTCAATCAGAGTAGAGCCTCAAGCCCTTCATCATACTGAATCTTACACCCCCAACCCCATCAACATGAATTGCCCTATTCTAGAGATGGATGAGAATGACATAGTGAAGGAGCCCACCACTCCCCTAGCAGAGATACCTGATTTCTTCTTGGATGAGTGGGCTGACACATATCAATTTGACCCTATGTCAGAGATCCTCGAGACAGGTCTCAGTACATATTGTATATTGGAAAAGGATGCCCTGGTTCCCAATCTTGTGGATGCTAAAGAAGATGAAAGTGGGATATGGAGTATGTACTTCAATGGATCAAGGAATAAAAATGGATCAGGAGCTGGTGTAATGTTAATTTCCCCTACACAAATAAGGTATTACTTCTCCTTTAGGCTCCAATTCAGTTGCACCAATAATGTGGCCGAGTATGAATCCTTGATCCAAGGTCTCTTACTTGCTCAAAAAAGAGGAATTCAAGCCTTAAGGGTCTATTGAGACAGTGAGTTGGTGGTTAATCAAGTGAGAAATCAAAATATTGCCAAAAATGGTTTGTTCAAGTCTTATAAACATAGAGTTTGGGATTTTCTTGAGGGTTTCAATGCATTTAACATCCAAAGCATCCCTAGAAAAGAAAATAGACATGCTGATAGACTTGCAGCAATAGGTGCATCTTATGATGTGCCAAGGAATCTTGAGGAGGAGAAGAAGAAACAAATCAGAGTGGTAGTAAGGCCTTCCATCCCTGACAATAACACCCACTGGCAAGTGTTTGAGTCTGATGAGAAAATTATCAGCTTCTTGCAGAATGAGGCAGAATTTTTAGAGAGAAATCAGTCAAGACTGCAAGATCAGTATGGTGATCAGATCATTCATCTTAGTTCTAACAAGCTGCCTAAAGGTCTCATTACTTTAGAGAGTGTTTTTAATCCTAATGATGAAGCAAAGGGCAGGGCCATGAACCTAGCTGCTGATGAGGGTGACCATACTCCAGTCATGGTTGCTGATGGAAAATCCTTAAACATGGGGAAGGTATATTCTGAAATTGAACAAGAAAATTTTATTCATCTATGTCAGGAATTTAATGATATATTTCCTTGGACATATGATGACTTAAAGGGTTTTGACCCAAGGTTATTTCAGCATACCATAGATTTAGTTGATGATGCAAAACTAGTAAGACAAAAACAAAGACCAGTGAATCCCAAGATTGAACAATTAATGAGAAAAGAGCTATCCAAATTGATTGAGGCCCACATAATTTTTCCTATCAAACACTCATCATGGGTAGCTAACCTTGTCCCTGTTAGGAAGAAGAATGGGGAAATTAGATTGTGTGTGGACTTTAGGGACCTTAACCAAGCTTCCCTTAAAGATCACCATCCTCTCCCTTCTATGGAGCAGATTTTGTCCAAGGTTAGTGGTTCAAAGAGATTCTCATTTCTTGATGGATTCTCTGGTTACAATCAAGTGCTGGTTAAAGAGTCTGATAGGTACAAGACTGCATTTACCACTAAATGGGGTACCTATGCTTTTTGTAAGATGCCATTTGGGCTAACCAATGCAGGTGCTACATTTCAGAAGGCAATGGAGATGGCCTTAAAAAGATTGATTGATAATTTTGTCTTAGTCTACCTTGATGATATCAATGTGTATTCAAAGGATGTAGATGATCATTTTCATCATCTCAGACATGTATTCTTAAGATGTAGAGAGTTTGGGGTTTCCCTTAACCCAAGTAAGTGTGTCTTTGCTACTAACCAAGGAAAATTATTAGGGCATATTGTATCCAAGGACGGCTTAACCATTGATCCAGAGAGAACAAAAGCAATACTTGCCCTTCCTCTTCCTAAACACAAGAAAGGGCTGCAAAGTTTCCTAGGTAGGATAAATTTTGTGAGAAGATTTATTTCAAATATTGCTACCATGATGAAATATCTTACAGCTATGCTTAGGAAAGGTATGGTCTTTGCATGGACCAAGGAAGGGAAGGAAAGTTTTGAAGAGATCAAGATAGCCATAGCCTCAGCCCCTACTCTCATGAACCCAAAATTTGAGAAGGATTTCATTCTTTATACCTTAGGTGGCGAGTCAAGCATTTCTACTATCTTGACTCAAACAAATGACAAGAATGAAGAACAACCCATAACTTTTTTTAGTGAAGGGCTTAAGGAGTATGAAGATAGGTTCAGTTATGTAGAGAAGCAAGCCTTGCAGTCATCAGAGCTTTAATAAAATTTAGACATCTCCTGTCCCATAACAAGATTCATTTGTTAGTACACCATGCCAGTGTGAAGGGTTTCCTTTTGAGCAAAGATATTAGTGAGAAAAGAGCTGGTTGGATTACAAGAGTGATGGAGTATGATGTCAATATCCAGGTCACTAAGCTGGTAAGAGGTAAAGGATTGTGTAAGCAGATGTTATCATCTCAAGAGCCTAGTGAAGAAGTTGTCATGATATTAATAGAAGAACAAGAAGCAAGAAATGATGGCCCAAGGAATTGGATGGATGACATGAAGAATTTCTTATTAGGGAATAGATACCCTCAAGAATTAGACAAAGCTAAAAGGAGACAGTATAGGCTATAGTCAATTCATTATGTCATGGTTGATGATATCCTTTTTAGAAGAGATTTTAATGGATCCCTATTAAGGTGTCTTGATATAAATCAGGTTGAAAGAATGATCAAGGAACTTCATGATGGTCTTGATGATGGCCACTTCTCGGCTAGAACAACTGCAATGAAGATCATGAGGGATGGTTATTACTGGACATCTCTATTCCATGAATGTCATAAGTATGTAAGGAAGTGTGAAAAATGTGCCTTCTTCTCTAGAAAACAAAGACTTCCAGCTCTTCCCCTCCATCCTATCTAGGTGGATCAACCTTTTGCTCAGTGGGGGTTGGATTTCATAGGCCCTATCAATCCTCCTTCTAGTTCTAGTCACAAATGAATTTTAGCTACTATAGATTACTTTACCAGGTGGACAGAGGTAGTGGCATTGAAGGATGCCACTGAATCTTTAGTTGTTGAGTTCCTTGATAGAATTGTGACTAGGTTTGGTGCCCCTTCAACCATTATTTCAGATAATGCCAAGTCTTTTGTTGGAGCTCAAATTTGTCCATGGGCAGTGGATCATAATATCTATATGAGCACATCCTCAAATTATTATCCTCAGGGTAATGGTTTGGCCAAGTCATCCAACAAGAACCTAATCAAGATCATGAAAAGGACAATAGAGGATAATCAGAGGTGTTGGCATAAGAGGTTGAAGATTGCACTGTGGGCTGACAGGATAACACCTAAAAGATCAATAAGGAATTCACCATTTGTGTTGGTATATGCTAGAGAAGCAAGGCTTCTAATTTCATTGGAGTTCCCAGCCCTGGAACTAGCTCATTAGCTGGAGTTGATTGAGGATGATGCCATGATAGTGAGAATGGCAGAACTGATGGAGCTAGAAGAAAAGAGAAATTAGGCCATGCAGATCCTAGAGGCACACTAGCAGTAGGTGAAGAGGAGTTTTGACAAGAAGGCTAGGGTCAAGATCTTCAGGGAGGGAGATTTGGTTTTGAAGTGGGATGTAGATAGGGAAAAACCAGGAAGACACTCAAAGTTTGATGCATTGTGGAGTGGTCCTTATCTAATTATCAGTTGCAAGCAGGCCAATGCTTTCTAGTTAAGCAGGCCTAATGGTGAGATTCTGCCCATCTCAGTCAATGGGATTTACCTTAAGCCATGTTTCTGATAGGATTTGGGGTTCCATGTATATAACTTTATTTTAGTTCTATTCTTTTTTTTGTTTCCTATTTTCCAAGAAGTGCACAAGCATAGGGTTATCTCTCTATGAGATAGCAGGTTTTCAAAATTTTGAAGATTGCAGGGAGTTTTGGTCTCTGGTTTCAATTGCAGAGACAAAGATTTTTGGGTTTTTCTCTCAGAAGTAGGGTTAGGGTTTCACAATGCATAGGATCTACATATTTTTGGCTCTGTAGCCCAATGGATGCTTTAGGCCATTGGTCTTATGCATAGCAAGTTCGCATCCCTTGTGAGTCACCAAAAATGTTATCATTTTTTATGCCCCCGCCAAGATTCAAATTTCAAATGTTTACCCACCAATGGCTAGTGTGCAGAGTTAATATTATTTTAAATGCCCAATCAAACCTTATAATATGTTTTGCGGCCCACAAGTCTTCCATTGTCAGATCTAAAGAATATCTATGGTTGGCACTATCTCACCATGGAACGTTGCATGATGGATATGCTAGTGCCATAGCACCCTTCTGCCGCATGTCAGGTGGGACCCTTTTCCTCGATTGTTTCTCTGGCACCGGGTTTTGCTAGTTCTATGATGGGCACCATGGAACTATCAAAAAATTTGAGCTTCTCACCGATAGTGACATAGCGCCCAAACGAAAAGTGATCTTGCGGCAAGGTTTGGAAGTATGGTGGGTTCCAGGTGTGCCCCGTTAGATATCAGTGAGGATTTGTCAGACATGTTGGTGGTGGATTCATCTTTCATTGGCTAAAGTACAACTGCATGGAGTATGGGTCCTACTTTCCTTGGCAGGCTGCAGACAGGGGTTTGTCAGCCAATTGGCATGTGGCCAGTTCCTATTGGCTATGCACTGAGAAGTCAGATCTATCTTGCTCGCCGTTAGATCAGTTCAGATCAATGATGGGCGCTATCTCACTATGAAGAACAGTGAGAACTTTAACCATAGCAACATAGTGCCTTGGTGACATGTGGCATGTGGGTCTATTTCTATCTTGTGGGCTGCAGGATGAATAGGTGGCTTGTCTTCCGTGGTAGTTGTCAGATAGGTCAGAGTACATAGACAGATCTTATTGGCCCATCCAATTAACTAGGTATGCAGTCTTGCAAAGAGTTTAAGTGCCTTGGATGTGAATTTGATCCACAGTTGGCATCATGTCACTATTGAGAGTTGCATGATAGATACCCATAGCGACATAATGCCTCGGTGACACATGGCATAGATGACGTAATGGGCCTGCCCTTCTTCAAAGTGATAGTACATCTCATCCTAAGTGGTAGTTGTCAGATGGGTTAGAATATGGTGGCATTTTTTCATTGGTCTATTCAGCCAGCTCGAGATGTAGTTGTACAGTTTTGTGTACCACTATAGATCTAAGGTAGATCTACAACAGGCACTATCTCGCTATGGAGAACTGCGAGAATTTCAACCATAGAGACATAGAACCCTTTTGGCATGTGGATTAGGGGGCCAAGTCTCATCAAGGTATGTGTGCCAAGGATTTCCAGGTGTCATTCGAGTGTGGTACAGTTGCCGAGATGGTGCCAGGTATGATGAGCCTGAGTAGGAACAAGCATAGTATTACGACGAGTCTTCATGATTGTCAAATTTTAGGAAGATCGATGGTTGGCGTTATCGTGCTATTAAAAGTTGCACACTATATACCATAGAAACATAGCACCTTAGTGACACATGCAAGGTGGGCCCGTGTTATCTCATGAACCTCAAGGATGATGCCAAGTTATGCCAAGTAGATTCCAGGTGTGCTGACAACATTTTGTGGGCCCAGAAGTTGAAAAGCAAAGTGCGAAACATGACAAGTCTCCATGATCGTTAGATTAAGAAAGATCAATGATGGGTGCTATCTCACTATGGAGAACTGTGACAATTTTAACCATAGTGACATAGCACCTTGGTGACATGTGTCTCATGGGCCTAGCCAAGGTTGATAGTTAACAGCTGGCAGTTAGTGTAACCGTTGCAGCTAGAGTTTGAGGAGTTGGCATGATTAGTGTTGAAGAGATGGTCAACTATGTAGGACTTTCGTGAGGTGGCAAAATAAAAAGAGGCTACTGGTCTACGTGGTCCATCCTACTTATAGAAATAGGTTGACTCACTGACTCTGCTGATTCACAACCCAAAAAAAAAGAAGGTAATTAGTTTTGTTGCGCGATTTGATCTTCATGATCGATTCCAACTACCATGAAATGAATGTAGAATGAGAAGAACACTCCACCACCCATCTTTTGATCCATCTACTGGGTTAGAGCATAGTTATGGCACTGTTTCTATTTTCTCAGGGCCCTATTCAAAATCATTGTGTCTGGATCCACATCTAGATCAAATTTCCCCTTGATTGTTCTCTGCAGAACTTAATGGCAAGTAGCTGCAAAGTCACTTCAGCTGGAAGAGATCTCAGTTATGCCTGAACTATAAAGGAAACTTTTGTAGATTTTGTTAAGTGGGACCTTTCTCTGGCTTTTCTCTACTATTGCTCTGCAATTTTAGTGTAAATTCTCCTGTGCCTCTGAACTGTATGATTCTCTATTTTATCTCCTTCAACCATTGGTATGAAAGTGCAAGAACTCTTTGCCTTCGCCATTGTTTTGTGAAAGTCTATAATCTACATGACTATTTCTCTATTGGCTTGTGAATGGTATATAAGTGAATCTCTCTTTCCTTGTGACATTTATCTTGATCATCTTGATTTGCATGTGGTTATTTGATTAAAGCAAGTCTGAATGTGTATATCCTTAGTTTCATTCTGGTTCAATAGTGCATATATGGGTAGAGATTGGTCTGAACACTCTATTTTGGTGCATCGCCTCTTTAGATTAGGCTAGGTAGATTTGTTTCATGCTCTCCTTCTCCCTTTTCTCCTCAAAGAGTAGTTAGGTGTACCCTGATAGTAAGAGGAAGCCAGCCTTCTCCGCAGACTCAACCTCACAGTTCAAGTCCCATAGCTTGGAGGTTGTTTGCATGTTTCACTAGGTTGTCCTCATGCATAGGCTCTGGACAAGGGTGCAAACCTAAGTGACAACAGTTTTTGGCATGTGGCTAGTTCCTATTGGCTATGCATTGAGAAGTTAGATCTATCTTTCTCGCCATTATCTACAGTTCAGATCAATGATGGGCGCTATCTCCCTATGAAGAACTATGAGAACTTTAACCATAGCGACATAGTGCCTCGGTGACGTGTGGCATGTGGGTCCATTTCTGTCTTGTGGGCTGTAGGATGAACAGGTGGCTTATCTTCTGTGGTAGTTGTCAAACAAGTCAGAGTACGCAGGTGAATCTTATTGGCCCATTCAACTAACTAGGTATGCAGTCCTATAAAGAGTTTTAGTGCCGTAGATGTGAATTTGATCCACAGTTGGCATCATGTTGCTATTCAGAGTTGCATTATAGATACTCATAGTGACATAACACCTCGGTGATGCATGGCATAGATGGCGTAATGGGCCCGCCCTTCTTCAAAGTGATAGTACATCTCGTCCTTATTGGTAGTTGTCAGATGGGTCAGAATACGGTGGCATTTTTTCATTGGTCCATTCAGCTAGCTTGAGACGCAGTTGTAATGTTTTGTGGACCACTGTAGATCTAAGGCAGATCTACGGTAAGCGCTATCTCATTATGGAGAACTGCAAGAATTTTAACCATAGCTACATAGTGCCCTTTCACCACATGGATCAGGGGGCCAGGTCTCGCCAAGGTATGTGTGCCAAGGATTGATAGGTGTCATTCGAGTGTGGTGCAGTTGTCGAGATGGCACTAGGTATGATGGGCCTAGGTAGGAACAAGCATAGTATTATGACGAGTCTTCACGATCATCAAATTTTAGGAAGATTGATGGTTGGTGTTATCGCGCTATTGAAAGTTGCACACTATATACCATAGTGACATAACGCCTTAGTGACACATGCAAGGTGGGCTTGTGTTATCTCATGAACCTCAAGGATGATGCCAGGTTATGCCAGGTAGATACCAGGTGTGCTGACAGCATTTCATGGGCTCAGAAGTTGAAAAGCAAAGTGCGAAACATGAGGAGTCTCCACAATTGTCAGATTAAGAAAGACCAACGATGGGCGCTATCTTTCTATGGAGAACTATGAGAATTTTAACCATAGTGACATAGCACCTTGGTGACACATGTCTCATGGGCTCAACCAAGGTTGACAGTTAACGACTAGCAGTTAGTGTAACTGTCATAGCTGGAGTTTGAGGAGTTGGCGCAGTTAGTGATGAAGAGATGGTCAACTATGTAGGACTTCTGCGAGGTGGAAAAATAAAAAGAGGCTGTTGGTCCACGTGGTCCAACCTGCTTATAGAAATAGGTTGACTCACTGACTTTGCTGATTCACAACCCAAAAAAATGAAGATAATCAATTTTGTTGCACGATCTGCTCTTCATGATCGATTCCATCTACCATAAAATGAATGCAAAATGAGAAGAACACTCCACCACCCATCTTTTGATCCATCTATCAGGTCAGAGTGGAGTTATGGCACCATTTTTGTCTTCTCAAGGCCCTATTCCAAATCATTGTCTTTGGATCTGCATCCAGATCAGATTTCCCCTTGATTGTTCTCTGCAGAACTTAATGGCAGGTAGCTGCGAAGTCACTTCAGCTGGAAGAGATCTCTGTTATGCCTGAACTATAAAGGCAACTTTTGTAGATTTTATTAAATGGGACCTTTCTCTAGCTTTTCTCTATTGTTGCTCTACAATTCCAGTGCAAATTCCCCTATGCCTCTGAACTGTATGATTCTCTATTTTATCTCCTTCAACCATTGGTATGAAAGTGCAAGAACTCTTTCCCTTCGCCATTATTTTGTGAAAGTCCATAATCTGCATGACTGTATCTCTGTTGGCTTGTGAATGGTATATAAGTGAATCTCTCTTTCCTTGTGACATTCATCTTGATCATCTTGATCTGCATGTGGTTATTTGATTAAAGCAAGTCTGAATGTGTATATCCTTAGTTTCATTCTAGTTCAATAGTGCATATATGGGGAGAGATTGGTCTGAACACTCTATTTTGGTGCATCACCTCTTTAGATTAGGCTAGGTAGATTTGTTTCATGCTCTCATTTTCCCTTTTCCCCTCCAAGAGTAGTTAGGTGCACCCTAATAGTAAGAGGAAGCTAGCCTTCTCTGGAGACTCAACCTCATAATTCAAGTCCCACAGCTTGGAGGTTGTTTCCATGTTTCACTAGGTTGTCCTCATGCATAGGCTCTGGACAAGGGTGCAAACCTAAGTGACAAAATTTTTTGGCACATGGCCAGTTCCTATTGGCTATGCACTAAGAAGTCAGATCTATCTTGCTCGCTGTTAGATCAGTTCAGATCAATGATGGGCGCTATCTCGCTATGAAGAACTGCAAGAACTTTAACCATAGCGACATAGCGCCTCGGTGACACATGGCATGTGAAGAAGGAGAAGAACTAAATCTCATAAGAGGAAAAAGTCCCCCCATAAGAAAGAATAGGAATATAGACAAGGTAGTGTATACTTGATTTGTGTCACACTCTAAACCATTCTATCCAAACGATTCCATGAGTTGGAATGTTCAGATGCTGGCTTAGAGCTGCCTATCCACGAAGTGCAAGAAGCTAGTATTCAAGCATGAAGGCTCTCAGCCAAGCCTTATAAATGTGCTTCTTGCTAGTAAACCATGCAATGGGAGTTTCTTTGAGACAAGAGCAAGAGTGCAAATGTCTCAAGGAGTTCCTCAAAAATGCAATGCAAGTATGGAAACTAAGCTAAGATGAGAATGCAAAATGCAGCTATTCTAAGCATGGATGAGAGTGTTACAATCCAAATATTAAGCTATGTGAGATAGATTATTGTAAAATAGAAGCTAGAATAACATGCAACATGAATCTAAGCTAAAATGCTATGGTATGAGAGAATGTAGACAAGAAATAGAAGTTCTCCACAAAGCTCCAAAGAAACTTGTTAGAAAACCTGTAGCATAACAATATTCAAAATGAGGATGGATCCTTTGAGGGGTAAGCTCTCTCCCTTTTAAATTCGTATGGATGGTATAGATCAAGATGAAGATGGTGGATGATCAATAGTGGAATTTGAAAAGATGAGTGATCCATGTGCACACACAAGTCAACCAATAGAATATAAGTTGACTTGTCATATAAGAAAAGTCTCACAAAGCCTTTTCTTTTAATTGCAAAATAGAAAAAAGACTTTATGTGGGTTAGAAGAATGGGGTCTTTTATTTAATTAAAAGGGGACATGTTCTTTTAATCAAATAATGAACTTAGGATAACATAGTCAAACTATAGGTTATAATCAAATAAATTGATTATTAGCAATTTGGTCTAGGTAAGTGATTAAATTAAATTAGCCAAAATGCTAAGAAGGGGTCTAATAGTCTAGATGACCATTTTTAGGTGATTACATTTTCCCCTCTTTGACTAATGCGTGATCGATCTGGGAACACATTATGTCAAAGAAAATAGAAATCCAAGTAGGTGGTGATAGATATAGATATCTGATTTTGAAGAACAAAATGTAGAAAAAGATAGCAAGTCCTAAATGTACAGCCTGATAGTGGTAGTACTAAACACTAGGAAGAGAATAGTGTTACAATTCAAGAAGAATGTTAACACCTAGAAAAGTGGATAGAGTGAGAGCAAGTGAGAAGATCAAACAAATGGTCCTAAGCAGTGATAGAGTATTTCTACCCCCTCGGGATTGAAATCGAAATGAGGTAAGGGGACATAGAAACAAGCTAGATATGAGAAAATTAGAATATAGAAATGGTCAAGATGATAGATAGATGATTAGAACCCAAGAATGACTATAAAAAACTAATAAAATGCCCCAGTTTGACTAGAATTGACCTTGAAGGATATAGCATAAAGATTAGGTCAAAATGAGTAGAAAGGTGATTTTAGACATGAAACGGTGAATTAAAGTAGATATGAAGTATGGAAATGATGAAGACATGAAGAAATGAAGATGCCCCAGTGATGATTTAGAGATTAGACCCCAAAAAGGTCAGCTAACTACTCAGAAGAAAGTAGAATTTTAAAAGACAATCTTGACCATCAAGATGAACTCGAATTTGGATTTCGATCTCGAAAATGAATCTAGGACATTGAAATTATTTAAGAGGGCAAAAATTTATATAATGTGATGATAACATAGAAAAGAGATGAAGTGAAATATTAAGAAGGTGAAAAGACATGAACAAGAAGAAAGTAAAGAAATATATGAAAGGAGTTAGCTAATATGTCCACAAAAAAGATGAAGAGAGAGCTCTCCCCATATGCAAGAATGCAAGACTAATCTAGAAAATGAACCTAAAATGCAAGCTAATATGCAAAGTGGTTTACTAGCGAGAAGTGCATAACATTTGGACTCTTAATTTCATCATTAAACATTTATTAGGGACATCATGAGATCATACAACCATCACTAGCATAACTATGAGGATATGGATATGATCAATATCAGATAGGTATGTGGAAATCCAATCTAAGCATCAGAGACATGTAAGTCAAGATAACTACTTGATTAGATTCCCTAAGTTTAATTTAGCAAGATTACACCTGTATCAAGGCATAAGCGCTAGGATAAACCCCAAGTGTGGTCTTACGAAATAGTCAAGGATGATACATTTATAAGTCAAAGTGTTGAATAGGACAAGCACAAATGCTACAACACTATAGACAAACAAAGTATACCCACAAGCAGAAATCAAGAAAACATGCCCCATGCCCCCAGTCTTCTAGTCAATGACATCCTTGAAAGACTATTAGGGATGGAACATATAGTAAATAAATCATCATAGACAACGCACAAAGTAGATAAAGATCAACATAACTTAGTTGTTTAAGTGTTAAAGTGCATGTGTGTAAGTCACTTGTCCATTTCTTCAAGACTTGATTCTGATAGTGAGAAATATCATGACATCAGAGACTGTAGGTAAACTATTTGAAAAGTGTTGAAAAACATTTGATGTCAAGGTGGGGGAAGTGTTGAGAAAAACTATTTTGTGAGTTGTCAAAGAAACCCAAATGCACAAGAATGCCTCAAAAAGGCTAAGTAGTTATGCCGCTGAGATGAGGAAAAGAAACAATTCCAAGCTAGGAAATGTGTAGCAAAGTAGGTGATTGAGACTGACAGACATAGGTGCGAGGGTTTCAAGTAGCGCTTGTTTCTAGGTTTTCACCACTTGATAGATTTTTTCAGGACCTTTTTCAATTTTTTTGTATTTTTGTATTTTTTTTTTTTTGGTGATACATCAAAGTGCCTATTGCTAGGTTTTCACTAAGATGATTTTTTTCAGGACATTTTCTGATTTTTAGTATTTTTTTCAGGATCATATATTATTTTTTTTTGAATTTTTTAGAAGGTTTTAGATATCACTAGTTCTCAAGCAAGATCACATAATTTTCTCCCAATGTCTAGCCAGGTATAGGATATGATGGAGCAATGAGCCAGTGGATAAGAAAAGATGGATGAAAAAAGAGTATGAAGCAAGTGAAAGTGATCCTCAAGGACTGACTCCTCAAGAGTACCCAAGCTAGGGAAAGAGCTGAAATAGTCATATGAAGCATATTTTGGATAAGAAATGGAAGTAATGAGAAAGATAGCATGTAGGATAAGCAGTGGAAGCCAATGAGGAAGATAGCATGAAAGTGTGCAATCCAAGACAGTAGACATGTCAAGAGGTCTATGAGAACCATGTTTGATTTATTTTGATCAAGACTCAAGGGTCAACTAGATAGGATACTAATGGGATAGAGAAATAAGAGTAAAGCTCAAGATGGAGGCTATGAGGGAAAGAGAAAGTGAAAATAGAGAATCTCATGGATAAGATAGCCAATATGCAAAGATAGCTTAACATTGTGAAGATCAAAGAGAGAAGAGGGGATAGATGGATGGTGGAAGAATTACGCATGATGCCTATTTGCCAGGTTTTCATCATGATACTTATCCAAGGTACCACAAGATGTAGTTTTCTCCATAGGATGCATTTATTTCTCTTTACTTTTGCTACCAAGGTGCCACAAGAAGTGGTTTTCACCAAGGCACATTTTCATTTTTTTCATTTTTTCAATTTTTTCTTTTTCTTTTTTTGAATTTTTAGAAAGAGCTCAACCTTTTTGAATGTAGATAGTTCTTCTATAGGAAAGATAATTCATGATAAGACAAGACCATAGAAAGGTATGCTCAAAGATGTTGATAGGGTGATGAAAGAGAAATGGTAGTAGGAAGAATATATTGAGGATAATAGTTCATGTATAGAAAGTAAGTGTAAGCTTTAGAGGATTTCATGAGGGTAGCTGAAATATTGAACAAGATCAACATTGACACACACCTTGAAGGGTATTGGAATGATGGAGGAATCATGGATGAAATAGCTTGAGATTTAGATGTATGAGCTGGTAGAAGAGATTTGGAAAAAAGTCGAGTGGAAGGCTTTGGAATATTTTTAGGAATATTTTTGGAAGAAGATGGAATGGAAGCCTTTGGAAGCTTGAATGTCAACTTTGAAGTATTTTCAATATTCAAGTCTTTTAAAAGAGACTTGGGAATCCATATAGCTTTGGATTTTCCTTTGGATACTTCAAAACACATTTCTTCAATAATGGGTTTAGGAACCCATATTTTCTTTGATTTAGCTCTCTTAATAGTGGACCTTTGTAGTCTCTTTTGTGCTTTCTCCTTCTTAGCATTCACATGTCGATTAGATGGGACATAGTGATCATTCTTTTTCAATGGATTCTTATGTTTATTCTCACTTCCAAAGGACTTGGGATTTGTGGATGAATAAGGATGATATGACTAGTTTAGATGTATAGATGGGTGAAAAGTCATCAAGGATGAGTGTCTTTGTTGATCTTCAGGTATGATGGGAGAGCTAGGGAATGAGCTAGGAGTGAATGTAGGAGATGGAGGAACATAAGGCCCCAAAATGGATGGAAGGTTTGAATGCTTTAGCTTAGATGGATAAGGACCAAGGATAGATTTAGAAGATGCAAAGGGATAGTGGGAAGGGATATCAACATCTTTATAATAAGCAACATGGTCAAAGCCATCAATAGGCTCATGAGTATCTTTGATAGGAACAACATTTTTAAAAGTAGTACTTGAAGCTTGAGAACAATTTTGAAGTGGATATGGAGAATTAGAACATGAGGGGATGCTTTGATCTTGACAAGTAGCCTTGGATAGCATATGAAGAGAACTTTTCTCATAATTTTTAGTAAGCTCAAGGGAGATAATGGAAGTGGTATCTTCATCATACTTAGGAGGTGGACAAGTTATAGAATATGGAGGGAAAAAATCTTGAAAGAGATGAAAGGGTGCTTGATCTTGATCTTTCTTGACATTTATAGCTTTTTCTTCTTGAGAGTCCTCTTGACATGGAGCCACTTCTAAGGACAAGGGAGAATGAAGAGTGAATGGAGTAGTACTTGGATTAGGTATAGTAGTGCATGAAGGTTGAGGATCTTTAGGATTAGTAGCATGGAAAAGGTTTGCAGCCAAGTGAAGGTTAGCTTGAGTTTCTTTTAGAGGTAGCCCTTGAGGATACACGTAGTCTATGTGGAAAGCATTAGGTTCTTTATTTGATGGAGGCATGTTGGAAATATTTGAAGTGTTGGGAGATGCATGAGTGTTGGGAGAAGTGGAAGATGTAATAGAGCTGCTACTAGACATAGGTTCATTATTGTAATCTTGCTCATGAAAAGTATCCTCATCACATGAATCATTAGAGGTATCAATAATTCCATTATCAATAAGATCTTGGATTTTATGTTTTAGCTCAATGTAATCTGAAGTAGCATGGTCATTAGATCGATGATAGGCACAATAGATTTCCAAGAATGGGTTTCCATATGAGTTAGACTTAGGTAACATGATGATCTTATTGCCAAGAAGTTTTTGCAATGTGTCATCATAAGAATCTTCCAAGGGAGCAAAAATTCTATTAGAAGTATGTCTAGGATCTTCTTGTTGTTTCTAAAGTGAATAGAATGCATTCATATCTTCATCATTATCTTGGTCAAAGATAGGTCCATCATGAAATTTTGGAATAGGCTCAAAGTAGGTATCACTTGCTTGTCCTCTAAAGAGGTCTTTAGATCTAGAAGATGAAGACATTTGATGTCTTGAAGTAGAGCATGTAGACCTAGAAGAAGAGGATGACCTCGAAGAAGGTGACTCACATGCATGTAAAGACCTTAAGGAAGATTCATGTAATGATGCAATCTTCTCCTCTAACCTTTTCTCAAGTTTAGACTTCATTTCCATCATGCGCTTAGAGAGATGAAGGTAAGAAAGATCATTTGTCTCTTCTAGTTTTTTGTATTGAACATATAGATCTTGAAACTCTTTAGTGATATGGAGGATATCATGATCATATAGATTTGGTTGAGGTTTGGTAGCACAAGATTTGAATTCCATAGTGATAGATAGGTAATCAAGCATGAAGGAGACTAGAGGAAGCTAATAAGGTGACACAAGATATCTTGATGTTCAAACTAGAGAGGTAGATTATTCACTTGCCAATATAGTAATGATAGAGTAAAGTTACTTGTCAAACAATATGTCCAAGAAACTTATGACATGAATGACTCAAGTCAATAGCTAGGCAAGATGCCCAAATAGACAAATAGATAGAGCAAGCAGGGTGAGAAGTGAACAACTTTCCCAACCCAAGAGTGTAGTTAAGAAATCAAGGTAACCATTTTAGCAAAACGATAACTAGCAAGCATGCATAGACCATGAAGACAAAAAGAACAAGAGAACTAAGACCAAAGAGCCATTTTAAGCATGTTTAAGCACTAGAGACATAACAAATCACAACCAAATGATGAAACCCCTCTTAGTAAGTAACACAAGAAAATGTTTGCACTTGATGTTTTGACTTGGTTGACAAAGTTTTACAATAGTTGATAGCATAGCAAGTTTGATGTTCAAAAGAAATTTCTTTCCAAGCAAGATAGTGAATATGGATTAGTCTTCAAACAATCAAGCAAGGGACAAAGCAACCTTACATGATACAAGCATATGTGAGGTCTTAAAAGAAAGCCGTATAACTATCATCATGTGTATGTTCCAAAGATTTTCACAGGTCTAGCACATTCGAGAACACATCAAGCAATATATACCTAAAGGACATGGTTCATTAATCAACAACTTGGCCCATTATTGATGCTACTTTGCCTCACACCAAGTGGTTTCCCACAAGAGATATTGGCTTTGTCATGAAAATGCCATAAGCATAACCAAGGGAACACATATGGTGAGTGTAAATCTTGGGGTGATCCAGGTAGTCCACTAGGATCAATCCTTGCACCAAGAATTTGAGTGGCTAAAAAAGGTAGTTACTAACTTAGGATGTTTAGATAGGGCTTCCATTCATAGTGTTCCTCTTGCTCCCAATTATGGGACACCTCACCTTGCAATGAGTAACCGATCTCACGACCACAAGAGTACCTTAAGCATTCTTGCCTAGTGATCTCCCTATGGTCAAAATCCCTTAAGTGATCACACTAGGAAAAGAAAAACACTATGTCTACCAAGGTTTTGTGTCCTTGATAGCCTTGAGTTTATAGTGGGTTGGAAGAGCTGGCTAATCTGCTTGTCCCCACTTGGGTCGTTCCTCTTAGGTTGTCCGAGAGCAGGCCCTCAAAAAGATATTAACTACACAAAGAGTGGATCAACTTTCGAAAGTCAAGATTTCTAATTCACCACAAGGGTGAAGAGCATACTCTCCTATTCCAATAATTTTCTTCCAAACACACCAAAAAGATATATTTTCCTCTTACTCTTGAAACCAAATGGTAAGTCAAGATTTTTGATTCACCACAAGGGTGAAGAGTATACTCTCCTATCACCAAAAGATCCCAATTGTAAGTTTTAATGTGCCTAAAAATAAACAACTAGTATATGTCACACATGTAAAAGTAAAGAAAAAGCAAAATTGGGTTTTTATGTGTTGGGAAACCTTGCAAACAATCATTAGTAGCCCTTGTGCATTTGAAGCTTTGATATGCGTTCTTTTTATGCAATGTTTCAATTTTTTTCATAAGGATGGTAACTTGTAATCACAACTTGTTAGCACCAAAAGTTAGTGTGAAATAACATGAAAATCTGCAATCAAAAGTGGTTAGTTGCCTCAAAAATCCAATTTATCTTCCAACCAAGTGCATGCAAAGAAAGTGCAAGTTAATCACAAATGCTCTCATTTTTACTCTTTAATTTTGACCTAGTCAACAAGATTGGACTTGTTTGATATGATTTCCAATCCAAAAATAGAAATAAAAAGAAGAGACCCCTACTAAAAATTAGAGAGCTTTCCAAAAATGTAAGAAATTCAAAAAAATCTTTTCATTTGCGCCCTAAAGATTGATTTTGTCAAAATAGGCCAAATTTATCAAATTAGGTTTTTGATCCGTAATACGACATCAAAAGTCAAAACACAAAGAGAGTACCCCTTTTAGAATTCAAGAAAATTTCTGAAAATGTAAGTTTTTCTAAAAATTGTATTGAATTGCGATAAAAAATAGCTTTTTATGAAAAACAAAGAAAAAATTATAACTTTCAAAAATCATGTCAAAATTCTCTAAAAATTGGATTGAGACATTTTGAACACATAGTCAATCTAAAAAACAAATTTTAGAACCAAAGTCTAAGCGGTTTGAAAGATATGATGAAATCATTAAATCAACTAAATTTTTGGCCTTCAAACCAATCTACTTATGGGTTGGCTTTAAAACCAAAGTGATAATTCTACAAAAGCACTTGATTACATCCCATATGCTGCTATTAAAAGAATTAGAGATAAGAAATGAAAGCAAATGGAGCTAGAAACTTGATTCATGCCCCACGGTGGGTGCCAAAAATGTACACTTGATTTGTGTCACACTCTAAACCATTCTATCCAAATGATTCCATGAGTTGGAATGTTCGGATGCCAGCTTAGAGCTCCCTATCCACAGAGTGCAAGATGCTAGTATTCAAGCATGAAGGCTCTCAGCCAAGCCTTAGAAATGTGCTTCTTGCTAGTAAACCATGCAACGGGAGGTTCTTTGAGACAAGAGCAAGAGTGCAAATGTCTCAAGGAGTTCCTTAAAAATGCAATGCAAGTATGGAAACTAAGCTAAGATGAGAATGCAAAATGCAGCTATTCTAAGCATGGATGAGAGTGTTACAATCCAAATATTAAGCTATATGAGATAGATTACTAAAAAATAGAAGCTAGACTAACATGCAACATGAATCTAAGCTAAAATGCTATAGTATGAGAGAATGTAGACAAGAAATAGAAGTTCTTCACAAAGCTCCAAAGAAACCTGTTAGAAAATCTGCAACATAACAATATTCAAAATGAAGATGGATCCTTTGAGGGGGAAAGCTCTCTCCCTTTTAAAGTCATATGGATGGTAGAGATCAAGATGAAGATGGTGGATGATCAACGGTGGAATTTGAAAAGAGGAGTGATCCATGTGCACACACAAGTCAACCAATAGAATATAAGTTCACTTGTCATATAAGACAAAAGTCACAAAGCTTTTTCTTTTAATTGCAAAATAGAAAAAAGACTTTATGTGTGCACTTTAAGTGGGTTAGAAGAATGGGATCTTTTATTTAATTAAAAGGGGACATGTTCTTTTAATCAAATAATGAACTTAGGATAGCATAGTCAAACTATAGGTTATAATCAAATAAATTGATTATTAGCAATTTGGTCTAGGTAAGTGATTAAATTAAATTAGCCAAAATGCTAAGAAGGGGGCTAATAGTCTAGATGACCATTTTTAGGTGATTAGAGGTAGTCCCCTCCCCAAATGAAGAATGCCAAGTAGTGAAAGCTACTCCAATGAAGAAGCTAGTCCAAGAGTGCTGAATGACATTCCTCCCCTTAGGAAGAAACAATGGAAAAGGTACATTCCTAAAGATGTATGGTGGCCTTGAAACCTGCTCAAGTATCCCTATGCTAATGCTGATGTTTGCCCCTTCTAAGTGTGCTAAAAAGAATGAATGTAGATCTAGCAAGGATGTCTGTTGAACTTGTTCCAATGAACCATCTGTCTCCTCAACTAACAAAGAGACCTCTGAAAACTACTATTCATAAGGATCCACAATTATGCCAACCTTTGAAGATTGATCATGTAGAGAATGGACATGAGGGTTAGAGTGAGCCCTCACAACAATTGTAGAAGGATCATCATCACCAATGAGAAGATGTATGTCCTCAAGATTGTCTCCCAATTCAATTGAAGCTGAAGCTAGAAGAAAAGATGTACCATGCTGTGTTGGACCTTTCACTATGGCAATATAAGCATGTGGACTAGACTGATGATGTGACCTCTCACTTGAACTATCGATAGAACCCCACGTGTCTAAATCTATTGAAGCACTATCGCTTGTGTCACTATTAGTTTCGAGTGTGTATGATGTGTAGAGAGGAGTAGAGGATAAGCTGGGTGAACTTTCCTCAAAGTGTACATCCTTCTCCACAAAAATCTCATGAGTCTCTAGATCCATAAGTCTTTAAGCCTTAACATTGTCTTCATAACTGATGAAAGTACAAGGCCTAGGTGCTGGTATCTTGCCACCCCTAGAAGATAGGTTTTCCCATGCTAGACAACCAAAGACTCTAAAGTGACTCACAACTAGCTTTTTGCTGCACCATGCCTCAAAAGGGATCTTTCCATCTAAGGCATTATGAGGAGACCTATTAAGTATGTGAGTTGCATTGCTAATTGCTTCAACTTCAAGTGTAGGATCAAGAGACTTGGCCTTTATCATGCAACTTGCCATGGTTTTGAGAGTCCTAATCCTCATAGCTACAACATCTATCTTATGCAGGCTGAATGTTGGTGGATTCTTAAGATCAATTCCCTCAAGTTTACAAAATTCCTTAAGTCTTTTGTCTACATATCTATTCTCATTATCCACCCTTAGTACCTTGATGGCTTTCCTTGACTTGTGTTCAACATAAGTCTTAAAGTCTTGAAGCTTATGAACCACTTCACTGTTATGATGAAGGAAGTAGACCCAAGTGAATCTTGAAAACTCATCAACAAATGTGAGGATGTAGTGGCCTTGGCTAACTGAAGTCACTGCAAAGGGTCCTACTAAAACTATGTGAACCAACTAGAGAACAACTGGTGCCTTGGAAGACTTCCCTTTATCATACTTCTCCTTGAGATGTATATCCACTAAACATGATGAAAATTCTCCCTTAGAAAAGTTTATGTTAGGTAGACCTTTGACCATGTGTTTTGAGCAAAGTTGCTGAAGAGAGTAGAAGTCAAGGTGACCAAACCACTCATGCTATAATGTAATTTGTGAATTAGAGTGAGTCAACAAGGCTTGAGAAGGAGAATTAGGCACAAAGTGGGAGAAGGGATAAAGCCTCTTGTCATCATTGAATTTCCCCATTGCAACCAATGAATCATCTTTGAGACTTTGCACCATCACTGAATCTGGAAGGAACTCAACTTTGTGACCATCTCCAAGGTGAGTGATTTGGTAAAATGATAGGAGATTGGAGATAAGGTTTGGAACATAGAGAAAATATTTGAATTCCCCATTTTCTATTTCCACATGTCCTTTCCCTTCAACTTCCATTCTAATATCATCTCCCACGAAGATGTGTGGTACCTTTGACTACTTTAATGAAGAAAACTTTCCCTTTGAAGAACCCACATGGTAGGAGGCTTTTGAGTCAAGTATCCATTTCGAAGAAGAACTTGTGTTTGTCATAAGTGCTTGCCCTTTTCCCTTTGAAGAGTTTGGAGTTTAATCCTTGGAAGTACTTGACACTTGAATCCTGTTCTTCCTGAGTAGATTTTCTAACTCATCAATTCTTTTAGTTTTGCAATGATGCTCATCATGATTTTCTTTTTGTAGTATGCACAAAAAAGTTTGTCCTTCTTTTTGTTGCTTCCCTTCTTATTTGATGAAGAACTACCTTGTTGTGAGGAGGTTTTTTGTGTCTTAGATTGTGTTTTCTACTTCCATTGCATCTTCTTATTGTTTCTTTTCCCTCCTTGACTTGATTGGTGCTCTTCTCTAGCTACCAAGGCTTTGGTCTTTGATGACTTGAGAATTCCTAAATCCATCAAGTGAGATTGTTCAACAATCAACATTTTTGTGAATGCATCAAATGAAGGCTTCTAATAAGTAGATCCCATGGTCAACCTGTGAGTATTGAAAATCGAAAGAAAGGAAACATACTCGGAAGGTAGCCTCTTTAGGATATGATGAATCAACTTTTCATCCTTCATGGGATTTCCACAATCTTTAAGAAGTTCCCTATACTCATTGGCTTTGTTGATGTAATCCTAAATTGTGTCAAAATTTTTTGGATCCAAGAGAAGTGGGATTGGTAATTATACCATCAACATAAAGACTATATCCTTTTTCTATTAATCTACTCCATGCAATATCTTTCCATGTAGAATAGTTGTGTGAAGTTAGATGAGGGCATTTAAAACCTATGATGCAAAAAATAAAAAGAGCATAATAGAGAGACACAAAAGCATAGTACACCCCCCCCTCTTTTCACTCAATCAAAAGACCCCCCCAAAAAAATGCTTTTGGCACTTTATAAGTAGTGTGTGTATAATGGGCCACTTGTCAAAATAAACAAAGTGGAATTTCTAATTTTTCTTTTACAACTAATTTATGAGGCCCAAATTTGTCACTAAGCACTATAGCTCAGATTTACAACAATTTTGAAAAAGAATCAAAGCTTTACAATGTAGAAAAAGGCCTAACTTATGAAAGTGAGATTTTGGTCCATACAAATCTAGAACCTAACTATAGATCTATAAAGTAGATGAAAAATAATGCACTTTCAAAAAAAATGAAACTTAAAAAAGTGACCAGATGTGCCTGTATGGAGCATTTTAAGTTGTAAAAAATAAGGTTATGCAGGTAAAGTCACTAAAAAATGCAATTTCTACAAAATTTGTGTAGAAAAACTAGAAAACAACACCCCCACTAGAAAATTTTAGGAAATTCTACCCAATTTCAAAAAAAATTGCACCTAAATCAGAGTCCGGATGTCTAAGTTAGGCTACCAAAGTTAGACTACCAAATTGAAAAGCAATCTAGAGAGGGGTTTGGCAGGAAAACTACCTGTTTAAATTTGATGGTCAAATCACCATCATAGTAGTTATAAATGGCCTAGTTTTGATAGTCAGACAATCATCAAATTTAATGTAGTGGCCGGCTGATGTTAGCAAAAAAGGCCCTTGCTGATGTGTTAGGTTGATGTGGCCATACGGTCATATGAATAGGTATGCATGGCACAAAATCTATATAGCTAATGTGGCAAAAAAATTCCACTGTGGCACAAGATGTTTGGATTTTATCTGGCACATGGCAGTTCCAAAGTACACTTGTCAACTATCTACGTGTACGCGTGGATGATCCACATGGGCATTTTGCTATTCGCTGAGTTGGAAATGTGGAAGCTATGTAGGGGTCCATGGGTGAGAGTCTTGTTTAAAACTATGCTAGAATCTTGAGTGCCTACTAGAATATACTTGCGGAGGTTAGAATCTATTTGCATGCTAGAAATCTTTGCAGAGTCGTCGAGAATTCTAGACGGTCTAAAAAGTTTGTATTAGTAGGAGCCGATTATCAAAAACTCAATGTGTGGTGATTTGAAAAATTGATGCCAAAATACTATCAAAACCAGTGGGTTGGAGTGGTCAGAAGAGTGAAAGATGGTGTGTGAAAATGCCAAAAAAGTTTATTTTGGTTGCCAAAATTTTTGATGGGTGGCGAGATAATTCAATTATCTGACATTGATCAAAACTGCAAACACATAGCTAAATAAAAGACAAAGCCTATGAATACCAAACAAATGGATCACTGATGGGGCTTGTCACTAGAGATTATATGGTGGCTGCTAATGTGTCAGATTTTGTGAATTGTATGGCCAGAATGTGTAGAGGGTTAATGTGCCCACTGAGAAAAAAATATCCCCTGTGAACCAATGCAATATACCTTGTGACAAAAACTAAATATACCTCCAAATTGTAGACTTAAGATCTGATAGCCTAGTTCTACAAAAAAAATTTCTCTGCTAGGTTCTTGAAGGGCAAATTTTTTTTCTACAAATATTGATGAAAAATTACAGAGAAAAATGACAGATCCGAATTAAGATTAAATTGCAGATCTACAAAAAATGACCATACCTAAATTGCAAATTGGGGCCTCCAAGTTTTGATTTGCAAATTTTTTTTGCGTTATGGTTGACTTTGGGCCAAGGTAGCTGATTTTATAGTCAATCTTCACCAAATCAACATTTCAAATGGTGAGGTTAGATTTGGCTCTAGACACTCCCAATTTTTGCAGTACTTCGGATTCAGGCTAAGATGTTGAAGCAATAGTGGTCTCAAATGGCTATGTGATGAGAAAATATATAAGAGCTCTAATACCATGTAAGAATTTTCCTAAGAGAAAAATTCACCTAGGAACTAAGAACTCAAACACAAGCACAACTGTAGACCAGAGAGAGAGTATGATCAAAATGATGATATATTCATTCAATATGCAATGTAAAGTATACTATGAGTGCCTATGTATAAAGGCCTTTGAGATACATCTATAATGCCCCATAATCAGCTACATGATATGTCATACAACCAAACACATGTCCATCAAATATTGGTTATCCTCCATTAAGCATGAAAGTAAGTGTGGTGATGAGAGGATAAGCCTACAAGGGTGTGACATGCAAATCAATGTTGCAGACACCATGTGCTAAAATAGAGTTGTGTACTCTTGTGTTGTCAACATGAAAACTCAAAAAGATGCGCAAAATCTTAAGTGTCTCACAAAATAAAATAATAAAATAATGCATTAACCTAAGTAAACTTAAGTGTAAATAGTGAATACATATTTACACCAACAATAAAAATATATTCCTAGGATATTCCACTAAGAGAAAATGATACAAGTGGTTGAATTATAAAACTAAAAAAATTTGGAAAGTACAAATGTTAGAGTTGATGAATTTGTGGAAAATAATGAAGAGGAATGCAAGAAAGAACCTAAAAATTACAACAAAATTGTCTACATCTATGAAGGATAATTAAGTGTATTGCCTAAACCCTAGAAAGAGGTTGCCAAGCATTAACAACAAGGCACTATCAAGGTTTAGCAAAAAATCTCTACTAAACATCAACATATTTTTGAGCACAAGCTATAGCAGCTAAGGTATAGAGAAAATAAGTCAAATGTTAGAGAGAGGAAACCAAACATTAGATAGTCAATGCCAAGTTGCAGCCAGAGATACCTAAAGGAGATGAGAAAGCTAGACCAAGTGAATTACAAAAAGAAGAGAGAAGAGCTTAATTTGTCTTTGAAAAATATGTAAGAATGAACCTTACACCTAACCAAATCATTGGAGACAAAGATTTAGGAGTCATGACAAGAAGTAAAATGAAGAATGATACATTTTTACTATGTGAAACTGAGCCTAGATCAGTTAAAGATGCACTTAAGAATGGAGATTGGACTAAAGAAATGAATGAGGAAATTGATCAAATAGAGAAGAATAAGGCATGAAAATTGGTACAAAGACTAAAGGATAAGAATTTGGTTAGAATAAAATGGGTTTTTAGAAACATGTTGAATGAGAAAGGTGAAGTCATAAGGAACAAAGCAAGACTGGTTTGTAATAGATATGTACAAGAGGAAGGAATTGACTATGGAGAGACATTTTCCCTAGTTGCATGGTTGGTAGGAGTGGGAACTTTATTGCATATGTTTCTTACAGAGGTATACCAAATGGATGTGAAATCTACATTTTTGAATGGAGTTTTAGAAGAACAAGTCTATGTTGAACAATCTGAGGGATTTGTTGATGTTGGAAAGAAGAGCATGAAAAATAATTTGTACAAAGAATTATATGGTTTGAAACAAGCCCCTAGAACATGGTATGAAAGGTTACACATATTTTTTGTGAAAATTGGTTTTGCAAGAACTAATGACAATGCCAATCTATACTTGAAAAGTGAATCTGAGACCAAGATTTTGCTAGCTAAAATATTTGTTGATGATATCATATTTGGAGGACATGATATATTGTGAAAATACTTTTCTAAAGAGATAAAAAAACAATTTGAGATGTCAATATTTGGAAAGACTAAATTCTTTGTTGGTTTTCAAGTTTATCATATGAAGAGAGGTATTTACATTACAAAATCAAAGTATATCAATGAGATACTAAAGACCTTTGAAATGGAAGAATCAAAACCAATTATAACTCCTATGGTCACTGGTCACAAAATTTCAAAAAATGATGATTTTGATGAAGTAAATAAGACATTATATAGGTAAAGGATTGGAAAATTGTAATATGTTGTACATAGAAGATCTAGCATCACATGGGTTGTTGGTATTGTTGCAAGATTTTATGCTAATCCTAAGGAAAATCAAAAGATGGTTGTGAAGAGGACATTGAGATATCTAAAAGGCACATAAGACTATGGTTTATGGTATAAGAATATTGTCAAGTTTGAGTTGAATGTCTACATAGATGTAGATTGGGCTGAAGACATTGATGATAGAAAGAGTACAAGTGGAAGTGCTTTCTTTCTAGGTAGGAGATTGACTTCATGGACAAATAAGAAGCAAAATTGTATTTCTCAATCCATAATAGTGGCTAAGTATGTTTCCATAGCAGTTGATTGTTCTGACATTGTGTGGACCAAGAAATTTTTGAAAGGCATAAAGGAGGAGATTTATAAACCTATTGTGATTTACAGTGATAACACAAGTATCATAAGCATATCTAAGAATCTTGTGATGCACAAAAAGATGAAACACATTGTAATCAAGTAACAGTACTTGAAAAGTTAGTATACGACAAAGAATTGAGACTAGAGTATGTGAACACAAAGGAGAAGATAGCTAATATATTCACTAAGACATTACCTTAGAATGATTTTGAGTATCTAAAAGGTAAGTTAGGGGCCATTTCCCCATCTAAATCAAGTTGAGAAGAGATGAAACATTACATCAATTGTTATGGTCATAATATCTTACAAATTGATGTAGGAGGTCACACTTTATGAGCTACCTAAAGATATGAAAATATGGATAGAAGATTGAGTAGATGTGGCTGCAAGTCAAAGAAGAAAGTGAGAGTAATATCACAAGATTAGTCTGAAAAGTGATCAAGAGGATATTGTGTATGAAGTGGATGATGTCTTTGGCATTTTTGTCAAAGAGGGAGAACATGTTATCAAGTTACCATCCAATATCTAAAGAAAGAGATGTTATAATAAAAGTTACATGCAAAGAGGGAGATGTTGTGTTATAAGAATAGATGTCAAAGAGGGAGTCATTGCAATTGCTAATGCAATTGGTATAAGAAATGAAGAATCTACAATTGGTATCATAGAGAGAGAAGTGTTATGGAAGAAAGAGGAAGCATATTGGAGGTTGCATGGATGAAAATCAGAATAAAACTAAGGATAATAATGAAGATCTATATCAAATCATAGAGGGAGCTGATAGTGAAGATTATGAGAAAGTCTTTTGCATTTACATGGTAACTAGAGGTATTTCCATCAATGCCAAAGAGGGAGATTATTGGAAACTAAAATTGTAACTATTTTATATTGTCATTGATGTCAAACCTTACTGGTAAGATATTTTCTATTAGTGTATAGTGCTATATTAATTGATTGATGAAGAGGACTTGAAAAGAGAGATAACTAGATGAACTAGTGAAGTTGTTGAGTAAAGAGGAGCAAGTATATTACATTGGGCACTTGATCAATTAGTATTTAACAAGATAACATGTTATTTAATAATTATATGAAGTGAAGATGATAGACAAGTTGATGTATAAAAGAGAAGTCAAGAAGTTGTGTAAAATACAAAGCTTGACCAAGTAATAGTTTTACTATGTCAATGAAAAAAAAGATTAAGGAACTTAAGTGATAACCAAGAAAATAGTATTAGCCAAGTGATAGATTTGGCCTAGCAAGATGAAGGGAAAAATTTAGTAGTGACTGAAAGTAGTGATAAATGAGCCACCCTATGTAATCCGAAAAAGACTGAACAATAGAGACCAAGTTACCCAGTGTTGACCAAGTTGAAGAACACAATGATGATCGAGTGCCAACAAAATAATAGTTTGTGAAAGAATCATGTTTTGAGGCTGACATAGTTGATTTTTTGAATTGGTAAAAAAAAATGAATGATAATGATTGATAAGTTGACATATTTAATGCATGAATTGAGTTTGTTCAGTGATCAAAGGCAAGGATTTAAAGAAAAGTTTTTAGAATTTTCAAGAAAGGAGTAGAAGAACAAAATGATGGAAAGATTCAATGAATTTGAACAAAACCTAAGAAATATGGTGATGTTAAAGTGGAAAAAGATCAAAGATTTCTATTTAAGGAGGGACAAGCAACACTAGTATATTTGGGGGTCATTTTCGACCAAAATTTTTGATGGCAAGCCAATTTGGCTTGTCAAATTCATTTAAAAAAAATGATCCCAATAACATTGAAATTTTGATGAAAGTTAGGTTTAACATCAATATTTTGACATTGTTGGGGATATAAAAAAGAAAAAAGAAAAGTTAAACTTCATTTATTCATGCAGAAAAGTACGGGTGGGAGGGGGGCTTCACGAAGATTTTTATAGTGTCCTTGAAGGTAAGGGTTTTAGAAAACAATTTGGAAGGAAAGGGTTTTAGATGAGCTTTGGATATTATTAGCTTATCTATCCTAATCATTTTCTAGGGTTTGAAGCCAATTTGATTGGTAGACTGCTTGATGATCTATGAACATACCCAAAGTATTTAAGCTATTTTATTGCTTATGTCATGAGTTGGAATGATTTTTCATTGTTATATGTAAATATTTGTGCATGTGGTTAATTTTAGAAAGGCTTGTAATCTATCTTGAATCATAAAGAATGTACATTGGTGTACACAAATAAGGGTTGCATTGCAATTTCCTTCAAATATCGACAGGACAAATTTGACAATCAGGGTATGGATACTTTGATTTTTTTCTGATATTAGTTGTATATTGTTGACTTTTGATATTGGACACATGATAAATGTATTGTTGACTACTAAAAAGTAAGGAATGATGCTACACAATTTTTCTTTAGCATTATGTTTGCATACAAAATATCTTTAGGTGTTAAAATTTAAATCGTTTGGTAGGAGATATTTTTGATAGCAAGTAAATTTAAATCATATGACAAACATAATCATCTAAAATTTGCTGCATATTAGCAATTTGGATGGCTTGCACCTTTACTAACCATGGAAGCAAGCACTTTTACCCCTTCATATTTAATATCCCAGGATAACTCCACCATGCTCCATCCCATTCTACCCATAGAACCTACATTTAACTATCAAGTAATTGGAGTAGTTTTGATCCATAGTTTCTCTATGAATCCATGCAACCACTAACAATAATTCATCTTGCAAGAAATATTTAACGAGTTTAAAGAAAGTTCTTAGTTTCTTAAACACATGATTCTCACTCATTTTAATTTGTATTAGAAATAAATTAAATGAGAACAAAGATTAAACATTGTATCCACCAAATGACCCTTAAAACTTAATACATTAGTAATTCTACTATCATACACTCCCCTATATATATTTTGTTTTGAATTCTACTTTTGATGCAAGTAATGGGTGTAATAACAATGTTTGGGCTTCTAATCCTTCAAACCTAAGACCCACATCAAAAATATTTCTTCCATCACCAAGGGCATCCTTCCACATTGCTAATCACCCAATCTCAAGCACTCATGATCTATTCTCTCTCTTCTGCAATGTTATTTCAGATTGTCAGCACACCAAGCATACTAGTTGCTTAGCCTCAAATGTTGGTAGAATATCCCAAGCAGGTGGGTGGTGGAAAAAAAAAAACCACAATGAATTGCTCCATCCTAATACCCTTCTATAGACCAATAATTAGGGTTTTCCATTGTAGGAATTAGGAGGGAGGACCCATTTTAGTTAAAACCCTAAAAGTAGTCTAGGTTAACTAATAGACCCAAATAAATGAAAATCAAACACAAACTAATTCTATTTGATATAAACTAATTAGTACACTAAAAAATGATAAAAAATACAAATTTTCACCATAAAAACAGGTACATACTAAACACTGTAAGAAGATCTTAGATTTGTACTTGTTGTCTGCACATCTCCTTCCCATCAAAACATTTGTTTATTTGATTCAAATTTTGTACAATACATTCCAATCCTTTCCTAGGTTGAATATATTCACTTTATAGTTCAAGCGTCTTGACCTTATGTTAGTAAATAGATTGTCTTTTCCTATTAAAACAAAAATACAATCTATGCCCAAGGTTGGAAAAGTCAATAAAGTTCACAACAATTGGGTAAACATCATGTTATTTGTTTCCCTATGAATTTTTATAGGTACAACTCCCTTTAAAAATAATTTATCAATGAATTTAAAAGATTAAAAATTAACTAAATGCACACTTTTTCTAGAAAGTTCTTAAGGGAGACTCATGTACTCTTAGGTACAGAGTAATAGTTTGCATATTCAGAAAATCAATAAATGAAAAGCTCACAATATTTCCACAAGTAAGCAATATTTAACTATAAATAGAAATTTATAATAACTTAGGCCAATTTTAGGAAATGATAAATAAAGATGAACAACAAGAGAAATAGCAGCAAATGTTATACCAAAATAACCATCACAACCCACAAAGTAACCATGAATGGTTCTACTGAAACACTAAGTTTTAAAGAACAACAAAATATTATATATATATATATTCAAAAAGACTTCTCTACTACAAAGTCATTAGAAAGAGACTTGATATATATTACTATTTGTCTATCACTATTTTCGCATAATTAACTTAAAGAAGTACTAACTTTAACAAAGTATTCTTAGGCTACTAAAAATCTAACCCTATTCTAGCCAAATAATCCAACATTTATAGTTTCTTACAAACTGAAAAGGCCTCCATCAAAACCCATCCTTTTGGTCAAAAATGGTTTAGAGAAAGAAATAGTTTTAAAATAGTTTGAAAAAGAAGAAGAAGGTAACTATCTTCAACTAAACACCTTCACCAACATTTTATTCATCTACCATGGTCTGTATGACTAGTTTCTAGCTCTCGAAGGCATTTATAAGTTCCTGCATCACATGAGAGTGAGGATTTTTCAAGCTAAGTAGCTTTGACTTGCAAGCATCCTTTTGCCACTTAAGCTCCTTAATCCTGTGGGTTTGTCTTGGCATGAGGTTCTTGTTTAGGTATAACATTGACTCGATGTTGGCTAGGGTAGTGAAGTCTTCAAAATTAGGTGTGTTCTTTTCTCCAATTCTTATCAAGGCATCATTGAAATTCTTGGTTAAAACCTTGGACTCCATGTTTCCATCTTCAAACTATAGGATTCTTGTAGGGTTAACAATCTGCATATCTTTTAGTAGTTCTTTATGTATCCCAATGATTTTAGCTTCCACTAATTACATTTCTTTGATGGCTTCTTTGTAAATCAAATCCTTCCAACCCATATTACTTTTGAGGATGAAAAACATGCATGAGTCTATGGTTTTCATGGGATTCTCATTTAGAAATTTCAACACCCCATATTTTTCAACTTCATGGACTTGGAACACAATAGCTTGGCATCAATTCTGATTAGCTTCCCACACTAGCACAAAGGTTTGAATTTCACCTAACAATGCTTCTCCTTCTACATATGTAGTAGTACAATCTAGAATAAATTTACTACCTTCTTTTACTATGGATCCCACCCATTCTTGCATTGCATCTGAGAGTAATTTAACCTTTTTCATTTTCTTAACCAATTGTTGGCTGTCTCACAAATTGGGATCAAAATATTGTAGAGTCTAAACCAATAGAAGGGCACCTAAATTCATTAGGGAGTCTATATAAGTAGCCATATTGATTAATAGCCCTTTTATTTCTTTCTTTTCTTTACTATCCATTTTAGATTGAGTTATCATATGATTTGCATAAAATTTAAAGAAGTGATTGTTAGTGTCTCTAGTGATGGTCCCCAATTCCACAATGGTGACTTAAAAACCTTCTGCATCAATTTTCTTTCTGTTTGTGGGTAGCCACCTCTATCGTAACCTTTCTAGTCACTAGGTCCTTGATAAAACATGCATCACTTTTTTATCTTCTTGCTTTTAAAACCATGGGCATCATATTTTGTAATGATATCCCTAATTGGTGTAGACATTGATTGAAAACTGCATTTCTTGCTAATTGAATTAGATAACCATGATGGAATGGTGGAAATAGCAGTCATCCCTTGATTTCCTCTAGGAGGAGTCATGAAATTAGGGTGATCTAACTTAGGGGCATTTATTAACTACACATCATTGTCTTGAGTATCCAAGAAGGTGAACTCTTCTCCTTGACCTTGTCCTCAAGTTATTGTTTTCTCCTTTTGAATCTCTTGTTACATGAGTGCTTTAGATTTAGTCTTAGACCTAGTTCTAGGGGTCATGATTTTTTAAGGAGACATTTTTATTTTATGCTTATTGGGAGTCAAAGTGCTACCTACAACATGAGATGAAATTGGGATGTCAGAGGTTAATGTTTTAGAGAAAGAAACCACTTTTGGGGACTTTGTATTTTGTTTTTAATTGACAAACTTCATATGTCTTCTCCTTAACTATTTATCTGTATGGGTGAGAATAGATCTAGTTCTCAAGTTTATATCATCTTCTTCACCCTAACTCCAATCCACTTCTAATTGCTTTAGTTCACTTTTCTCTTCCCGTCTTGGTTTAACAATATTTGAACCATCCTCAACTACCCCTTCCAATTGAAATTTCAATTTGAGGGAATTAATTTGTGGAAGTGTTAATATTGAATGGTCCCTCTTTACCACCTCTTTCTCATCATTTTAATCTTGCCACTAAATGAGGAACCATCAGTGATTGACCCTTCAAGCTGAGTACTTTAGCTGCGAACCCTTTGCTATCAAAATTCCTCCTTTGCTGGTAGGATCCAAAATTGAAGCTAAGTAAGTTGCTTCCAACCATCGAGGCATTGATCATATTGATATAAGTTAAATAAACAAGCTTGACAGGGAAAATAGACTCCCATTCTTCCTGAGGTAGATTGTCCTTAATCACTGAAAACAATTGTCTACATATATTAACTATGATAAAACAATCTAAAGCATAACAAGGAAATTTCACCAGTTATTCTTCAAATCCCCCTATTTTTAAGTATGTAAACTTGGGAAATTGAATGAAATAGATATTGTAAATTTTAATCAGCTTTTGGGCCTCCGGGGATATCCTTGGCATTAGTGTTTTTATGAGGTTCAAATGCACACTTTCTATTAGAATATCATGTGTTTTCCTAAAATCTTCCAACACTCTATTCTTTTGGAGCAAGGGACAATATTGATAGATAGTTATGTCTTCATTCCAAGTTCCATGAGGAAGGGAAGTAATACTACTAACACATGCAATGTAATAGGTGTGGTAGGAAGACATATGGAAATATTCTTTAGATACCTTAGAGTGTTTGAGTTGACTTCTTAATGAACTGGCTATCAATTCCACCAAATCTAAAAATTGTTCTCCTTTTAGGATGATCTCTATGTAATGGTACATCCAATCTCCAAGGAGGAAAACATTTGCATAACCTTTAACCTGATGCAACAAAACCATGAGGTCATGAACATGAGGATTCATATGATCCTTGGTAATTATTTTGGGCAGTCTTGAGCCACCTTTATAATTAGTTTCTATCCATTTCCTAGCCAACATGTTATGGTATTTGTCTAGATTTTCTTGATATTCAACCAAAGATTGGGTAGGGCTAAAAGCAACAAAGGTACACTCAAGAAGAGGCAATACTGATGAGATAGTTTGCCTAGAGATGGACAACAGTCGTTCCCTTTATTTAAAATAATCTTGGTTCTCACATCATAATGATCAATGCACAACTAAAGTAGCTCAGGACTCAAAACGGCAAGGGGAAAAGCTACAGCTTCAATTAAACCACTTGTTAGAATCTTTAAAAAACCATTAAATTCATCAAATTGCTCAAGAAAATTTCCTTGTAGCTTCTCAACTTTGACATCTTCCAAATCAGTATCAGAAATGATAGGCGTCTTACACTCTAAACTAGAAATATTTCTGAAGAAACGCAGAACATACTTCATTCTAAGAAAAGGAAATAGAAGCCCAACACTTCTTTTGTTCTTCAAAGAAACACACAAAAGAAAGAATAGGGGATTTCTTGTATTCTCACTTGTAATCTACTGAGAGAAAACTAAACCTCTTTTCTTTGCTTTTTTCTCCTCCTCCTTTGATTTTCCTTTTCATATGATAAAAAAATAAATGGGAAAATTATGCTTTAAAAGGAAAGGAGACATAATAGGAAAAGTACCACCTCATAATGAGGTATTCATGACAATTTTGTTGTGGCTTGATTTGTACGCTTGAAACTATGACAAGACACCTTCATTAAATGATCATCCTTTGCTAATGTCCTTGCAATAATTACAAAATTTTGACAAATAATTCAACTCCCAAATGGAAGATTTTCTTTCTTTAATCATGATGACAACTGATCTTTCATCTCAAATGAAAATAAATTAGACAAGATCTTAAATCATTACTTCTAACATCTCAATTAATTTCTTGGGAACTGATTATTCTTTGGGAATCATTAACATCCATGCACAAAAACCTTTGGTAATAGAACTACTTTGAATGAAGGTTCAAAGAGGTTCAAAGAGGTTCAAATAAACATCTCCAGTATGCTTAGTGGGTCTCACCTAAAAAAAAGGATTAGTGTCAAAATCCTTTGGTTGAACTACTTTGAACTAATTTTAACTGATGTTCAAAGTAGTTCAAGAAATGAGAACTATGACAGACATCATAGGATTAACCTGTATATGCGAATCCTGGCGATACTTATAAGACATGAGACTGAGATGGGCTTGTTTGATGTATGTTTTCAAGTTTCAAAGGAACCAAAAAAAGTTTAAAATATGGTGACTGAAAACTAAGACTAACACCTTACAAATTTATTCCTACATGTTCGATCAAAACAATAAAATGACTGTTGATATTCTATTTTTGCAAGAAAAGTTGCATGGCAACATTTTTTTGCAATTTCCAATATTTCAAAAAAAGGACTTTAAATGCCTACCAAACCTTAACAAATCACACAAGAATAATTAAAAACATGAAAATGAATATTTTTGGTCAACTCATAGTGTTGACCAACATTGACCAACCTTTGACTTGCCTATATGCCTTATTACAACATGCAAGAAATTTGTCTAAATGCATTCTAGGGATTCTTTGAGATTTCCTAAATGTCATGTGTCATCTTAGACACTTATTAACCTCCTACTCTATCCAACATTGGTGTTTGACTACTTTATTTAAGACCTTGGGCCTCTGCACCAACTTTGCACATTTTGTAAAATATGGGCCCACTTTTACACTATAGGGGTTCCAATATTACATGTTTTCATTTCATGTTTTGAGACTTTTGTGTATTATTTGAGAAAAATTTAGAGACATCATACATTATGATTTTCTTCCCATATTTTACTATTTGGCATGCAAAGAAACCTTGTATAGCTATTCAGTTCTTCTTATTCCCAACAAGAGGAACATTGTTTAACATTCTTGATTTTTATCATTGTTTGTTGACCATCCAACATTGATTTATTGGATTATACATTATGGGCCTCCATACCATCTCTTGTTATCTCCAATGGGTGGAAACAAGGACTGTACATTGGTGATAGAAGTTCTTTGTGGGTTCCTCCTTCCTTTTTTACTTGTACATTTTTTCTTCATCTTCTTTCTCTTTTGGAGGGGCTTTTTTCCCATGGGTTTTTCTCCTTTATGATGTTTGTGAAAGATTCCTTTATACATATGTACCTCACATGTTCTTGTAGCAATGACCTATCTTTTCATGTTCTTTCATTCTCCCTTAAGTTGCACTCAAAGTGATCATAGGCTGAAATTAATCTAGGAAGAACCTTAGAATCTCTAACCTTGTTCTCGGCAACAATCTTAATGGATGCCAGGTGTTATTATATGCCTTAATGAATATAAGTTAATTGAAATGAAATGGTCTAAGGAGGTTAGATCCTACCTCATAAAAACTCATGGCTTGCATGAAGGGGCCATAGTAGTAATCAAGATGCTCAAATTTCTCAAACTCCAATGGTAGTTTGGAAATGTAATATAGAATTTAGAGGCATATGAGTTCCTTAAATGGTTTATGACATCTGTCATTGAATGTTATTTGCAATCCATGTTCATCAAATAACACTCTTATGGAATTTCTCATACACTTGAGATGGTAGTCCTTACTTTCAATTGAAGGCTGCTCATTTCTTCCATGGAAACAAATGCCTTTTAAGTTTTTGAGTTTCTGCACACAAGTAAACCATATATCACATTTGATTGTGTATAACAATTTTTTTTTTGATAAAATTAATAGAATGACACACCTCTTCTTATTTTAAAAAATCTAATAAAATCTAATAACACTTATTTATGCCTGCCTCACCCCCACTCCCTAGTGTTTCTTAATCCTGAACTGATCTTGACAAAAATATCCACACCTTTACTCACATTTGTTATAGCAACATATTTCGAGTGGCAACATACATAAATGAATAATTTTAGTTCAAATCAATGCCAATATGTAATATTTTTCAAAATTAATGCTAATATTTATCTTGTATAATTCATTTGATTTGTTTAGATGTCATCTTTACTGAAGAGATAGTAATATTTAATTATTTAATTATTATCAATTATATACAAGATACTACTAATGCTTCTATGTTTATATTTGATACAATTTTATAGCCTAAATATTTGCTTATGAAGAAAGTCCACACCAAACTATATGAATCCAAAACAAAATAAGCCAACAATTGCTAGATTGTGGTCTTAGTTCAAAATAAATAGTGATCGAAAATGTTATTGTCCTTACAAAAAATGCAATGGCTTAAAGAATCAAAGAATTCTAATCACAATAGCTTAGAGACATTGTAGGCAACATGATCACATTCAAGGAGGAAAGGATTTTTGTCCTTTAGTGAATGTAGATTTTGAACTGGTAGAACATGGAGGTGTGAATATTGAAGTAGAAGCTAATAATCCCATGGAAGAAGATGATCTCAAGGTAGAGAACATGATTGACGATGTTGGTATTGGTGCAACTGATAATGTGCCAAAGAACAAGATTGAAGAAGATGTTATTGGTGCAACTGATGAAGATGATGATAGTCATGCATTATATGATGATGATGAAGATGTTAGAAATGAGAATAGAGTAACTGAGAGGGGGAGGGGGTGAATCAATTACTCCAAAAACTTTCATAGTTCCTAAGATGTCTGAATATCCCCTTGATCTGATTAATAAAAATGCTGAAACTTGATAATGCAACAAATGACAAATATTAAGAACTGATATGTTATTATGCACAAAGCAATTTAGCAATTAAGAACACAAGAGACACCAGATTTAACGTGGAAACCCAATATGGGAAAAACCACCAATGTAACTAGATACTATTTTTCACTCTTCTGAAGTGAGCCTTGTTAGGAGCCAACCTTGTTAAAGGTTATAAAAACACACTGTTAGGTGTGACCTTGTTAAAGGATTTAATCACCCTATTAGGAGTGGCCTTGCTAGAGGTCTTTAGAACAATTCAACTGAACTGTCACCTTGTTAGAGGATTTATTGAATGGTTGTTAAACCAACTCTGTTAAGAGATTTTGAATTCACTATTACAATGGTTAGAAAACAACAATGAAATGACATGATATAAGGTACAACTTATCTTTGTTGATTACAGATTTCTGTTATTCTTGGCTGGATCCTCACAGATCAAATGCAACTTTACAGCTCCTTCAACACATCCGATCCTTCATCAGACTTTGCTTAACATTCACCTTATCATTTCATACTATAATTCGCATTCATAACTTCTTCTTCACAATCACACACTCTCTTAATTCATAACTGAAATGACCATATATACCTTTTAGATTATCTAAGTCTAATCGAATCATTGACTATTCAAACAATTACAACAGTTGACTAGAAGTAATTAATTTGCACATCCCAATACTGGCCGACCCTGCACGATAAACTTTGTTCAGAAAACAATTCTTGTGTTAACTGACTGAGCTCGGTGTATACAATGAACTTTGAGACAATGCTTCAGCCACCAAGAGAACTTGGTAAGTATTGAGTTTCCTGAGATAACCAAGTGAGCCCGGTGGAAACTATCCTTTGGAGACCAAGTGAAGCTTGGTTAATACTGACTTCTTCATGATTTCTTTGATGACCGAGTGAGCTCAATGGAAACTACCCTTTGGAGACTGAGTGAAGCTCGGTTAACATTGAATTCCACATTTCCTTCATTGACTGAGTGAGCTCGGTGATCACTATCTTTCACCTTTCCTTTGTTGATCGAGTTAGCTCGGTTAACACTGTCTTCCTCATTTCCTTCGATGACCAAGTGAGCTCGGTTGGCACTGTAGATTGCATTGCAGACTGTTTGAGCTCGGTGATCTTGAGACTAATGACTGTTATGACATTTGTGTGACATGAAGGACAACATTATCCAATAGAAGAGAACCTTGATATACCTATAATTAAAAAGGCATACGAGCCCCCATACCAAGGCTCCCAAACAAAAATTCTCTCTATTGTATTATTGCTGGTAAAATTCAAGGTTATGAATGGTATATCTAATGTAGAAATCTCATGTGTACTAAGGTATAGTGTCATTTTTGTCATCTTCTATGTTAGCATACCATTAACATTCTTTATATTAGTTCAATTTGTTTCCATAGGTTGATAGGTGAATTTTTGTTGCCACCATCAAACATTCTACCTCAGTCTTACCAAGAATTATCAACTATTATGAAAGATATTAGAATGGAGTATCAAACAATACATGCATGTCTCAATGATCATATTATATATCATAAACAACATGAATTTACAAAAGAATGCCCTAATTATCACATTAGTAGATATCAATAAGATCAAATAATGAAAAAGGTGCCTCACGAGGTTTTTTGGTACATTCCCATTATTCCACATCTGCAACAATTATTTAGGTGTACTAGCTTGGCACAATTTACGGATTACCATGCATGCAATAGAAGTCGAGATGACATTATGCGAATGCTTGCATATGGTTCTGCATTTAGGACATAGAAGATAGGTGGCCAATATTTAAAGAAGAACCTCATAATCTGAAGCTTTCATTGGCAACAGATGATGCCAATCCATTTGGAGAGATGAGATCTATTTACTTGATCTGGACTATTTTTTTTATTAACAATAACATTCCTCCTTGGATGTGTAAAGAGGGAGCACATAATGTTGACAACTATTGTACCAGGTATTTTTCCATTTAATAGTCATCTAAATTAATTTATAAATAGAGTATCAAAATGGTCATAATAATTATGTTTTCTTTATGTTCATTCAAAAAGGTAAGTACCAAGTGAAAGATATGAATGTATATATTGAGCCCTTGATTTATGAGTTGTTGGAGTTATGGAATGGGGTCACTATGTACGACATCTCTAAACCAATTGGTGAAAGGAAATTCAATTCCATGCAATGCTTGTATGGACAATACATGATGCCCCTGGACTAACACATTTTTGTGGTATGTAAAACTAATAACACATATTTTTGGTATGTAATAGTGCTAATGCATTTTCATTGTATGTTTAAGTTGTATGTGATAATTTTAAATATGAATTTTATAGTACACATGTCATCCAATTATACATGATCTTGTAGATCTTCAGACAAACAAAAATTTTTTCTATCCAATTTGTGGTCCAAAGATGAAATCTTTTCATTCAAAAAGTTTAGGAAAGTAGGTGTTCAATGAGCATAGACACTTTCTCCAAGAAAAGCACAAGTATCGAATTGTCAAAAAATATCTTTTAAATAGGAAAGAAGAGACAACATCAAAGCCAGTAAGAATGATACCTCACATGTGGAAGTTGGAATACAATAGAATGAATTATTGAGGTAATGTCATTCCATTTGATGTAGGTTTTTATATAAAATTTAAATTTGGATACTGTTGTACATAGTGTAAATGCATATTCATGAAACTTTAATGTAGAATGTAGATAGACCAAAAATGAACTAGACTAAACCCAAGAAATCATTATCAAAATGGAGATTCTACAAGCATCTCATGTTTCCCTAACTAGAACTGCTAAGAAAGCTCCTAGACCAACATCTCAGTTATAGTTCTAGAATGAGAGTATGCTTAGAATGAAAATCTACTAGAATGAATGTAAGATCTATGACTATAATGCAATTATATGAAAATAAAAACTCTTAAAATGATATGACAATGGACATACAATGATCTAACATGTAATAAATGATGCTAAATGACATAAAAATAATGCTAAAATGCTATGAATTTGCTGGAATGCTGATGCTAAATTATAACTCAGAATGTGCCTATAGTGCAGATGCCTAAAACTTGGGTCCTTTGCCTCTTGGATTTCCCTCCTATTTATAGGATTTTGGAAGGGGTTGGGGTAAGAACTAGGATTTTCACCTTTGATTGATGGGTGAAAGTGAAATTGAAAATATATCATAAGAGACAAAGAGGAAGAGTCTAATAGACTTGGTTTTGAGGATAATTGAGGATATTTCTAATTATTTTAAAATAAAAAAGGGAGATTTTTAATTTTGTGAGGATAAATGATTTTATTGACCAACACTTTGTCTTTTTCTTCCTCCTTTTTTTTTTGAATTTCATTTTATGAATATGAATTATTTTTCTCCTCTTTTAAAGTTGATTTAGGTCTTGTCGATTTGATAGATAATCAATGACCTGATGTTATTTTTGATTTGAAAGTCTATTTTGTTTCTTCTAATTTTTAAATTTTTTTTTTCACTGATTGATCAAGATTGTGTGATTTAGGTCTTTCCCAATTTTTGGGTGTCTACAAATGCCCCTCTTTGAGCTAATATACACAGGCATATTATTGTAAAGACTATCTTGATTTTCTAATTTTAGGTCAACTTCTGATGACTAGATGCCTATTCAATTATATTTTAACATTTTTCCATTGTCGTGGTATCTGTTTGTTGATGGTTTGATGTGTGATTGTTGATGATTTGATGTTTCGATTATTTTTGATTTGATGATTTGATTGCAGTGTTGATTTGATGTTGTGATATTTTTGCTCGGATACCCTGGTTTTGGTAGACTTGATGTTTGAAATTTTTGGCTGGGAAAGGATGTTTTTGATGTTTTAGAAAATTTTGATGCTCTAGTTTGAATGCCCCAGTTTGATATGGATATATTTCCCCCTCAAAAATAAAATTGGAAGAAAATATGGAAGTGCAAAAGTTAAGTTGGTTCCAATTTTATTTTTCAAGTGTTGGATAGGTGATGGAAAAAGATGAATAGGTAGGTTTGATATAATAACTGATTTTTTAGAGTGAGCAAAAATATTGCAATGGTGGGTAAATAAGGTGAAAAAATGAGAGAAATGTCTCTTAGGAGCATTAAATAGGTCAAAAGACCTTTTACCCATGTCATTTTCAGACTTTCCTTTTGCACTTGGTGATTTGGAGCTCTGATTCAAAGAGGATGGTGGTCCCATTACAAGAGCATAGATTTGAGAGAGGTCATTGGTATAAGCATCCAATAGATTGTGGTGCCTCAATAAGTCATTGAGAGCCTCCATTTTAAAGATTTTTTATGTGTACCTAAGTTTTTTTGGAATTTTGCACGAATTTTTGTGAAAAATGTGATAGGTATTTTAGTGAATTTATCTCTTTTTTTAGTGCATTTTATTTTTTGTAACACATATGCACAATTATTAAGTGCATTCGACGGTCTAATTAACACATATACAAACCTAAGTTTTAGGTGAATTAGCACATACAGTAAAACAATAGCACATATAGGGATATTAATGGTGCATTTAAAAGTTTTAGCACATCCGAGTGATCTGATAATGCATACATTTGGTTTTTGAATGCTTTTGAATTAAATAGTGCTTATGCCTTGTTACAGAGTGCATATGAATAGTTAAATAGCACTTAGCATGTAATAGTGCTTAAGATGTGGGAAATAACACTTTTGATTATTATAATAGCGCATTTGCCTATGTTAATGAATTTAATTGATTTGGTAGTGCATATGTCCTAAGAAATAGTGCAAATGATTATTACAGTGAAAAAATTGGGTGTAAGGCCCTCGTTGAGCATAAGATAATGCAAAAGGCTAGATTCTAAGTCTATTAGCCAGGGAATTTTATAATGAGTAAACAATAGAAATCAAGTATTCATGAAGTGATGTCATAGGATCAATCTGATTATAGATAGGTGATGCCCCAACTCAGGATATAGAGTAGGGAAAACAAGCAAGTCCAACTTAGGATAAAGAGAGATGAGTATCAAGTCTAGGATAGAATCATTAGCTAGGTAGCTAGATATAAATATGAGATTGATGTGTGATGATTACTATGTGATGAAAACTGATGTTTTTGTTTGTTTGATGAAAAATAGGTATGTGGACAAAAGCTCATGGTACAAGGACTGTATCTGTGGCCATTAGAGGCAATGGGCTAGTTGATGGGCATAAACAATAGGTTATAGATAGATGTAGTTTCACATATTTGTTATAGATGCCTGAGTTCTGAGTGAACCAAGGGCTATTGACAACTATGGTTGAGCAATGGCACTCAGACCACAAGACCTTTCATTTGCTGATGGGGGAGATGGCAGTGACTACTGAGGATGTATACAAGATATTTTAGATCTTGATAGTAGGGGATTTGGTTTATTATGATCAAATTACCGATGGCACCACTTTCAAAGATGTGTTCATAGATGACAACATTGGGGATGATAGTGTATCCTAATTTCAAATGCTACAGTATGAGGCATTGCCGACAGTTTTGGCTGGTTTGATAGGAGGATTCTTGTTGCCAGATCAACAAGAGCAAGGATGTCTAGTTGGATGGGGCTGATTGATATAGGATATGATTGATTAGCCATAGAGATTTTCATGGGGTAGTTGTATTTTGGTCCACTTATATCATGATTTACAACAGGTTGTGTATTTTGACACATTTCCATCATCGTTATCAGTAGGGGTGATTTTTTTATAGCTATGGACATGGGAGAATTGGCCCATTATTCATCTAGTGTGTGCAATAGTGGCCTTAGAATATGCCATTCATGTATACTTATTTTGGTGTGATCATGCAGCCCCATTTGGGCAAGATAAAGTATTGGCGACAGATTTTGGATGATATTGATGAGGTAGTGTGGAGACCATATAGGTTTACAAAGCCATGGGTGGAGGATGATGATGAGATGGTATACTTCTTTGGTTTGAGGTATTTGTTGTGTTTTAGGTGGGTGGTGAGATAGTTTGGTCAGTGGTAGGGCATGCCATAGGGGACATCACATTATGCTTGAGTGTAGTCAGAGAGAGCAGTGTGGGGGTCAAAATTGGAGTATGAGGCTTACTTAGATGATAGAAATGCCGCAACCATGGGCTTTGAGAGATGGGGTTGTAGATGTAGGGATGGAGGGGGATTATGCATGGTGGTTTTAGGAGCATCCCTTCCCTAGATACACAAATTTGGCTGAGCTTATTCTGAGGATCAATGAGCCATCAAGTGGGGGAGAGGATGATGATGAGGGTGGCCTGGGGAGAGGCAGAAGGAGACAATGGGCTAGAGCTAGGGTGAGGGGTGTTTTGGAGCATAGGGGAGGCAAGGCTGAGTAGCCATGGTACTACCATAAAGGGAAGTGGCATGAGGCCCAGTGGAGGGACCAATGGGTGTAGAGAGGATTGGAGGGATCTAAGGCCATGGTGGGGTGAGGGTGAGAGGAGGATTGTTTGGTGGTGTGGGTGTTGGTCAGTGGGATAGAGGGGTAGAGTGGGATAGAGTAGAGTAGGTGAGGGCTAGGTTTCCAGAGGATGTGCAATTTTTCTAGTGCCAGAGGCCATGGGTGCAGGCTTCAATCAGAGATCCATCGGGTATACAGCCATAGAGATAGTAGTAGGTGTTACTAGAGGCACAACCATAGGTTCAATAGTTGGTACCACTAGATGCACAAACACCACTAGAGAGGCCAGGGGGATTGACAAATTTGGAGGTTAGGATGAGTTCCATGGAGGCAAAAATGGGTGAGGTGTTGAGTACCCTACATACATTCATAGCTATGATGACACTAGGGCCACCACCACCACCACCACTAAGGATAGATGAGGCATTGACGAGTTAGGCCATTGTGATTAGGAAAGTTGCACCTATGAAAGATGTGATAGAGTAGGTGCCCCAAGAGGGGATGAGTGCCCCTAGCAAGGACAAACTATTAGATCAGGCACCTACGCATGGATGAGTGTTCATTATGTATTGTGGCCTTACTCCACATTATGTATGATTATTCTTTTCATGTTCATTTGATATTTATGTTGATATACTTTTGGATGTTCATATGGATAGACGTTTGTGATTTATTGACGTTTATGTTATGTGATTATTGGATGTTCATGTAAGTGCAGTCTATTTTATATTCATGTGGATTTTGGCCTTTTGATATATTGTTCGATCATTGTGTTTGCTTTATGAGATATCCAAGCTTATAGATGTTCAGATGTGTGCACTTGTTATATCATGGACTTATGTATGCATGTGATAGTTTGATTTGATGGATATGGTAGTAGTAGATGTGGATGTGTATATATATGTGAATGATTAATGTAGCATGATAAAATGGATAATGATTTAAAATAAATGACACGGCAATAACAATGTAATGAAAAGGTGATGTGATAATATGAGTGTAATGACATGAAATGAAATATGGTAGAATAATATTTTAATAAAATGAGATCTAATAGAATGTAATAAAATAGAATTGAATGAAATGTAATGTAATGACCTAAAAATATCATAAAATGAAATTCAATGTGATGAAATGAGATGTAATGGAATGAAATTTGGTGTAATGTAACATGATGTAATGAGATGTAATGTGATTTAATAAAGTGATTTGTAATGTAATGTTATGGAATGAAGTATGAAAACATGAATTGTAATGGGATGAATGTAGTGGTAATGTAATGTAATGAAATGAAATAGGCAATGAAATAAAATGAAATGTATAATAAACAAAATGATATGTGATGAAATGAAATGTCTAATGCAAGAAATGTTATGTGATGAAACAATAGGTAATGCAATGGTCAAGGCTAATGTAATGAAATGAAATAGAATTTGCAAGTGAATGATAAGTGTGACAAAATGACAAGGAAATAAAAATGATACGATGTAATGAGAGGAAATATGATAGGAGATATGATAAAATAGGATAGTATGGAAGCGAATAAAAATGAATGTAATGTAATGATATGAAAGTGGAATAAAATGAAATTTTTTGTGATGTGATTCAATGTAATGTAATGATATGAAAATGAAATGACTGTGAAAAATAAATGTAAATGAACAAATGTGTGGCAAAGTGTCATGGAATGGAACATTATGAAGGGAGAAAAAGTGAAGATGTGAAGAGGGGATGAAATGATATGATATGATAAATGAAAAATGGGATAAAATATAACATAAGAAAATGAAATGTGAATGAAAGTTAAAAATGGAAGGAAATGAAATTGACTGAGATTCGAAAGTGATGAGATGGGATGTCAACTTTTGAGATTCAAAAGCCATGAAATGAAAGAGATGAAATACATGAAACAAAGGTAATGTGATGATGAACATGAAATGCAAGTCACAAATGTAGGAAAATAGGGGAAGCAAAATAAAATGAAATGAACTATGATATGGAAAGAAATGAAATGGAAGGGAATGGGACATGATATAGTGCATAATGATAGATGAAAAGGAAATGAAGTGGGATGTGATGAGATGAGATTGTTTGAGATTCTAAAGCCAAGGAACGAAATTTGATACATGGCAATAGTGTCCATAATGATTTGAGATTCAAAAGCCACGTAATGCAATAGGTGGGATGAAAATATAATATGGTGATGTGAAATAATGAAGTGTAATGCATTGTGGCAATATTGTGAGGAGATAATGTCCATGATAGTTGAGTGCTAAAAGCTCATTTGGATGTTGATGTTGTTTCCTTTTATTGGATAACCAGTCAGGATTTGGCTGAATGATGTTGTGAAGGTCATCTTGTGATCACCTAAAAATGGTCATCTAGACTATTAGCCCCCTTCTCAACATTTAGGCTAATTTAATTAATCATTTACCTAAACCAAATTGCTAATAATCAATTAATTTAAGTATAACCTATAGTTTGACTATGCTATCCTAAGTTCATTATTTGATTAAAAGAACATGTCCCTTTTTAATTAAATAAAAGGCTCCATTCTTCTAACCCACTTAAAGTGCACACATAAAGTTCTTTTTCTATTTTGTAATTAAAAGAAAAGGCTTGTAAGAATTTTGTCTTATATGACAAGTCAACTCATTTTCTATTGGTTGACTTGTGTGTGCATACGGATCCCTCCCATTTTTGAATTCAATCGTTGATCATCCACTACCTCAATCTTGATCACTACCATCCATATGACTTTAAAAGGAAGAGAGCTTTCCCCCTCAAATGATCCACACTCTTGAGTATTGTTATGCTGTAGGATTTCCATTTGAATTCTTGAGAGCTTTTGTGGAGAATACTATTTTCTTGTCTACATTCCTTGCATCCATAATATTTTGTTACATGGCATCTTACTTAGTTTGCATATGGTGTAGTTCTTTTTGCAAATAGCTTAGATCACATAGTTTAACTAGCATGGCTATAACACTTTTATTTGTTTAGCTTAGTTGCATTGTGCATCTCATTTTAGCATAGTTTAATTCTTGCATTGCATGCATCAAGAGTTCTTTGACACTAGCATTCTTTCTCTTTCTCAAAGAATCTCCCATTTCATGGTTTACTAGCAAGGGCTGTATTCCTAAGGCTAAGTTGAGAGCCATTTTAAGCAACCCTTACCAGAATATGAGAAGAGTGAAACCTCTAAAGTTGCTAAAAAGAATCATGATGCCAAGATCAGCTATGCTTATGCTAACACTGACAATGTTATAGGTATGCTTGAGCCTGTTGAGTATTTATGCATGGCAAGTTATAATGATGACAACTGACATGTAGATGAATGACCTAAAGTTGTGTTAAAAATGCATGATGTTTCTCAATACCATAATGACTCTAGACCTAAGGTGGTGCTTTAGGTGACTGATTCTTTTTCATCAAAAATTGAACCACTTAATGCTATTATTAGGGCGCAATCTAAGGTCATTCTAAAAGTTTCCCAGGATTCCAAGAATGCTTCATCTTCTAAAAAATCAACCACTTCCAAGATCTCAAACTATGACCTTGTTAGTTAATTACAGCATACCCTGACTCCAATTTCCATTTTCAAGTTGTTATAGTTATCTCCTTTGCACAAGGATATCCTTGAAAAAGCTTTACACTCTACCAATGTTCCTACATATATCGATGCAAAATGGTTCCAAGCTATGGTGAATCATATCTCTTCACCTTATCACCTCACCTTTTCTAAAGAATATGACCGGGCTCCTAGTCATCCCCATAACCTTTATTTCCATGTCAAAGTCCAAATCTTCCATACTCACGTTTATCGAGTCTTGATAGACAATGATGTAGGGTTAAATATTATTTCCTTTAATGTAATCCAACAGTTAGGCATGTTAGAATTTGCTATTGATCCTAGGTACAAGATAACCATAAAAGCTTATGATGAGGTTGAAAGGCCTTCCAAGGGTCTAATTGTGCTACCAATTAGAGTTGGTCCAGTGGAAAAGGATGTTGTTTTCCAAGTCCTAGATATACCCCTTACATATAATTTTTTGTTGGGATGACCATGGATTCATGACATGCAAATGGTGCCTTCTATATACCATCAGTGCATTAAGTTTCCTTTTAATGGAATTGAAGTAGTTTTCCCCAATGATAACTCAATGGCCATCAACATATTGTCTACTATTGAAACACTAGTTCCACACAATCACTCTTCTCATGAGCCAACACCATCTCTTATAGAGTGTGAATAGTTTTGAAAATGATGAGTCTTGGTATGGGCAAATACACTTTAGACTCTATTTCTACTCTACCTATTTCCCCTTAGTCCTATGGGAAGCCATCCACCAAAAAGAAACCTTGACTCTTTTTGGCACTTTTGTCTAGTCCTTAGTTCCCAAGGGAGGAAAAAAGAAGAACAAGCTATTAAAGACTATATATATTGGTGAGAGGAAGATGAAAAGGATATTGCAGTCACCACTCCCATTTCTGCCAAATGATATGGAAATGGATATAAGATGCTTGCAAACATAGGCTATCAAGGTCATGGATCCTTAACTGGTAACAAAAAAGCTCTAGCTAAACCTTTAAGTCACACCCAAGGTCATGATGCTCGAGACACTACTAGCCTAGGATTTGGGCTAGAGGATAATATGCTAGCATATACTCAAAATGTGCCCATATCTGGTGAATCAGAGGATGATGATTCTTCCTTTATTGCTGCCACTTCACAAGATTAAGATTTTGTGTCTACAACTTCTCTTCTTTGGGGGGAAGACACTCCAAATACTATTAATGATGCCAAAGCTTCCACTTCTCAACAACTAGAACAAGATGAATCTACCCATGAGGACATGAATAGATGCTAGATTAGAAAAAATATTGCTCATCTAATTGCTAGAGATCAGAGTACAGACTCTCAAGAGTGTTAATGCGAAAGTTTATTAGATGCTTCTTGTGAACTCGAGATTGATGTCCTTCACACTTATCCCATTCAATCATATGCGGTAGATGAGTCTAGTGTAAGGTCTAATAAGTTTGAATTGCAAAATGCTTTAGTGGGTCATTCTAGTTCCTCTAGGACTATTCCTAATTTGGATACCTTTGCAACATTCAATATAGGCTCAACTTCACATGTCACTAGAGATGACTCTTTTCACATCAATAACCTTGAAGCTTCTACCTCACTCTCATTGATTCATCCTGATCTCATAGATTGGTCCATTCAACATCAGATACCAAAAATACCATCTTTCCAAAATGACTATGAGATCACCTGTTACCTAAATTCCATGGAACCCATCACTTCTTCCACAAGTGAACCCATGATTCACATGAAAAAATTAGATATCAAGTACATTAGTCATAAAATCAGAAGAAAAAATAAATGATCAGATGGCAAAAACCACATTGTGGCAGTATTTAAACCTAAAAATAGTAAAAATAAAGATGTATCTAATGATGAAAATCTCTTTGAGGCACCTATAGATGAGGTACTTGGTAGTCTACCAAGAAATTTTCAAGATATATCATTAGTTCTTATTGAGCCTATGTAGCCAATCAATTTGGGGATGGAGAAATCTCCTAAAATTATTCATGTAGCCCAATCATTGTTAGCTGAAGAAAAGGAGCAATTTGCCCAATTTTTTAAAGATAGAAAGATCAATTTTGCATGGACATACTTAGACATGCCTAGGCTTGACACAGATCTTATCATGCATCATTTTTCTATTTCTCCTTATATCAAGCTTGTTAAAAAAAAATTGAGGAAGATGCATCCACATGTAGCTTTGTTGGTGAAAACAAAGTTGGAAAAACTTTTGAGTGCAAACTTTATTAGAGCAATTAACTATGCAGAATGGATCTCCAACATTGTACCTATATCTAAGCATGATAAAACCATCCCAGTTTGTATTGATTTTAAAGATCTTAACAAAGCATACCCCAAGGATGATTTCCTGCTACCAAACATTGATATAATAGTGGACATGACTGTGGGGTATGAAATGTACTCCCTTATGGATGGGTTTTCTTGGTATAATCAAATTAAGATAGCTCCAACTGATCAAGAGAAGACAAACTTCACATGTGCATGGGGTACTTTCTGTTGGAACATCATCCCTTTTGGGCTCAAGAATGATGGTGCTACCTGCCAAAGAGCGATGACCACCATATTCCATGATATGATGCATAAAAATATAGAAGACTATGTTGATGACACATTGACACAATCTAGAACAAGAGATACACACCTTCAAGACCTTAGTTTGAAATTGGATTGTATGGAACAATTCCAAGTTAGGCTAAATCCAAAAAAGTGTGCCCTTGGTGTCACTTTGAGAAAATTTCTAGGCTATATTATCTCAGCAAAAGTATTGAGGTTGATTTGGAGTCTAGGCTATCATGGATATGCCTCCAAAAAATATTAGTCAACTTAGAAGTCTACAAGGATGTATACAATCCATAAGAAGGTTTATTTCTCAATTGGTTGATAAAGCTCAACCTTTCAACAAGAATTTGCACAAAGGTTCTACTCATATATGGAATGATGAGTGTGAAAAAGTCTAGATCAAATTAAAGAGTGCTTGGCAAAACCTCCAATTTTGATGCCACCTATTCGAGGAAAACCTTTGATCTTGTATATCTCAGCTACAAATTCTTCTCTAGGAGTGCTATTAGCCCAAAGTGATGAGATTGGTAAAGAATGGGCTATACATTATATTAGTTGAACTTTGGTTTCTTAAGAGATGAACTATACCAGCATCGAGAAAGCTTGTCTTGCATTGGTCTTTGCTTCTCAAAAGCTTTGGCATTACATCTTGGCACATACAGTCCACCTAGTTGCTAAAATTGATCCTTTACAATATCTATTGAGCAAAGTTGCACTTACTAGTCATCTAGCTAAATGGATGATGATTATTTCAGAATTTGACATTCAATATGTCAAATGTAAAGCCATCAAAGGACAAGCTATAACTGATGAACTAGCTAATTTTCCTCTAGAGGATATAGCACCTATACAAGCTGAATTTCTAGATGCCTCAATTATGTATATGATCGAGAGAACTTAGAAAATGTTCTTTGATGGTTCTCACATACAAAATGGAGCTGGAGTAGGTATATTGTTTGTTTCCCCTCATGGGTATATGTTTCCCAAATCTTACAAACTCTTGTTCCCTTGTACAAACAACATGGTAGAATATGAGGCTTTAACAAATGGGATCAAGATAGATCTTGAATGGAGAATAACTAAATTGTATATCTATGGGGATTCCCAACTTGTTATTAACCAAGTGAATAATGACTAAAACAAAAGATGACAAGTTGATACCTTATAAAAAGTTGATAGATGCTCTAAGGAACTACTTCACTTTTGTGACATTTCAGCAAATTCCTAGAGTAGAAAACAAAGCTACTGATGCTATGGCCACTCTAACATCTATTCTCCAACTGCAAGAACATGAATCTTGATTTGAGTTCCTTGTGGAAGAATGCATCATCTCGCCTATGATTCTCTTGATAACCAAGTGATTTGCACCATTGTAGGTCATGATTCATCCCACTATGTTGACATCTTCTCTTACCTACATGATCAAATTGTTCCTAAGAACATCACACCCAATCGAAAATGCCAATTCCTTCGCAATGCCTCACATTACATTTTGGTCTCTGGTGACTTGTATAGAAGGGGTCTAGATGGAACATTGCTTAGGTGTTTAGAACTAGAAGAGTCTAAAAAGGCACTTGCTGAAGTCCATGATGACATTTGTGGGGCACATTCTAATGGCCTTGCACTTTCTTGGAAGCTACTTAGAGTAGGTTATTACTAGCCAACTATGCAAGTTGATGCTGTTCATTATGCCAAGTCTTGTCAAAAATGTCAACTCCATGGTAATTTAATTTGTGCTTATGGATGTGAGCTGATTCCTTCCATGACATATTGGACATTTCAACAATGGACCTTTGACTTAGTCGGCAAAATTCACCAAAGTTCATCTAGTGGCCACAAGTTCATCATTACAACAACTGAGTATTTCATTAAATGGGTCAAAGCTGTGCCATTATCTACTGCTATAGGCAAACATGTTGCCCTATTCATACTAAATCACATCATTTGTCAATATGGTATTTATTCCTCTATTGTCACTAATAATGGAGGACAATTCAAAAATAAGGACCTAAGATAGCTATGCAAGAAGTTTTGGATCAAACAACATTGGTCTTCTATTTATTACCTCAAGGGAATAGCCAAGTAGAGGCCTCCAACAAAACATTGCTGAAAATTTTGTATCACATAGTTCATAAGTCTAGGAGAGATTGACACCTATAGATAAATCTAGCACTTTGGGCCTATAGAACTACCATTCATACTCTTGCAGTGGCCACACCCTTTTCTTTAGTTTATGGTTCCAAGGTTGTTCTCCCATTAGAAGTAGAGATCCACTCCTTGCGAGTCTCTTTGCATGGGTTGATAACTGATGAAGAACATAGGGCTATGTGAATATAGGAATTAGAGACCCTTGATGAGCATCACAAGGCAACTTTTGATCACATGAGGGCTTATTAGAAGTGCATGTGTACTCAGTATAACAAAAAGGTTCATCCACATGAGTTTCAAGTTGATGACCTTGTGCTTAGAGAAAATCCAAAAAATCAACAACATATAGAGCAGAAGGGAAAGTTTGAACTCAATTGGTTAGGTCCATACATTATCACAACATCATTTGAGTTTGGTGCTTATCAACTGTCTACTCCTAAAGGTGAAGAACTTGCAAAGCTTATTAATGTCCTACACTTAAAAAAGTTCTATGCTTAAACACCTACTACTGAGCTATCTTGTACATATTTATGATCTTGAAAAAATCCTAAAAATTAGAAAATTTCCTAAAAAAATGATCATCTCAGTGAAAACCTAGCAATAAGTGCTTTGATGTATCACCAAAAAAACCAAAAAAAAAAAATTGAAAAAATTTGCCAAGTGGTGAAAGTGTGGAAATAGGCACTGCTTGAGACCCTTGCACCTATGTCTATTAGTCTCAATCACCCATTTTGCTACATGTTCCCTAGCTTGGGATTTTTTCTTGTACTCATCTTGGGGGTATAGCTACTTAGCATATCGAGATATTCTTGTGCATTAGGGTTTTCTTCGACAACTCACAAAATAATGTTTCTCAACACTACCCCCAATTAGACATTAAGTGTTTCTCAACACTTTTTAGATAGTTTTACCTATGGTCTCTGATGTTGCAATATTTCTCACTATCATAGTCAAGTCTTGAAGAAATGACCAAGTAACACACACACACACACACACACACACACACACACACACACACACACACACACACACACACACACACACACACACACACACACACACACACACACACACACACACACACTTAAACACTTAAACGATTGAGCTATGAAAATCTTTATTTACTTTGTGTTCTATCTATGATTATTTCTTTACTATGTGTTCCCTCCCTAATAGTCTCTTGAGGATGTCATTGACTAGAAGATTGGGGGCATGGGGCACATTTTCTTGATTTCTGCCTGTGGGTATACTTTATTTGTTTATAGTGTTTTAAGCATTTTATGCTTGTCCTATTTGACACTTGGACATATAAACATATCATCCTTGATTATTTTTCACAAGACCACACTCAGGGGTTATCCTAGTTGCTTATGCCTTGATATACCTATAATATTGCTATACTAAACTTAGGGAATCTAATCATGTAGTTATCTTGACTTCTATGTCTTTGATGCTTAGATTAAATTTCCACACACCTAACTGATATTGATTATATTCATACCCTCATAGTTATAATAGTGATGGTTGTATGATCTCATGATGTCCTAATAAATATTCAATTATGAAATAAGAGTCTAAATGTTATGTGTCCCTTGACGGTAAACCACTTTGCATATTAGCTTGCATTTTAGGTTCATTTTTCTAGTCTAGTCTTTCATTCCTACATATGGGGAGAGTTCTTTTTTTATCCTTTTTGTAGACATATCAGCTAACTACTTTTACATCCTTCTTTTCTTTCTTTGTCATATCTTTCACCTTCTTGATCTTTCATTTCATATCTATCTTGCTATCCTGTCATCACAAGGGGTTAATCTAAACATCACATTCAATCTAAGTGTCACATATTTTTAGAAACATAAAGTCTATATCATACACATGAGAGCTAAAAGCATCACACATGAGAGAGATACATGAGCATAAGTATCCAACCATATGCATACATGAGCAAGAAACAAAAACTAAAACATCACGTGGAAATTAAAATTCTAAAACATCCATTTGAGAAAAGTACACAAGACTACTAATTGAATCCAATATCTCATATATATATATATATCTCAATGTGTCATAATACATATACAAAAATGAGATCCAAAATCTAAATATCTATCTCAAAAATACATGATATTTTTAAAAACATCAGTATCAACCTATGACTAACTCCCACCCTCTACAGTAGGAGGAGGTGGTGGCCCTGGTGGTGGAGCCTGTCTCCTATTTGGTGGCTTTACTACACCTTTTGATCTACTTGCCTGCTTTGAGTAATTAGGTAGTCCCTACCCTAGTGGCACTGCACCCCTATAGGTGGAATAATAGTATGTGGCATGTGCACCATGATGAGCCACCTCTCGCCTCATAGCATCCTGCTCCCTACAGAGCTCATCTCCTTGTGCTCACTCATCTATGAGCTACAGTTCCTACATTGCAATGGTAACCTAAGCTACCTATAACTCTACCTCTAAAGTGCAGATCCTAGCATCATGCTTGTCATCACCATTCTAGCTAGCTACTCTGGCTCTACCTCCACTCTCCCTACTCATCATCGCCTCAGTGGTTCCTCCTCCTCCTCCATCTCCCTCATGGCCTATGCCTGCATCCTCCTCCTCCCTGATTAGGATCCCTCTCCAACCTCCATCCATCTCACACCCCTACCTCTACCTCCAACTCCACCCCCACTTCCATCACCTTTGTGCCTCCCTCCTATGGGTAGCATATCAAGCTCTATAAATCATGGGAATGGGTGCCTCTATCTCTCATATAAGTATGTATGATTTTCCCCTACATTTGCTACATCTGGGTGATAATCCTAGGGAGTCACCACTAGAGCCACTATATCCCATACTATTGTTTGATAATCCAACATTGACAACTATCCCCATGCCTCATTAGAATGCATTTGAGCATAGGTGGTAGTCTCCATTGATATCACGTGGCACTCTACAAACTGTCACCATACTTGGGTGATCACAAATCACTCCACTACATCTGTCATCCTGCCCGCCAGTGGCCTACTATATCTCATGTACTCAAACTCCCATGCATTAGACCATCTGCGACACTCTTGGTAGGGCAGCTATGTGAATGCTGTCAGCTCATAAAAAATTCACTGATAATAGGTCACATCCCCATTATGTGTCTATGGGATAAATCCTCTATAACCAAAGATATATGGCTAGCTCCGCTCTCATGGCTGCACTTGTGGTTAGATCACATCAATTTGCTCCCAAGCCCAGATCTGTGCCACATGCCCATTAGTGACCCTTGTAATACACTATCTCATGTAGCTCATGGTACATCTCTACCAGTATCACAGGTCTCCATGCCATCCTGTGTGGCCATGCAATTAGATCAAACACCAATCATCCCCATCCTAGTGGGAAGCCCTTCTAGCCTCTGTCTATCACCAAAGCCTACACTAGTAATGAACATAATAAGTTAGGAAGAGGGAAATATACCTCATACTTGGCAATTAATTTCTCCCAACCTAGATGCCAGTTTAAGATAGTGACATCATGGAACAACTACTGCATCACAGTTCACCCCTCTGTCGAGGTTTGATCATAGTACACCTGTGACATAACCAAGGTTAACATTAGTATCCCTTGCATCAATATTTCCAAAACATGACAAGAACAATCAATCAAACAACTTTTCGGCTTGCCATGACATGGCACTTGAAGAATGTGATACACATACTCCAATGTAATCGAGGCCTCACCAGTCAGTAGATGAAACATGTTATGCTCGCTGTGCCATTTCTCAGCTAGCATAGTAAAAAGTCCATGGTTTGCCCATATATGGGGCATGAATATGACCCATCACAAACCCATAGCAGATATGGCCACATGCTCATCATCGCTCATATACTGTACAACATGCAACCCGACCACTTTGGGGGCTCTGATCAGTAGCACTAGAAATACCTCCTGTCAACACAAAACATGTACACATTAGTAACACATCAAAAACATGATCATAACCCAAAAAATCCATAAAAACATGCTAAAAAATAGCCATGCGATACTTTTTCATAGTGCAGGTGACATAATTTGCTGACATAGTATCATGCGATACTTTTTCTAAAGACATGCGACAATTTTATCATGTGACATTTCTCACTAATTCATGTGACACATGGGTATGTCCCATACAATAGACTACATAGCATTCATGTGATACATTTTGGGCAAAAATCTATCGTGCGATATTTACCAAAGTACCTGTGCAATACTTTTTAAGTATCACATGATATTTTGCATACAACCCTAAAAATGTGTGAAAAAAATACTACAAAAAGCTCAAAAAAATGACAAAAAGTGGTTACTTACCGACACCCCTTACTTTTCTAGCCAGTTGTGTAACTGGCTGTGCTCAAAATAGTGTCAGTGAAGTAGAATGTTCACCAAAGCCATCATAGCCTCTCAACCACTCACAAGCTCTTAACAAATCATAAATGAAAAAATGAATTTGAAAATGACATTTGGGCCCCTTTTATAGCTTCTGAACTCATTTCTACCTAATTTTTGAACTCATAATTGTGAAAAAACTACACCCTAGCTAATTTTGACATCTTGGATCATTTTTCAGGATTGAAATTGAAATCCAAGTTCATCTTGATGGTTAAAATTGCATTTTAAAATTTTACCTTCTTCTAAGTAGTTAGCTGACCTTTTGAGCTTTAATCTCTGAATCATCGTTGGGGCATCTTCATTTCTTCATGTCTTCACTATTTCTATGCTTCATATCTACTCCAATTCACCTTTTCATGCTTAAAATCACTTTTTCACTTGATTTGATCTAATTTTTATGCTTTATCCTTCATGGTCAACTCTAGTCAAACTGGGGCATTCTATCACTTCTTAATAGTCACTCTTTGGTTCTAATCATTCATCTATCATCTTGGACATTGCTATATCTTGATTTATTCATATCTAGCTCATTTTTGCATCCCCCTTACCTCATTTCAATTTCAATCCTGAGGGGGCAAACATACTCTATCATCGCTTGCTACAACTATCTATTTCTTAGGAGCATATGATTGATCTTTTCACTTGCTCTTGATCTATCTACTTTTCTAGGTGTTAGCATCCTTCTTGGATTCTAACATCATCTTTCTTTTCCTAGTGTTCAATACTACCACTATCAGGCTGTACATTCAGGATTTGCTATCTCCTTTTGCATCTATTGCTGCCTACTTGGCTTCTATTTTTTTGACGTAATGTGTTCCCAGATTGATCACACATTAGTTAAAGAGAGGAAAATGTAATCACCTAAAAATGACCATCTAGACAATTAGCCCCCTTCTTAGAATTTTGGCTAATTTAATTAATCATTTATCTAAACCAAATTGCTAATAATCAATTAATTTGATTATAACCTATAGTTTGACTATGCTATCCGTAGTTCATTATTTGATTAAAAGAACATGTTCCCTTTTAATTAAATAAAAGAGCCCATTCTTCTAACCCACTTAAAGTGCACACATAAAGTTTTTTTTCTATCTTGTAATTAAAAGAAGAGGCTTGTGAGACTTTTCTCTTATATGACAACTCAACTCATTTTCTATTGCCTGACTTGTGTGTGCACACAGATCCCTCCCATTTTTGAATTTGACCATTGATTATCCACTATCTCAATCTTGATTTCTACCATCCATATGACTTTAGAAGGAAGAGAGATTCCCCCCTAAAAGGATCCACACTCTTGAGTATTGTTATGTTGTAGGATTTCCATTTGAATGCTTGAGAGCTTTTTTGGAGAATACTATTTTCTTGTCTACATTCCTTGCATCCATAGTATTTTGTTACATGGCATCTTATCTTAGTTTTCATATAGTGTAGCTCTTTTTGCAAATAGCTTAGATCACATAGTTTAACTAGTATGGCTGTAACACTTTCATTTGTTTAGCTTAGTTGCATTGTGCATCTTATTTTAGCATAGTTGCATTCTTGCATTGCATGCATCAAGAGTTCTTTGACACTAGAATTCTTGCTCTTATCTCCCATTTCATGGTTTACTAGCAAGGGTAACATTCCTAAGGCTTAACTGAGAGCCATTTTGTGCTTATTTGTATGCTTTTGCAATCCATGACTAGGGATCCCTAAGCCAACATTCAAGCTTTCCAATCTATGGAAAACCTTGGATAGAAGGGTTTAGGGAAGTGCACTCTTTTTAGCATACACATCTAGTGTAATCCTAACTTATGTGCTAATTGTTTGTTTTCAAAGAACCCAAGATAAAAATGCAAACTAGATGAATGCAACTAACTATCACTTTTTAAAGAGATACAAACTAATTGTCATCATAGAGTGTGTGATAAAAAGTGACTAAGTACAACCACCACTAGCTCGGCTATAGTGATATGAATACTATGTCACGCGAGAAGTACTAACATAGTCAAAAAATGTACATGAAAATATGACAACTACTAGAAAACAAAAACTATAGCCATAGAAGAATAAAAGCAGACATGCAAGTAGTGACACGTCAGATAAAAGATCCCACCTAAGGTAGCACACAAAATTCATCAAGGTACACATGGCTCTCCAAATGAGAGGAGACACTTACAAGTGGACATCGATAAAGTGTGAAACCAAAGGATCATTGGAGTTAAATGGTGAAAAACCAATAAAATATCATGACTTCATCCTGGTACCTCTAGTCAAGCACATCATTGAGGTACTAAAAGCACATGATAGTGTAGAAAAGCATTATTTATAGACTAGGCATGCTTCCAATTGTGCATAATAGTATCAAGTTTGTTTAGTTTTGCTAGGAAGCAACTATTGTACTAGGTGGATAAGAAAGAATGGGATGTGTCAGCAGTGATTGAGTAGTGGATTCTATTGGGTGGTGTGCATTAACAAGAATTAGGGTGACTGAATGTTGAAGCCAAGGGTCAAGTGTACCGAGTACTAGTATGGCAGGGTGTAGAGAGTAGATATGTGGAAGGCTAGTAAAGAAAAGGTCTCAAGTGAGTGATAGCTATAAGTAAGAGGATAACATGGGAATGGAACAAGGAAAGGTGAAGAGTAGAACATTGTTATTGGATATATTGAGAATTTGCAAGAAGCAATCAAGTGAAAGTATGTTGGGCTCACCAAATTAGTCACAATAGGAGGGCAATGCTAGCTAGGGAAGGTGGATGAGGCAAGGGTGAAGAGCAAAGTGAATTTGGTGAACCTTTGAGGAACTGGTGGATCAATCAGAATTAAAAGTGTTAATTTTGGAGCTAGGTAGAGCAAGTTAGGTGGGACAAGGGTCAATGCAACCCAAAGAGGTGGAGATTAGGGTAGAAGAAATGTCCTTTTCAGTGTTAATGATGTTGTCAGGGACTGCAATGCAATAGGCATTACAGGTCATATTGGGTGATGAGCTAATGATGTAGGTTGAGAATAGTCCACCTGGGATGACAAAGAGTATGTTAGGAGTAGAGGAGGAGGCAGGGGAGATAAAA